>JAOQMS010000007.1:30300650-30337048 GCA_027563885.1 Erythroxylum longipes
TCTTCAAAACCTCTCTTCTTCACGTTTTTGTCTTCTTTTCTCTCCCATTCACGTTTGTCACTCTTCTAAGATAACAAGACCACAATTTTTTTCTTTCCCAATGTACCCTTAATGAGTCCCAAAAGTCCACTTTACTTTTCCTTATAAGCTTAGTCTCTTTTAGTACTTAAGTTACACGCCAAAAATGCCCTCAATTCATTCTTATGCATTTATTCCATAAACTATTTTGCTTAATTTAACGAAAAAAATTTTCGGGGGCTAACAAAATTACTTGTCCATGTCGTATAAGGTTAAGCAACTTTTGGTCAAGAAATTTAACATGAAAGACATTGGCATAACATCTTCTGTCCTAGGTATTCAAATTCACCGGGACAGATCTCAATACTCATCAAACCTCTCACAGAGTGCATAAATTAAATATATGTTACAAAGGATTAATACGGTTAACTGTAAACCTGTTGTAGTACCTATCTCTCACAGTGAGAGATAATCTTTGGCACAGTATCTAAAGAATAAAGTAAAGAGAGAGGTTATGAGGAATGTTCCGTATTCTAGTACAGTTGATAGCCTGATGTATGCTCGGCTATATACTAGGGACGAGATTGCACTTACTGTTTGACTGTTTGGTCAATATTTGGTTAACAAAGGTGTAGACTATTGGAATGCAATCAAGCAAGTGTTGAGATACTTAAAGGGAATCAATGATTATATGTTGACATATAGAAAAGTCAACAGACTAAACCTTATAGGGAATTTAGATTCAAATTTTAACTATGTGTATAGATGATCGAAAGTCCACTTAATGTTTCATTTTTAAGTTTGCAGATGGTACAATGTCGTGGAAAAGTGACAAGTAGACATGAGTAATTTCCTCGACCATGCATGCAGAGTGCATGTTATAGGGCTACTTCACAGATAGTTTGGCTCATAAACTTAATTTTTGAGTTGTCTGTGGTTGATTCAGTAGCTAGATCCATTCGATTGTACTGTAATAGTTTTACTGCTATGTTATTTAACAGCAACAAGAAATATCACAAGGTCTTAGCATTTCGAGGTCAATTATTTGATCATAAAGGAGTTGATATAAAAAGGTGACATTAAGGTTAGGAGCATTTAATAACTGAGGAACTGTTAGTCGATCCTTTAACTAAAGGACTTCACCTACTTGTGTTTGTAATACAAGTATATAGTATGAGAGCTTTGAAGTTGTTAGACACTATTAGTTAGAGGATCGTTATGTTTGCTCCATGTACATTTATACATTTGATGTATGATGACAGTATGGTGGTTCATCAATAGAGATGATCATCATTTATCCTCAGTAATATGTGTTATCATACATTGTCATAATACATAAGAAAGTCTCAAGATTTGTGTCAATCTTAAGCATTTACAAGCCTTTGGGCATATATAAAGATTGACCTTGAGCCTATGTCATTTAGAAACATACAATTTGGTATAAATATCCATAAATTTGACATGACATAGGGGGATATAAGGTATAATCCCATAAAGGTTATCTAATGCAGTTTAGCATTCAGTTGGAGAACATAAAGGTTTTCTCTAAGGCAGTTTAGCATTTGGTGAGAGGAAATGGTGAGAGGAAACAAGTTTTCTCTAATGATGTTTGGCATTGGGTGAGAGAAAACAGGATAAATCTAATGCAGTTTAGCATAAAGTTGGAGAAATTGAGACTTACAAACAAAATTGATACATATTAGATCATACAGGTATCATCCTAGTTTGTCACACTCCATTTTCCCATTCAGGTTAGTGAGGTATTAGATATGCATGATTCTATTAGATTTGTGTCACACATAACATATGCATTTGATACTTTTTGATATTAAAAGCTTTACAGGACGAAATGATGGACTTTCATTATCTTTGGATTAAATGTTTTGTTTTTAAACTTAGTCGACTAATACAGTAGCATAACTTAATTGAGTTTTTAAAACTGTTTTAAACTTGAGTCAATACTGCAATTAAGTATTGTCCAAGGGGGAGAATGTTGGAAATATTTTGCTTTTTTTCATAAAGTTGAACAACATTTAATTGCATTTTTTGATTTTTACAATAATTTATCGGTTAAGTTACATAATTTGATCCAGATAAAGATAATAAAGTGGTCCAATAAATGATCTAAACCAATAGGTTGAAGTTCGTGTGGAAAATAGATCCTGATCAGTGTGAACTAAACCCATATTGGGCCTATGACGGGGAAGCTCGATATGGATGCCACATATAAAGGTTAAAGTCTCATGTAGTTGCTCATATCATTTGTAAGCATAAGGATTCTCTGATCCGTTAAGAGAGCTTACGTTTTGAGAAAACTGTAGAAAGACGTCGATCGTGTCCCGGTGAGTAGTTTCCGTAAAGACGGCGGTGGATTCGTACTCATTTCGGCTTGGGAAATCTTGTTTGAAGTTATGGAATCAAAATTAGGTATTTTTTACATTTCTTCGTTTATTACCCTTTTATGTTCGACCCGAGATACATAACTCAAGTATCGTTAAGTGTTACATTGTGAGCAGTGGAAGACCAAGCATTGATCACATTTTTCCTTCTTTCTGTGATTCAGAATCTGGAATGACACCTAGGTTTTTAAGTGGTTTAGAATACGACATTAAAAGCATAGAATCACCATATTATGGAAACAAATCATTTGACATTAGTTCATAGTACAATTTCTCGTCAAACTCTGAGGATAATGGGAGACTGTCTTGTTCTTCACAGAACATTGTAAGAACTTGCACATACTTCTGGAAAAAAGGCATGGTTAAATATGTAAAAAAAGAATAATATATCCAACCTTCCTCTCCCCTAAATGGTCTTAATAGGAATCCATTGGGGAGCAATACAAAAAAACCATGACTAAGGGCCTACCTCGTATGCTGTATATTTCGTGAGAAAATTCTCTTATCAATTTTCTTTGTGCAAGGTTCCTTTGGAATATTGTATCTTCATTAATCCTTAAGAATATGGTAGTAATTATCATAATCCAAATTGATTCAAAACATTGTATATTTTGCAAAAAGAAGGAAAAGAGAGGTTGAGAACAAACGTTAAGGAACAAGATATGCATATGTCCACATAAATATTTACAAACACATTTAAAAGATCACAAATATGTTACTGATGACTCATGTATGCTTCACTCAAAATCTACTAGAAGATGTCGAGTCTGAGATGAGAAGGCTAAAACAAGAGCTTAAGCAAACAATGGATTGTACAGTCTAGCATGTAAGGAGGCACTTACTGCAAAACAGAACATATTGACAATGAAATTTTTCTCTAAGCCAAATGTAAAAGCTTGGTTCTTATAAAAATGTGAATGTTTTGGGCTAAACATTTTAAGTTCTACTTCAAAATGAATGTATGCAAGCAAGAAGTTCATAATTTTATAGCCATTATTCACACTCTAGTGAAACTAGCAAAGAAGCTTAATATAAAATGCTAAGCCATTTAGGTCTATAAAGCATAAGTTAAATGTTTTGGCTCACATATGCTATCAATTATTTCAGATCCTGTTCTCTTGAAATTTCCTCACAGGCCAAGGAACTTCACCAATGGAAATTGAAAGAACAACAAAGATTAGACGTGGCGCAATTAGGGGAGGAAACTGCACTTAAACTGGTAGAGAAAGAGAAAGTAGAGTGTAAGGCAGCAGTCGAGGCAGCTGAAGCAGCTTAGAGGATTACTGAACTGGAAGCACAAAAAAGAAGGAAAGCATAAATAACTTTCTTTACCATCAGATGATGATGATTTAATTCTTAAAATTGATGCTTCTAATAATGTATGGAGTGGAGTATTAAAAAGATAGATTATGATGCTTTTAACATTAAGATAAACGAGTCACTTTGCAGGTATACATCAGGAACCTTTATAGACACTCAACAATGATATCATATAAATGAAAACTAATTATTGTCGTTAGCAAAAATTTGTCAAAACTTTTATTATTTTGTATTACCTAAAAGGTTTTTTATTAAGAATTGATAATAGTCAAGTTAAAGCTTTTATTCGGAATAATTTACCTTCTAAACCTATATATAAAAGATATATAAAATGATAGACTTAATTAGCATAATATACCTTTGATATTGAAATTATTAAATCTAATAATCATAATGTTCTAGCAGGTTTTATAACGAGAGATGGTCAACTTTAGAGAAGAGATATTTGAGTTATTAGACCAAATGTTCGAAGATATTGATGCCTACTAGGCACAAATTAGATACTTATTAGATATTGCAAATTTCAACTCGATACTAAAAGAAGTTGTTGAGTTACTTCTTTCATTTTGCCATATATAGCAAGCCAAGATAAATCACTACAATTATTCTGAACAAAAACTTTATAACCTAATCAACAAGGCTAAAATGGAAGATACATCTTCTGCATGCCTTTCTGCTATGATAAAAGATTCTATTAGTCAACAAATTCAACCAAAAGAAGTTACTCCTAATAGTATCTCTTTACGACCTGATACTACGAGCAAATCAAGGATTCAAAAAAATTTAATGATCAATAATATCCCAGAAGGTCATCCTTTTGTTCAAGCACACTATGAGATAATAAGAGGTTTATACTCTCTACAAAAAAATTGATACATGTTACATTGATTTTTCTGGGATGTACCCTAGACTAAACTTTTTACAAGGCACTCATCCTCAAATTATTCGAGATTGGTATGATTTTGGAATGATAAATTCTATATACTTGACTAACCTAGAGTTTCTTAAGATATCCTTACTTCCCAGATGGATCCAAAAAGGGTTTAAGGATTGTTAACTAGATACCTTAGTATTGAAGACATTATCTACTACTCCAGATTTCTACGAAGAAGAATAATATGACGCCAATAATTTTATTACTTTGGGAAAGACAGAACAATTTCCTATTATGGTTGATATTAAATTACAAAAGGAGTTTTCTAAATACAGTGAAAATGATATTCATTACAGAACAGGTATTGGAATGAGGATTGTCATTTTTGGAATGGAGGTAATATTTAAGAAGGGATTTCAAATTTATGAAAAAAAGCGTTTTTTCCTTGCTAATGATAGCCCCGACAAAAAGGACACCATTAGCTGCTGAAAACTTTGTGAAAAAGATTCAGTCATCTCCGAAAGCATGCAGAAAATATCTGTCCTTCTTGTACAAGTGGATATAAGACAACTAAAGAAAAAGATAAAGATAAACCATTTGGCGTTTCTACATACATTGATTGACTCTTAAAAAGAAAAAGATAAGATGGAAATCTCTCCAGCCACTAAGATGAAAGAGAATCCCAAACAAGAAAATAAGAGGGAATCTCTTCGGCCACTTAAAAGATAGAGAATCTATAAAATCTGCTTTTTAGACAAAGTTGGTAAAGATGTAATTTTTGTTACTTATGGAATTTGGACTGCAAGTCCACCTTTATAAATAAGCTCCTTCAGGTAGTCATGGGGGCATACAATCTCTATGTATTTCGTCCTTACGTCATCTGCAACTGTTAAATAAACTCTTTTCTTTTTGCAGATATAGTTTACAATTTCCAAAAAACTATACTCTTCTCCAATAAACTTTAGTATACGCCTTAAGGTAGAAAACGAATTAAGGTTGTGTTGGACTTTGCTGAAAGAAGCGTCAAGAGTAGTTACCTTACTTTAAGGTTAGAGCTAAAATGCTTGGTAAAAGACTCAACGAAAACCGATAAAGCTACGGTCTAAACACTAAAGATATAGGTATGGAAGCGTAATGGACCCTTTAATTTGGAATTGTAAAATTGTTATGCATGTAATTTTCTTATGACTTCTTAATTTCTAGAAAAATAATATATATAATATTTGGATTAGATTTAAACACGATAGAATCAATAAATGAAATAATTATATCTTTTGCGAAGAAATTGTTAATATAATAACCAATAGTGATAACATAGAGGATGAAGATTTATTTCAAATTTCTTTAATTTTTAGTACCTCGTGACTAAGATGTATGTGTTTTGTTACAAAACTATGATTTTGGCCTGAAATTTTGATTGGATTTTATGAGATTTTGTGGTTTTGCTCAATATGTTTCAAACTTAATTTTTACCTTCCAAATTATTTCAAATTTTTAGTTTTATTTTTTGACAAAAATTCAATTCAAAACTATTTTAAAAATGTTAAACTTTTATTTTTAATAATTTTTTTTACTAAACCTGTCTATATCTACTCATAATCGTATCAAATCATATACATTGTGTTTGACTTATAAATTATCATGATTGAACACTTGATTGATTATAATGACCAATAAAAAGTAAAAAATGATTACATAATTTTAGATACGAAGTGATTTCATTTTTTTAATTTTTAGTCCATAATTTTATATTTACTTCACTTCACTTTTTTTTCTTTTTTATTTAGTTACTCAATTTATTTATTTGATTCCTTTATTTATTATAACAATATATATTATTTTCGCAAGAATTATTGACTAGGACTTGATGCAGCAAAAGTGCTCTCAAGATCCCAGCAAATTAACCACGAGACTTAGCTAATCATTTGTCAAAGAGGATACATTTCTAATGGGAACGTAAAGCCAATTTGCTTAACTAATTCATTGAATCTTCGTATAAATGATGCAAATATAAAGTTAGTTTTGTATTTTTAGATTAAAATTATAATTCAGGATTCCTAAAATTTCATATAAACTAATATTTTAATATTAAAAATACCATAAAATTATTTTACTCTATAATCGCTAGTTCTAGAATGGAAATTTTCGATACCCATATTCTATTTCTGTAGGAAAATATTTTTTTTAAAAACTGTAAATAAATAAATCAAGCAGTAAAATTGACTTGATCGGTTAGAAGTTAGAACTGGAATTGATCTCGCCAGTTTACACCCACTGTTTCGTTACTCCTCTGGCGAAGCACTGGAAGAAAGAACTACTAGATAGTTGCGGCTCAACGATTACATCTTCTTAGCTTCTGTTTGCGACAAATCCATCCATATGTTGTCGACAGTGGCGACTTTTCTAACTTTCCTCAAATGATCTTGATAGATTCACGATTCCTGTAGACCTGTCATTTCGATCCAGTCGCTGATCTTAGGAAAACTTTTCCCGTCTTCTTTTCATCATCACCCTTTTCACTAACACATCAGGTGTTTGGCTAAAGTTCCCTATCAAACGCCCACCTCTTTTTTTCCTTCACTGTAACGTCGGTTGTTGCTATCTCCTGTCGCCGTGACGCCTCCTGCGGTCCCACACGAACGGTGCCAGGAGTTCCTACAGGTTTTTATTCTCAAAAATTGCTCAATTTTCAATCTATAGGTTTGACAATATTTTAGCCCTAATTTCTCAGTTCAAATTGCAATTTGCAATTAAGGGCATCAGAAATCAACTAGCGAACTGAGATGAGATTAGGTGATTTTGAACGGGCAAAATAAATCTTCCATGAGATCATCTGCACTATCTCCCTCTACGTACTGACTTAGGCACGCCGCCACAATTCAACTACATCTAAACTAATAGTACTAGCAGGAGGAGATTATGCTGCGATTGAGAGCATTCAGGCCAACCAACGATAAGATCGTGAAGATTCAATTGCATCCCACGCATCCATGGCTTGTAACAGCCGATGCTTCAGATCGCGTCTCCGTCTGGAATTGGGAACACCGCCAGGTATGTGTACCTATATAAAATCAACTTTTAGATATCGTTTATCTTTTCCTCTCTTCACTTTTACATTTCTTCTCGTATGTCAGGTCATATACGAGCTAAAAGCCGGTGGCGTAGATGAGCGACGTTTGGTGGGCGCCAAATTGGAAAAACTTGCCGAGGGCGAATCAGGCATTTACGCTACTCTTCAATTTCAATGTTTATAATTGATTTACCCTCTCTTGTCTTTTTCTTTTTTCCTTTCGAGTCCCATGAAAAGCCATGCAATTAATATTTTGTATACCGATGTCATTGATACTGATGAGCCAACTCAAAAATGAAGCTAACGAATCACTCTTGGCAGAACCAAAAGGGAAACCTACTGAGGCGATGCGGGGAGGCAGGTACATAGTACTGATTTTATTCTCTGGATTTTTAATTGTTTATTTTCTTTTGGTATACACGTCTGATTTTGTTTACCGATGCCTCTGCTAAATCAAGATGGTTCTTTTATATGTCAGTGTCAAGCAGGTGAACTTTTATGATGATGATGTACGGTTTTGGCAACTTTGGTGTAAGCGCTCTGCAGCTGCTGAGGCCCCCTCTGCTGTGAGCAATGTAACCTCAGCATTTGCTTCTCCCGCTCCCTCGACCAGAGGGAGACACTTTCTTGTAATTTGTTGTGAAAACAAAGTCATTTTTCTGGACTTGGTCACGATGCGAGGACGTGATGTACCCAAACACGAGCTTGACAATAAATCATTGCTATGGTAATTTCTGCTCACAAAAAATAAATCCCTTTCTCTTTTCTCGATATGTTATTTCTTTATTAGTTCGCTGTTGTGAATAATTGACTCTTGAAAAGTGGATTATTTTCATTTGATTTCATCAGACTTATACCATTAACTTGATTGTTCATTTCTTATATCTGACTCACTAGCTATGAATTCCTTAACTATATTTTGTTACTTCTTTTTTTATTGTTATTTGCAGTATGGAGTTTCTATGTAGATCCACTGCCGGTGATGGTCCACTTGTTGCATTTGGTGGATCAGATGGAGTCATTAGAGTTCTTTCCATGATAACGTGGAAGGTTTGCAACCTTTTATGATTTTTTTTTTGATGATGGTGCTTATATAGATATATTTTCCATGCAGCTTGCACGTAGATACACTGGAGGTCATAAAGGACCCATTTCTTGTTTGATGACCTTCATGGCTTCATCTGGTGAGGTAGTTTTTTGGTTCTAATTGCTCTTATGTTATATTGTAGTTCTTTTTCTTCAGGTGAGGTATTTTTTTCATGGATTCTTCTCCTCCTCCACCTTTTCTTGTTAATTCATTTCATCTTTGCTTGTAGTTGTTTTGAATCTATAAACTCGTAATCAATTTTATTTTCAATTAGAATAGAAGTGTTTTGATCTCTCCAGCACCATTTTTGGTTTATTATGTTTAGTTCAAGAAGCTTTATAACGTGCAAAAACACTGATATGGATCGTTAAAGGCCTGAAAAGTGTGCTTTGACCATAAAAATAAGTGCAAATCTGAATGGATTAGGTGCTCTCGTATCAAGGAATGAGATAGATTGCAATCAATTGATTCTTGAGCTTTTTGTCTAATAAAAGAACTACTTATTTGCAGTAACCTTTCTTCCCCTCTGTGTATGTAGTTGACCGTGCAATCTAACCATCAAGCTTTTAGCTGAGAGTTCTTGTCATAGGAGAGGAAACATGAGAGACTGCTTGTTGAGATTATCGCTATCACAATGCTAGAACTAATTCCTTGAGCTTGAAATATGTTATTCTTTATGTGTTGTACTTAGGGTTAGGGGTGCATTATGATCTACCTACCAGTTTAGTATTATTAATGGTTGTGCTACCTTCCTTTCTTCTTTCCAACGCCAATTTGTAGCAATTTTGAGATCTGTAAGCATACTCTTCATGTAAATTATTAATATGTTGGCGATCTTGTTATAGTACAAAGATATAGTCACATGTAAACCATTTGTACTTGCACCAACTTTTCCTTGTAATTTAGAAGAACACTTAGACTATTTTGATAAATGAACATGGACTTTTTCATGCCATTATTTGGCTTATATTTGTTTACGTTTGACATGAATCTGATTGTAGGCACTTCTTGTTTCGGGTGGTAGTGATGGCTTGCTTGTACTTTGGAGTGCAGATCACGGTCAAGACTCTCGAGAACTTGTACCCAAGCTAAGCTTGAAGGTACAGTGTTTTCTATTTCCTCCTTTCATTTTTCATGGTTTAAAACACTCTATTCTTTATATTATATCTAATGCTCCTAATTGTTAGTTTTGGCCATGTATACATGCATCACATGTATGAGAATACAGTGGAAGTGTCAGAATCTAAATTCCGACACCATGACAACTCAGAAAAGCCAGAATCACACATGCATGCATAAGATTCTTAAGAACATGAAAATTTAAACACTTGTACCTTTAAATTTCGCCTCCTTTCTTGATTCTTCTCCTTGTTTAGGTTGTTGCAAATATCAAACCCTTCCTTGATCACCCAAGAACACACAAAGATGAAAAAGAACAATGTGTAAGGATGTTAGAATACCAAACTTGATGAGTTCAAGTATATGTTCAAATGAGAAGATAGATCAAGATTATCTTGCATGCAACTACATCTATATAACAATTGTATAAATTACATGAAGATAACTCAAGACCTCTTCTTTATCTCTAAAACTCTTTTAGAGTCCTTTCTCTCTCACTTGAGTGTGTAAGAACCAGTAAAAACTTCCTGTACATAAGTGAAGAACTCACTTATGTATCAATTGTTGAGGCTTTGGTGGCCTACTTAAAAACTAGCCTTGCCTTCGATCACGATTGTGGCCTACTTAAAACCAGTCATACACACTATATTTTTCATCCGATCTTTTATGGGTATGACTCTTAGATTCTCGGTTATTTTAGGCACTTGAATTAACTCGTAATTCAAGCAAATCATGAAAGATTTCATGATTTCATTTTATCGGAATATAAATGGATTAACACACGAACTCTCGATAGTTATTTATCCAACTTATGAATCTTTCCATAGACAATTACCGTGTAGTTTGTCCTTTTACCATACTATACCTTACTTGATTTGGAGTATGGGCTATGTGTCAACTCCTACTAGACTGACTACGTCACATCTAGTCCAAGTAATGTTAGTTCTTGTCTTGGCATTTTATTACTCTATGTGTCATTGAAGATTCTCTTCATGACACATAATTGCTCTGGCCAGATACTCTTGAGTAATAATCCCGACAAGAGGTCGTAAATATCATATCTTTCTATCAGAAGTGATGAATCCTTTATTGGCTACCCAATTACCTTCGAATACTAATAGCTATAACCAATCACCACCCTAAGAGCGACCCCGTCTTGAGGTAACAAGGAATGATGTCAAAGCACATGATTAATATTCAAGATATCATTGAGTATCTCAAGTCTGAGGATATTTGCACCATTGCTATGATGAGATTGATCATTGACATTTAATAGATCATTCATATGATACTCTCATAGCGAGTCTTTTGATATACTTCTACTTTTATTAAGCATCCACATGTTAACTCTAAACATCTAATGCTTATAGTTTGTGAGATCCACTGTTTAATCAAATTCAAGGAGTATAACATGTGCTAGTCTATCTGAATTAATAATGTAATGTCTTATTAATCATATGACTAGAGATTATTTAGTTCCTATGACTATAGATTATTTAGATACTAACATAATTATACATGATAGGAATCTCATTATCATGATCTCATTATAATTTCCTTCATGCTATGTTTTGTGTTGTGGACTTCATTAATTCGATTTAAGATCGACATTAATTCTTCTATAAACGAATATCAAATTAATAAAAAATTGGCTTCGCTTTATTAATTTAAATAAAGTTTGCACAAAAGTGGTAAAGGTAATCGTCTTTAAAATACAACTTTAGCAATCTCCCACTTGTACTAAAGTCAATTACCTTTGTATTTAATACCATAGGCAGGTACACTAGAATCAAATTTTATTCGAGGAAGTGACTTAGTTAAAGAATCAACAATGTTCTAATTTGTGGGCAATTTCTCTATCTTCACATCACTGGGCCAGGCCTGCCCGGCCCGTTTATATTTTTTAATTAAAAATCACAAAACGACGTCGTTTTTTGTTTTTTCGAAAATGGGCTGGCTGCGGGCCAGGCCCGTGGCCCTGCTGTGGCCCGTCCAACCTGGGCCAAAAACGGGTTGGGCTAGGCTGAAATTGCCATCCCTAGTCCTAATTAGGTGATATCTCCTGAGTACGTGTTTGGACTTCTGACGAGACCTTGGTTCTTTGGCTTGAGCAATAGCCCCATCGTAGTCACAGTACAACAATATTAGGTCTACTATGCTTGAAACCATTCCAAGTTCCGTAACGAATCTCTTGATCCAAATAGTTTCTTTCGCCACTTCTGCGGTTGCAATGTACTCTGAATCATCGTCGAATCTACAGTAGTCTCTTGTTTGGAACTCTTCCAACTGTCTGCTCTACCATTTAGTGTGAAAACATAACCTGACTGGGATTTGGAGTCATCCTAGTCAAATTGAAATTTGACATCCGTATGTCCGCTCACTACGAGATCTCCATTTCCATATATTAAGAATATATTCTTAATCCTTCTTAAGTATTTTAGGATATTTTTGATAGCCATCCAGTGACACTCACCAGGATCCGATTGATATCTGTTCATAACACTTAGAGCATACAATATATCAAGTCTTGTACATAACATATGATACATTATTGATCCTATTGCCGAAGCATAAGGGATCATACTCATACAAGTCCTTTCATCTTGCATCTTGAGACATAGATTTTGAGAGTTTTATCTCATGAGTCATGGGAAGAAACTCTCTCTTGGATTGCTCCATGCTAAATCTCTCTAGCACTTTATCTATATATGTCGACTGTGAAAAACCTAGAAACTTACATGATTTATCTATATAGATCTTTTCTCAATATGGAAGTTACTTTTCTAAAGTCTTTTATGAAAAAATTCTGGGACAACCATATTTTGACTTATTGTAAACTTAAGATATCATTTCCTATTAGTAATATATTATTCACATATAAAACAAGGAATATGATAACACTCTCGCTAATTTTTTTGTACACATAAGGTTCATCAGGATTTTGTGAGAAACCAAACTCTTTAATTATTTCATCAAATCGGATGTTCCAACTCCTAAATGCTTGCTTCAATCCATAAATAGATTCCTGAAGCTTGCATGCCCTTTTCCTGTCTTTAGATACGAAGCCTTTAGGTTGTATTATAGACACATCTTCAACGAGGTTTCTATTTAGAAAAGTTATTTTCACATCCATTTTTCATATTTCATAACCATAATGAGCAGTAATGACTAAGAGTATTCTAATGAATTTAAGCATGGCTACAGAGCTAAATGTCTTGTCATAGTCAATTCCTTGTCTTTGACGATGACCTTTAGTGACTAGCCTCGCTTTATAAGTAATCAAATTACCATTCATGTCGATTTTCTTCTTGAAAATTCACTTGCACCTTATGGGTTTTAACCCTTCTGGTGAGTCAACCAAAGTCCATACTTGATTTTCAAAAATGGAATCCATTTTGGACTTCATGGCTTGAAGCTATTTTTCATATTCTAAACTTTTTAGAGCCTCTTGATATGTTGTAGGCTTATCGTCTTCTATGAGTAATATGTTATTTTGTTCACTTACGAGAAATCCATCTCTCTCTGAAATATTGCGTATCCTACTTGACTTACGAATATTTTGTGTGTCAGAAGGTTCAACTATTGTCTTATCTCTGTGAAAAGCAATTTCAGGTTCAGGCAGTTGATCTGTGTCTGTTTGAGTATCATGAACTTCATCAAGTTCAACTTTGCTCTCATTGCTTCTCTTAGAAGAAACTCTTTCTCTAAAAAAATTAGCATATTTTGAGATAAACACTTTTTACTCTAGAGCATTATATAACTGATATCTAACTGTTTCCTTAGCATATCCTATAAACAGACATTTATAAAATTTCGCTTTCAGCTTGTCTAATTGAATCCGCTTCACGTAAGCCGGACAATAAATCCTAATATTTTGATTGAGAGATTTGTTGTTTGATCTTATCAATACTTGTATGATTTTATATATATATCACATCTATATATTTAGATTATGGACAACTCAATTAAATTGAGTTTATATCCATAACTATCCTTAACATGCATCTAATGCATGTATTACACAAAGGAGGTTTAATTGAGGTTGTAACTTGCCAATGCATTAAAAGTTCATGATTCGATTCAACTCTTAAACCGAATCGAGTATTAATGTTAGTCTCGACTAATTCGAATTATGAGTATGATTCGATTAGGAAACCTGAAATTCAATTATTTTGATGTCTAAATTAAACAATTTAATTCTAGTATATATGCCCTTTTTCTAGTCACACTAGAAATGTTATGCTCTACTTGGATTAATTCTAAATTAATCTTTTGGGTTTCTAAAATTTGTGTACATCATTTAATCATCTATAATATTTTTGAGTCATCTCAAATTTATCTAAACAAGTTTGACACAAGTCGAAATTATCTTGACGACCAAAACCTTCAAGATAAATAAGTTAACCTACTAGACATTAGAAAGACCGATTTGATGTTCGAAAAATTTTCAGAACCCTAATTTCAAGCACATGCACTAAGTATGCTACTACCATCAAAATAATACATTTCTTATCTCATAAAAACTTTATTAAGGTCTTATAATCGAAACACATACACCATAAGTCATTAATTAAGTCAACTTTATTAGCTTTCAAAAAGCCAACCAATGTTGACTTTGACTTGTTTTATTAATTGAATCAAATTCAATTAATTCTGGAAAAATTTCAAAGTCTTATACACATTAAATGTTCCTAATAAAAATTCCAGAAACTAATTCCTACGAATTATTAATTAACTATGTAGAATTAACCAGCACATCGCATGTCTATGACACTTGTCATATTACTTCTAACACTAATCATAGTCTACATCATGCATACATAAGATAATTACTTTAACAATAAGTGTCATGCATCTCATACACGTGACAACATCTTATCTTGCATGTGCATGCATAAAATTCACAAAAAATATTTTTATAAAAATTAATATGAAATTTACAAGCATGCATGTTCATCAGATTTTCAAAATTTTCTAGAAATTCATACATGAATCAGGCTGAAACTAAATTCGTAATAAAATAGCAAATGACATTCAATTGCATCTTCCTTTGACAGAAACATAGCATAACACCTTATAAATATTTCTTTGAAAGAAAATCAGAAAAATAATTTTCTTGAATTATTACTAAAATTTCAAAATTAGCACATGCATTCAGTTTTTCAGAAATTTCCAGAAGCTAACATATGAACAGACTGGATATTATTTCTAAATAAAATAGCAAATGACATTTAATTACAATTTTCTCTAACAGAAACATGATATAATACCTTATAAACTTTTCTGTGAAAGAAAATCAAGGAAACAATTTTTATACAATTTATACAAATTATTATAAATCAACATGCATATCAGTCACAACACTTCAAAAACTTTGCAAATGTGCAATACATCATCTAATACATGTATAAACTAAGCTCTGATACCACTGTTGAGTTTGGCTTTGTATATATGCATCACAGGCATGAGAATGCAGCAGAAGTGTAGGAATCTAAATTCCGACACCATGACAATCCGGAAAAACCAGAATTACACATGCACGCATAAGATTCTTAAGAATATGAAAATTTAAACACTTGGACCTTTAAATTTCTCTTCTTTTCTTGATTCTTCTTGTTTGGGTTGTTGCAAACACCACACTCTTCCTTGATCACCTAAAAACACCCAAAGATAAAGAAGAACAATATGTAAGGGTGTTAGAACACTGTTCTAACTTGATGAGTTCAAGTAGATGTTCAAATGAGGAGATAGATCGAGATTATCTAGCATGCAACTAAATTTATGCAACAATTGCATAAATTACATGAATATAAGTCAAGATCTCTTCTCTCTATCTCTAGAACTCTTCTAAAGCCCTTTCTCTCTTACTTGATTGTGTAAGAATTAGTAAAAACTTTTTGTACATAAGTAAAGAACTTACTTATGTATCAATTGTTGAGGATTCGGTATGAGCCACGATTGTGGCTTATGAGCCATGATCATGGCCTACTTAAAACTAGTTATACATACTACATTTTTCATCTGATCTTTTATGCGTGTGACTCTTAGGTTTTCGGTTATTTTAAGCACTTGGATTAACTCTTAATTCAAGCAAATCATGTTTCATGATGTCATTTTACCGGAATATAAATGGATCAATACACGATGATTATTTATCCAACTTATGAACCTTTCCATAGATAATTACCGTGCAATTAGTTCTTTCACCATACTATACCCTTCTTGGTTCGGAGTGTAGGTTATGTGTCAACTCCTACTAAACTGACTATGTCACATCTAGTTCAAGTGATGTTAGTTCTTGTCTTGGGATTTCATTACTCTATGTGTCGTTGAAGACTCTCTTCATGACACATAACTGCTCTGGTCAGAGACTCTTGAGTAATGACCTCGACAAGAGGCTGTGGGTATCATCTCCTTATATCGGGAGTAGTGAATCTTTTATTGGCTACCCAATTACTTTCGAATACCGATAGCTATACCAATCATCAACCTAAGAGCGACCTCGTTTTGAGATAACGAGGAATGATGTCAAAGCACAAAATTAGTATTCAAGATATCCTTGAGTACCTTAAGTCTAAAGATATTTACACTATTGCTATGATGAGATTAATCATTGACATTTGATAGATCATAAATATGATAATCATATAGTGGGTTTTCCGACGTACTTACTACTCTTAGTAAGCATCCACATGTTAGCTCTAAACATCTCATGCTTATAGTTTGTGAGATCCACTGCTTGATCAAATTCAAGGAGTATAACATGTGATAGTCTATCTGGATTAATAATGTCCTGTCTTAAATGTCCTATTTTATTAATCCTATGACTAGGGATTATTTAGATACTAACATAATTACACATGATAGGAATCTCATTATCATTATCTCATCATGATTTCCTTCATGCTATGTTTTGTATCATGGATTTCATTAACTCGATTTAAGATCGACATCAATTCACATATAAATGAATGTCAAATTAATGAAAAATTGTCTTTCACTTTATTAATCAAAATAAAGTTTGTACAAAAGTGTTAAAGGTGATTGCCTTTACAAGACTACTCTAACGTTAATTACTGACAAGTAATGCAATTTTTATATTTTGGACTGGTAAATATGTTTAAAATGATTTTCGCCTGTCATACAACAGGCACATGATGGTGGGGTCGTGGCTGTTGAACTTTCAAGAGTGATTGGAGGTGCTCCGCAACTCATTACCATTGGTGCAGATAAGACGCTAGCTATATGGGATACAATCTCTTTCAAGGTATTCTGCTAAGCCTTGCAAAAGTTCTTTAACTCATAATAGTGCTGTGATATGCTCTACTTGTTACTTTCCAATGCGGGACATAAACTAAAATAATAACTCTTCTGACCATGTGAAAAGCACACTCACTTTTAGAGTTCAAGCTCATAGCTCTAAGATTCTTTCTTTCCTTTTCTTACACTTATGCGTCTGTCTGTCATTTTTTCTGTTTCTCACTTGGATTAGCTTATATGTATGTACATATGTGCAGGAGTTGCGGCGAATCAAGCCTGTTTCCAAACTTGCTTGCCACAGTGTGGCATCATGGTGCCACCCTAGAGCTCCAAACCTGGATATTTTGGCGTGTGTGAAGGATTCACATATATGGTATGCATAACCGTAGCTGGTTATCAAAATCTGGCATGTGTGCCATAGCACCAATGGTGCATTGATCTCGTGTATGCCATATCCTAATCTGCATAAAGGAAATTGACATTAAGGTGCAACTTTTTGCAGGGCGATTGAGCACCCAACTTATTCAGCTCTTACGCGGCCATTATGTGAACTTTCTTCACTTATTCCTCCACAAGTTCTTGCACCAAACAAGAAACTTAGAGTAAGTAATCATAATTTGAGATGATAATCCTAATTTAGTCTATATATTTCTTCCTATTGTTATAACAAACTGTTGCTAAGTTATTTGATGGAAATGAATGATATCGAAGCTGTCAAATTATGTTCACAAGTTACATATTTGTGATCTATGTTGTATCTGAAACTGAATGATTGGCTGATGTAGGTTTATTGTATGGTTGCACATCCTTTACAACCTCACCTTGTTGCAACTGGGACAAATATTGGGATCATTGTTAGCGAGTTTGATGCTAGGTCTCTTCCACCTGTAGCCCCTCTACCAGCACCTTCTGGAAATAGGGAGCACTCTGCTGTCTACATAGTTGAAAGAGAACTGAAGTTACTAAATTTCCAATTGACTAATACCTCGAATCCATCTCTTGGAAGTAATGGCTCCTTATCTGAAGCAGGAAAATACAAGGGAGACTTGGCTGAACCATTACATATCAAACAGGTTAAGAGGCACATTAGTACCCCCGTGCCACATGATGCATATTCAATTCTTTCCATAAGCAGCTCCGGAAAGTGAGTTACTTTCTTTTCTTCTTTAATGCTTTGTCAACATAACATAACTGATTATTTCTCCTATTCAAATGAGAGGCAATCAAGAATGTTGTCCACTCCACAGTGATTTTTCATCTTAGTCATCCTAGTCTAACTTATAATTCATTGACTTGATTGCAGATATCTCGCAATTGTGTGGCCTGATATTCCTTATTTCTCTATATATAAGGTTAGCGATTGGTCTATTGTAGATTCAGGCAGTGCTAGGGCTCTGGCTTGGGATACATGCCGTGATAGGTTTGCCATATTGGAATCTGCATTACTTCCTAGGATTCCGGTAATTCCCAAGGGGGGCTCATCAAAAAAGGCAAAGGAAGCTGCTGCAGCTGCAGTGCAGGCTGCTGCAGCTGCTGCTTCTGCAGCTTCTGCAGCCACTGTTCAAGTTCGTATTTTACTGGATGATGGGACTTCAAACATTTTAATGAGGTCTATAGGAGGTCGTAGTGAACCGGTATTTATCACTTTCTGATTCTCCTTTTTTAGTTGTTTTGATCTAATAGTTGCTGTCATGTTCTACAGTTTCTGTGTGAAAGATCTACATTTTATATCATAATATCCACTTGTCCTTTGAAGTGTAATTTAATTGTTATGTTCATATATCCGCATATATTTTCTTTTCTTCTCCTTGTTTAATTGTGTCCAGAGGTGAATTTTACAGCTTATAGCTGGTTGTCCTTTAGTACTATGAGGGTTCTAGGGCCTTTAGGAAAATTCTAAAATCCCATTGGTCAACTAGTGAGGAAAAAATTAAAACCCTTTTTTCTTTGTTAGTTAAATGGATTTCTATCTTTGTGCTTCTATTTTGTTCTAGGCAAAGTTGATAATCTTTCTTTTTCTTGGGCTTTGTAAAAAGCTTTTTTTTGACTCAATATTATAATTTACCAGATCATTGGCTTGCATGGAGGCGCATTACTAGGTGTGGCTTATCGAACATCTCGTAGGATTAGCCCTATTGCAGCAACAGCTATTTCAACTATTCAATCCATGCCCCTCTCAGGATTTGGAAGCAATGGTGCTTCTTCTTTCTCAACATTTGATGATGGATTTTCTTCCCATAGATCTTCCAATGAAGCGGCCCCACAGAACTATCAGTTGTACAGGTAACAATTATAGCCATTATATTTACTGTTGCTTATTTAATTTTAAGATGCTTAAATTGGGTGATTTTTTAATGCTGTGATCGTGTATTCAAAAATTCCATTGAAGGAGAAAGTTAACCTTTTTGTTAGAGAATAGAAAAGTAATAGGGAGAATGAATGATTTGGAAGCCATTACATATTAGTGATGGCAGTATCATAAATATATATGTAAGATTAATTACAGGAGAGTAATTATAGGAGATATCACAGCCCGAGATAAAGCCCACTAAAATCACATGCTAAAATCCTAACACTTCCCCTCAAGCTAGTGTATAGATGTCAATCATGCCCAGCTTGTTACAAATATTTGTTATTCGACTACCCACCAAAGCCTTAGTGAAAACATCAGCTAATTGATCTCCAGTCTTAACATATTTGAGCAAGAGCAGCCCTTCCTGAAGTTTTTCCCAAACAAAATGGCAATCTACTTCTACATGCTTGGTCCTCTCATGAAACACAGGATTATTAGCAATGTGAGGCTGTTTGATTATCACACCATATCTCCATAAGATGGGAGACTCCAACATCCAGTTCCTTTAACAACTGAGATATCCACGAGTTCACACGTAACTTGACCAACCGCTCTATACTTAGACTTTGCACTAGAGCGAGAAACCACACTTTGCTTCTTACTCTTCCAAGACATAAGATTACCACCAACAAACACACAATACCCAGTTGTAGGCCTTCTATCTACTATAGATCCAGCCCAATCTGCATCAGAAAACCCCTCCACTCTACAATGACCGTGATTTCGATAAATAACCCCACGTCCTGGTGCTCCTTTAAGGTACTTCAGGATGTGAACAACTGCATCCCAATGTGTAGTCCTAGGTGATGACATGAACTGACTGACTACACTCATTGGAAACGCAATATCTGGTCTTGTCACAATAAGGTAGTTTAACTTCCCCACAATTTTCCTGTACATCTTCGAGTTTTCTAGCACATCTCCATCATCATTGTTTAGCTTCACATTCGGGATCATCGGAGCATCTGACGACCTGCTTCCAATAAAACTAGTGTCTGTAAATAGGTCGAGCACGTACTTCCTTTGGGATAGGAAAATGCCTCTCTTACTTCTATTTACTTCAATACTGAGGAAGTATTTTAGATCCCCCAAGTCTTTTGTTTGAAATTGGCCCCCAAGAAATTTCTTGAGATTGTCAATACCAATATTGTCACTACCTGTCATCACAATATCATCAACATATACCACCAAGAGAATGGAACCAGAACCAGTTTGTCTGTAGAACCTTACCTGACTCCCCCTAAGCAACAAACCCAGGTGGTTGCTCCAAATATACCTCTTCCTGGAGGTCACCGCGGAGGAAATCATTCTTCACATTCAATTGATAAAGGGGCCAATGATGAGTAGCAGCAAGAGAAATGAAGAGACGAATAGAAGTAAGTTTGGAAACCAGAGAGAAGGTGTCAGAGTAGTTTACTCCATAAATCTAGGCATATCCTTTAGCCACTAACTGAGCTTTCAAACGAGCAATAGAACCATCAGGATTCATTTTGACAACAAAGACCCATTTTGAACCAATAGCATATTTACCAGCAAGTAACAAGGTCCCACGTACAATTGTGCTCAAGGGCATGCATTTCTTCTTCCATGGCTGCTCGCCAGCTAGTATGTGCCAAAGCCTCAGACACTGACCTAGGTATTGACACAGAATCGAGAGAGGCAACAAAGGATCTAGAAGAGGATGATAAGGCATTATAAGAAAGGAAGGAAGAAATAGGATAAGTACAAGTATGTTTACCTTTACGATCAGCAATGGGCAAGTCAAGACTGGGATCCGAAAGCGGATCCGGGGACGAAGCAGCAGGTAGAGGTAACGAGTCGACTGTAGGAGTGGTTTCCACAGGCTAGTGCTGTTTGCGTCGTCTATAGACCTGTGTGATGAGGGGACGAGAAGGATGATGAAGAGGAGCTGGTGGAACAACCGAGATAGAAGTGTCGACATAAACTAGGAAGTTAGACTCCAATGTGGACTCAATAGGCGGCGAAGAGCCTGAAGAAAACTGAAAAGAGGTAGATTCAAAGAAGGTAACATCAGCAAAAACTAAGGACTTACCCAAATCAGGAGAGAAACACCTATATCCTTTTTGAGACTGAGAATACCCAAGAAAAATACACTTAAGGGAGCAAGGGTCAAGTTTAGTCCGATTAGGACGTACATCTTGAACAAAACAAGTGCAGCCAAAAATACGAGGGGGTAAAGGAAATAGGATTTGAGAGGGAAACAAGACAGAATGAGGAATTTTACCAGCCAAGATTGAAGAGGACAGTCGATTAATCAAATAACAGGCAGTTGCCACAGTTTCAGACCAAAAAATTTTTGGAACGCACATGTTGAATGAAAAGGCACGAGCAGTTTCAAGTAGATTATGATTTTTACACTTAGCTACCCCGTTTTGTTGAGGGGTATCAACACATGAAGATTGATGGACAATACCTTGTTGCGCAAGAAAGGAAGAAAAAGGAGCAGAAAAATATTCTTTAGCTCGCAAGATACGAATAGGACACCCAATTTGTATCTTAACCTTAGTACAAAAGTCAGAGAATATAGAGAACAATTCAGAATTATTTTTCATAAAATAAAGCCAAGTAACACGAGAATAATCATCAGAAAAAGTAACAAAGTATCTGAAACCCAATTTAGAAGAAATAGAACAAGAACCCTAAACATCATAGTGAACTAGCTCTAATGGGGACACAGCTCTCTTATTAACCCTAGGCAAATAAGACACCCTATGATGTTTGGCAAACTGACACGACTCACATTCTAGAATAGATACAGAATGTAAGGACGGACATAGTTTCTTCAAGGTTGACAAAGAGGGATGACCAAAACAAGAGTGAAGTTGTAGAATGGAAGGATCACGAGCATTGTTGCAAGCAACGGAATGTGGTACTGATTGTGATGGCTTCAGGCTATATAAGCCGCCAGACTGACTACCTCTACCAATAATCTTCTTCGTCCCAAGATCCTGAAAGTAACAATGAGTAGGGTAGAAGTGAATGGAACAATTATGAGAATGGGTAAGTTTACTAACAGATAATAAATTAAATGGAAACCTTGGTAAATATAGGACAGAGAACAATTTAAGGGTGTCAGTAAGGAGGACAATACCACTGCCACTAACACAAGCAGTAGATCCATCAGCTAACGTCACACTAGGTGAGGAGGTGGAAGGAGTGAAGGAGGAAAGAATGCTTGTATCATCAGTCATATGATTGGTTGCCCCTGAATCAATGATCCAGTTGCGAGAAGTGGTGGAAAGGCAAGCTGTAGGATTACCTGTCTGGACTAGTGTAGCAGGAGGGGAATGAGACTAAAGCAGCTATGTGAGGCGAGCATATTCATCCATAGACAAAGTAACCTGAGGTTCAGTGGTTTGAGCAACAAAAGGGGTAGGGAGCAAGCCATCTTGATTTGCAACATGAGCAAAACGAGGACCTGAAGTGCCAGTACCTTTGGGGCAATAACGCTGAATATGCCCAATCTCTCCACAACCGTAACACGTTGGGGGACCATTATTTCCATGACCAGTTCCACTAGAGCCTCGGCCACCCCAGCCTCCTCGTGTACCTCCTCTACCACCTCTACCTCCTCAAGCTCCTGAGACATTGCTAACCAAAGCAGAGGATTCAGAAATGCGTGTGCCATCATTAACACCATCTTTGTTAACACCATCTTTGTTGACATGAAGAAGTCGAGCATACATGTCACGCAATGACGTAGGGAGGTCATTTCCCAAAAGAAGCTGAGTACGAATGACCTCATGCTATCGGTCCAATCCAGCCAAGAAACATCGGACAACCTGAGCTTCCTCTTGCTCCTGCATCTGTTTCACATCACTTGTAATAGGAAACATTGTACGCTTCTCCTCAAATGCACGTTTCACCTCCTTGTAGTAGTCAAAGAGAGAACAACCGTTTTGCATGGCTCGATACACATTCTGCATCAATGTATAAACATGACTCAATTCTTGTTTGCTCCCATACATGTATTCAATATAACTCATTAGTTCATAAATAGTATCTAAATGATTGGTGGCAACAAAAACAAAATCAGAAATTGTTTTCTCAATTTGATTGTACAACTTATAATCGTCAAAAAACCACTATTTCTTAGCCTCTGAGTCCAGTGCATCCGGAGGTGTAGTAGAAAGATGAGAGAGCTTGTTAATACTTTTCATCACCTGCTGCATTAGAACTACCCCTATTCCTATATCAGAAGCATCACACTCAATAAAAAAAATCAGAAAAATCAAGAAGAGATAGCACCGGAGTGGTAGTCATGACTTTTTTTAAGTGGATGAAAGCTTGCTCGGATTGGTCTGTCCAATGGAAATTACTTTTGTAGAGCATGGCAGTGAGTGGTGCAACAATGGACCCATAATTGTGAATAACTTTGCAATAGTAACCGGTAAGACCCAAGAATCCCCGCAATTCACGAATGGTGGAAGGCTTGGGCCAATTAGTCATGGAGGCAATCTTACTAGGGTCTGCTGCAACTCCTTCAGCTGAAATGATATGGCCCAAGTATGTAATTTGAGTTTGATCGAAGGAGCATTTTGACTGTTTGAGGACAAGACGATGGGATGACAATAATTGGAAGACTGTACGCAAGTGATGAATATGTTCTGCCCAAGTTTTGCTATAGACAAGTATATCATCAAAAAACACAAGTACAAACTTTCTTAAGCATGGCTGAAATACCTCATTCATCAATTCCTGGAAGGTTGAAGGAGCATTGGTGAGCCCAAAAGGCATAACGAGGAACTCAAAGTGGCCGTGGTGTGTTCAGAAAGCAGTTTTTTCCACATCGGTGGCCCACATGTGCACTTGATGATACCCAGAACATAAATCGAGTTTAGAAAAATATCTTGCCCCCAACAATCCTTCTAACAATTCGTCAATCACTGGTATCGAAAATTTGTCTTTAATGGTTTTAGCATTCAATTCTCTGTAATCAATATAGAGCCTCCCAAGTCCCGTCAGCTTTAGGAACAAGTAATACTGGTGAAGAAAAAGAAGACTGACTAGGCCGAATGACTCCTTGCTGCAGCATTGCTGCACATTGTCTTTCAATCTCCTCTTTGTAGGCATGTGGGTATCAATATGGACGGACCACCACTGGTTTTGAGCTGGGTTCCAAGAGGATCCTATAATCACAGCTTTGAGAAGGTGGAAATCTAGATGGCTCCTTAAAAATCGCAGCAAACTCACGAAGCAACAGATGTATATCGTGATCACGATCTGCTTCGATATCAAGAGAAAGAAGTTGAGTTTGCGTAGGATTTTTAAGGCCATATAATGCCACCTGTTTCCCATCATAATTAAAACACATACGCATAGTCAAAAAATCCCATAGAATGGGGCCCAAGGTTTTTAACCAATTCACACCCAATACCACGTCATATCCACTTAAAGATAAAACAAATAAATTAATGGGAAATATGTGGTTTTGCTAACCCAAGTGGGACAATTTCACTCTGCCCCAAACTTTTAATTTGTTCACCATTTTCTACCTTCACCTGCATCTCATCATGATTCTTCATCAACAAATTAATTGACGAAATAATCTCGGCATTTATAAAGCTGTGAGTACAACCAGAGTCAATCAAGACCCACACAGGACATCCCTGAATATTGCCATACAGCCGCATAGTTTGAGGGGAACTAGAGACGGTGATAGCATTTAACAAAATCTCCAGTGATTCATGATTTTGAATTATCCCTTGTGCTTCATCATTACTCTCTTCTTCCACAGTTTCAAGCCAAAAACTTTTTGCATTGGTGTCCTCTAACATAGGGTTCATCACAATTAAAGGAAAGACCCTTGAGTCGCCTTCATCCATTTCATCCTTGGTCAATTGTTTTAACAAATCAAGATCGAGTGTTAGGTAAGGGTTCAAAAGATTTAGCACGTCGTACCTCAACTGGTGGCCCTTGGTTAAGCTTATTCTTGCGCTCATATAATCTGGGTGCACTCATCGCGGTTGCCAGATCACTGGGATTGTGAATTTCCACCTCTACTGCAATATATTCAGCCAACCCACTTATGTATAGATCAATCTTTTGCCTTTGCGTCAACTCTCCTGCTCTGGAAACTAGTTGCTCAAACTTTTCCTGGTATTTGGCAATTGTACCACGCTGCTGAAGTTTGACCAGTTCTCCTAGTTTATGGTTACGAATGGGAGGACCAAAATGCATGTGACATTAACGGGAGAATTCCTCCCAAGTGAGTTGTGGAATGTCTGCCTTTAGTTGAATAAACCAGAGTTGGGCATGGCCCTAAGTGAAAAGACGCAAGACTAACCTTATCTCCTTCCGGTATTTGTTGATGGCAAAAAAATGCTTGCAACGGCTCAACCATCCTAATGGATCCTCTTTGCCTTTAAAGCGAGGAAAGTCCAACTTCGTGAATTTTGGTACAATAGAACCCCCACCCGAAGATTCTGCATGTTTTGCTGCCTCTATTTCCTTTCGAGATCGAGTGTGACTGCCCTCAGCATGAGAAGCATCTTTGTCTCGGTCTTGGACCAGTGCATCCAAGCGAGATGAAAGTGCCTCCTTTCAAGCAAGATTCGCTGCTTGCTCCTCTTGAAATAGCTGTAGTAATTGACTGAGTTGTTGAATCGTGTCTCCCATAACCCCTAGCTCTGATACCAAATTGGTATGATCCCTAGACATAGATCTAGTTATGGGTCTATCAGAAGGTGATTTCTTGCTACGACCTATGGCTGCTAGTGTTGATTCATTCAAGAGAACCAAGATCTCTTGAGTTTAGAGTTCTCAAAAACTTTGTAAAATTGAATTCATGATCCTGTCTTTATTAACAATAATACCTTAAATACATAATAGAGAGATAGCATATCTTGACCAACATGGAAATTCTGGAGATTCAAATCTCCAAAAATCAAAATAAAGACCTTAGCTGGAAACATAAAATTAGCAAAACATAATTAAAAATATTCCTTAACTATAGCAATAGATTCAAAAAATATTATTGACTTGCCCACAAAAATCTTTGAACTCCTAGTATACAAATCGATTAAGATAGAACGTAAAGATGAGGAAAACTATTTGAGAAAGAAATTAAAGGCATCCCAAGATGCTTGCTGTTGCATCCTTTGGCTCAAGATTATTCTAGACGCATGTCAAATAACTGAAACTAGACCCAAAAGCTATGACGTAGTAGGAAAATGCTTTAACAACTCAAAAGTTTTCCTATGGTTGGAGGTCTCATGGGATGGAACGATGGAATAACAATGTTGTTGATTCTTTTTATATTGTCCAAATTTTGAGTAATCCTAATTATAAAATCTTGAGAAATAGCTAATGACAACAATGTTCCATAAAAGAAAAGGAAACAAAAAATTTCATCAATTTACCAAGGTAGATGAAGGAGAAATTATCATTGTAAGCTAAAATCAATAATTCATTTCTTCACTTTAAACTTAAAACTATATACAACAATGTGATAAACACCAAAGAGAAAAGTGAAGGAAATAAAAAAAAAAATAGTATGGAGAACAATGGGAGGAAAAGAGAAAATGTATATTGATGGAAATGGATAATACAAAACTGATACCTATTCGAGATGCTATTCTCTCCTTAAGGATTTAGTAGAGCTGTTTCACAGAGTAACAATCAGCAGAGCCATTTCACAAAGTAACAATCAATGTCCTCTTTCCCTTTGACATAGATTAAGGATGACAATTGTCCGACCCAAATCGTGTCGTGTTGCCCGAGCTCATCCTTCGTGAAGCCTGAATATGTCAAGTAATATGATGTTGTTTTAAGTAAAATGATGTTATTTCAAATTTTAAATTAAAAAAACAAAGAAACTAACTGGGCTTTGCGGGCCTTCGAGCTACCCAAGCACTGAAGGATTTGGACTCGAGCTGCAAACCTTAGATTTGATAGAGCTTTGGGCCGAGTCTAGGCTCGAACATAAATTTTTGCGCCGGGCTTTGGCTAGGGGCTCGACCCGGCCTAATCCAATGCCAAGCCTAGTCACTGATACATATAATGATGAAAATAGGGTAACTAACTATTGCCACCTCTTCAAGTGATGACAACAACGGTATTGGAATGCAAAAACAACATAACCAACACAAATCAATTTGCTATTGATCATTTTGTTGGGTTGGATCTTGGATTGCTTAGGCAATTTTTTTTTTCTTTTTCCTCCTATATACAAATTACACTAGAGGTCTATCATTACCCCTTATAGTCGATGCAAAACTTCCAACTTCCATCCTTCTTCTCCAGCAACACCGAACTAGAAAAAGGGCTGGTGCTAGGACATATGGTTCTTGCCTCCAACATTTTGGCTGCTAATTTCTCAATTTCATTTTTTTGAATGTGGGGATAGCGGTAGGGGCACACATTTATGGACTCTGTTCCTTCCTTGAGTACATGTGGGAGTTCTGTGGAAGTTTCAAAGAGATCTCTGCGCTCAACCAACAACTCCTTTACTGTTGGATACATAATGTTTTTGTGTGTTCCCTGCGCTTCTAAGGTTAAGAACTCAACGAGGATTCCCTTTCCCTCTTGTTGAATAGCCTTTAACCATGGATTTTAAGGACATTAGGGCCTTGCTAGGACTAGGGCCTTGCTAGGACTTTAGTCACCTTGCAAAATCACTTGTCTGCCACCTAATTTGAAGGACACAGTCATGCTTCCAATCATCACGAATCGCTCCCATGGTAGCTAGCCACTTCATACCAAAATCACTTATGTTCTCCTCATCCGAAGTGGCAGATAATCCTCCATAATCGCCAAACCTTGCATATGTGATACGGCCCCTTTACATACCCCTTTCCCTTCAGCTGATTGCCGTTTCCTATGGTCATACTGCAGTTGGCAGTTTACGAGTATCTTCAACTTCTCTACCAACTCTTGAGAGATGTAATTGTGGGCTGTGATCTCGATTTTTATTGGTACAATATTCCTTCTCATCACTAACAATGAGAATATGTAGCTCTTGATTTTCATACCGATGGCCTATGACCACTTCTCATTGTTACGATAACATAACCCCTTCTTTCTACAGGTTTGAGCCTTAGTTCCCAATAATTACTTGAATTTCTGGGAACTGATACTGTGGAAGGGTTGGTTGAGGTTGTGTTTGATTGTATTACATTGGATGCGGGTGTGTTTCGGATGTTACCGTGGGTGATCGAGTTGTGTGAACTGAATGAGCTCATTTGGGTCGGTGGGTTATGTGTGTTAGTATTTGTACCTGGGTTTTTGTAAGAAGTCCATGATATGGTCTTTGTTTCTAGTCGACTTAGGTTTAAAGAGAGCTCTTTCGGGTTACAGGTTGGGTGAATGAGTTGATTCTTCTTTTCTATATGGGTGAGTTGCAGCTTGGATGATTTTCTTGGGGCCCTTTTTGATTCAACATAAAAAGTTCAGCTCTAGTGTGCTGCACAAGCCCATTGATGAAAACAACAGCCATTGTCCCTTCTTCCATTCAACCGATCAAAGCAGCCAGCAGCTCTAATTGAGCTTGATATTCTGCCACGTTCTTGTTTGTCGGACCCCAAAGAAGCACTGCAACAAGGATCCATCCTTCGGCCCCAAACATCTGTGTTTTTAGCTGTTCCTTAGATGTAAACGTGGTTTCCCTTTCTTCAAACCTCAACCAAACTTGTGCTTATCCTTCAAAACCTACTCCAGCTGCCTCCAACTTCTCAGCCTTAGATAACCAATTCAATGAAAAATACATCTCGGCGCTAAAAATCCATAAATCTGGGTTGGAAAACACCAAACATTGGAAGTTCCAACTTCCTGGGCAACTTGTCTTTGTCCCACAGTTTTGCTTCTCCGTTGATTTCACCCATACCAGGTGTAGTGATGGTCACAGAGGCTGGGGCTGAAGTCACCCTGGTCCGATTAATACTTGTCTCTCCCTGGTTTCTCATTCCTTCTCCTTGTTGTTTCAACAGACTGATGAAAGTCTCCTCAAACCGTTGAGCCATAGTGGCCATGGAGGCAGGTAGATAACAAATGATACATCCATATTACCTTTATAAACTGAAACAAATGATTCAGTTATTCACTCTATACTTAAAACTATATACAAAAATGCTATTTATAAGAGATACAATGATTAATATGATTTCAGCCACATGACGGTGGAAATTCCTGCTTCTAATAATCATTTGTCTGCATGTACTTATTTTCCTTTGCCTCATGTTGATAAACAACTGGGTTGATTGTATAATATAGATACATAGTTATAAGTTCACTACCTAGGATGGTTTCTTCGGTGCCTTCTTTTCTTTTTTCGTAAGTAAACTTTTGAGCTTATTAAAAAAATTGAGGATAGCTAAACCAACCAATGCATGCAAGCAAATAAGATATTTGATACATAATTCAAATCCCTAGCCTTGCAAGTTTTTGGTTAAGCTGATCTCAATCTAGATTGAGTTCCCTTAACCAATCTTACCTTGGTTACCTTTTCATGCATGTAGTCTTCAAATAGGTGCTCATGTGAATAATCCTTTCTGGGAATTACACTTTGAGGCAGTTCAAAATTTAACTGTGTTTTCGGCTTCTACCTATATATGCATAGTATGCACCAAAACTTGCCTGATGTTGATTTGCATATTCTGTGCCTTTGTCGATATCTAAGTTGCATCTTTGGGTAAAAACGATTTGTAAGCCCCATGCTTATTGCTAACACACAATGTTCTTATTTACAGTTGGGAAACCTTTCAACCTGTTGGTGGTCTACTTCCTCAGCCAGAATGGACTGCATGGGACCAAACTGTTGAGTACTGTGCCTTTGCTTATCAGCAGTACATTGTCATTTCGTCTTTGCGCCCCCAGTATAGATATGTGGGAGATGTTGCTATTCCTTATGCTACTGGAGCTGTTTGGCATCGAAGACAACTTTTTGTTGTGACACCAACTACCATTGAGTAAGTTCTAGTTTTTGATTCAGAATATATGCTTCTGGTGAAGTCGGATGCATGAGGTCTTTATGTTACCTTATGCATAAATTGTTTTAGTTTCTTGATAAAAAGTACATGTATTTATTCGCTGCACTTGCAAGGGATTGCAACAGGAGCTTATATCATAAGTGGAAGTGGGGCTAGCAACACTGAAGAGGAGAATATGATTATGAGTTAATTAGATCTTAGTTTTAACATCTTTATTGCAAATAGCAATGGCCCACTTAATGATTGAAATTTCATTCTCTGCTAAGAACGTACTATTCTCGAAACTATAAAAATTAACTGAGATAAAATATTTTGAAACAACAGTAAAGATCTCTCAAACAAGGAAAGAAGTGTATAGAAAAGGAAGAATCTGGATGGAGATTCTATCCATTGAACTTCCGAGTAGATAGAAGAAAAATGTGGGACTTTCAAGGATTTTAGAGAGAAGGAAAAACTCAACCTACAAAGACTATCATTAAGTCTCACAATTTGCTGGAATATGAGGTAGAGATTCTTCAGCTGCCTGTTGAACTGCAAACGGAGCAGATTCCTGTGGCATCTGATGCTGTGGAGGAGACTGATATTCTGCACCTTGCCTCTTGACCTGTTTGAGATTCACATAGATGCATCGACAAGTGTCAGAAAACAGCTAGTGAAACATGAAAAATAATATTAGGATGAAACTGGCCACACCTGTTCTGTTTATATGGTACTCTTTGTATCTGTTTCTTATAAAACAAATTCCATATGAAAGCTACAAGGAGTTGCAGTTTTCCTACAAGTTCAGATGATAGGATGCAACTTGAAAGGCACATTGATAAGGAAAGGAGAGTGGAAAGTGAGTTTCATTACGAGAAGTCCTTGGCTGTTCACTAGTAAGTTTTAAGGGTTGGAGATTTCGAGATGATTTTTTATATGTGGAAGAATTAGCTTCTAGAGGACCTTTGGATAGTGGTTCTCAAGTCTTTCAGTGGAGATGTCCCCTGTGGATTTGTATGGTAGTTCAGTTCATTGAATACTTAGATGTTTTATCCTTGCATAGCAATATCATCTCTCCTTCTTTTTCTGCCTTTGATTTTTCCTTTATAATTTCTTATCACATCTATTATAAAGTGATCTTTTGACATGATGGGAGGTTGAAAAGAAACATTATCCAAGTGTGGAATATATTGTGAATCTGTCCTAGAAATCACTATACATATGCTTTTTTGTGAATAAATCTACGAATTTGTCTCTGTGCCTGTTTCTTGTTGTTTCATTTTATGTCTTCTATTATTTTGTATTACCCTTGAGTAATTTGTTCACCTATTTCTTTCATTTTGTGTAGAATCAGAAATCTCAATTATAGGATTTCACTCATTTCAGTGTCATTCATTGAAAATGTTTGCAGTGATTCTAGATCATGAAAATTTGCCCATGGATTGGTTGAAAGAGATATATTAGTCATTCTATATATTGAATGCATCAGTCTCATATGCATCATGTTACTGGAGTTGTGTCCTCTTTGGCCCCAAAGTTTATTATTGCAGAACATTAGTTTAACATGTATCAATTCTGCAGATGTGTTTTCGTAGATGCTGGGGTTGCAGCTATTGATGTGGAAACAAAAAGGATGAAGGAAGAGATGAAAATGAAAGAGGCCCAGACAAGAGCAGTTGCTGAGCATGGAGAGTTAGCACTAATCACGGTAGATGGTCCCCAAAGTGCTGCTCAAGATAGAATAACATTGAGGCCCCCAATGCTACAGGTTGGTAATTTATAGTCTCTGATAAAATTTAGCCTGTTGTTAAAACTCTAGGTGGACACAAGCAGTAGGGACTGTTGGAGCCTTGTGCCTGCACAAGGTTCAAGCTTGTGCTTCAGTGCAGAAGCCCAACTCTTAGGAGTAAAATAGACAAGCACCTTAATGAGCAGTATAACAACAACAACAATAATAACAACACCTAATAGAAATCCCGTTGAGACACGGGGTTTGGAAAGGTCCAGTAGTACGCAGCCTTATCTGGAAATAGTATTCCTAGCATTACATTTGAAAAAGATGCAAGAACATCTTGCAGAGCATAGGGTTCATAACCTTTACCAACTATTTCCAATTTCTTGTGAAGGGGTGGATTTACCACATGATTTGTACTAATCAATTGAATTGTAAACAGTTGCCTAAAGTTATGTAAGGAATGAACATATTTGAAAATTTGAAATGAAGAGAGGAGAGAACATAAACAGAAATAGAGGTGTTCCTGGAAGAAGCTACCAATCTTTTCATCCATGTTTGAGTCTCAACTTCCACGTGGCTTTGTGCAACTTCTCTACGCCTCTGTTTTCTCTTTCTTATCCTTCAGGTTTTGTTAGAGTCCATATGTAAGGATACCTGCATTTATATGTCTCAAGGATCATAGTGTTTGATATACTTTGATGTCTGCTCTTTTTGCTCTCAAATTAGAGGAGCATGCATTTGTTTTTAATGCCTCTGATGCTCTTTTTTTAATGTGCCTTTCTTTGAGAGGAGTATTTATCGCTGGAGTGTTTTCGCACCAAACATCTTATCTCACTTGTATAAAAAAATTCCAATTGGAGATTGCTTTTGTCATGCAAAACATTGAGGGATGCATATCTTCTTTCCAAATTAAAAAATTTGTATTAAACTTCTGGACACTATTTCTTCTTTCCAAATTAAACAACTGTATTAAACTTCTGGACATTAGTTATCTGTTCGCTATGTGAAGCTTCATAGTTTTTTTTTATGAGGATCAAATCCGTTGTTTTCTTAATGAGGAATTCCCTTGTGATGACTTGAAGATTTACATATTCTCTTCAGGTGGTCAGGTTAGCTTCTTTCCAGCATGCTCCTTCTGTGCCACCTTTCTTGACAATGCCAAAACAGACTAAAGTTGATGGTGATGACTCAGCTATGCCGAAAGAAATGGAAGAGAAAAAGGTTAATGAGATAGCTGTTGGCGGTGGAGGTGTGTCAGTGGCAATTACTCGTTTTCCAACTGAACAGAAACGACCTGTAGGGCCTCTTGTTATTGTGGGTGTAAGAGATGGAGTACTTTGGCTCATTGATAGGTAATTTGATGATAGTTTAACCTTACTAAACTCTATCTGGTTACCCAGTCAGAAGCAAATGCAAATGTTGTCTCCAATTTCCTCTTTTTTTGGTTGCCTCATTCTTAAAAGCAATGTTTTGTTGAATAATTATTTTAAATAAGTTTAGTTAGCTTAGGAGATTATCTTCTAGGAGATAAGTATATCTTCTAGTATATAACATAAGATATACTATAGATTGGATAAGTTAGTAGTATAGTAGTATACTACAGATTGGATAAGTTAGTAGTATAGTAGTATTAGAATAGGTTATACTTGTGTATAAATAACCTATAATCAAAGAAATAAAGTGGCTTTTCTTCTGATATTTTCTATACCCTCTTGTTTCATGGTATCAGAGTTACCGATTCTGGTAGCCTAATTTTTTTTCTAGCCACGTCATGGCTGGAGTTCAACCAACCTTCGGTTCCTTTGACGAGTCCCAAACCTCATCCCAAACACCTAGTTACGCAATTCCTTCAGCCCAAACTCCATCTCCTCCTATTGATAATCTTTCGTTGCAAATCACGCAACATAGATTAAATGGAATGAATTTCTGATAATGGCCCCAATCAGTCATGCTCGTAATCAAAGGAAGAGGCAAGGCTGGATATCTAACAAGGGCAATTCCTCAATCACACGAAGCAGCAGTCACTTACGATGCTTGAGAAGCTGTCTTGGCTTATAAACTCAATGGAGCCACAAATAGGAAGAACCTACCTCTTCTGCAAAACTGCAAGAGAAATCTGGGAGGCTGTGCAAGAAATATATTCTGATTTGGAAAACACTTCTCAATTCTTTGAAATCAAATCAAAAATCAGAAATACTCATCAAAGTAATATGTCTGTTACTGAGTATTATAACTTACTCACTGAATTATGACAGGAGATGGATCTATTTTATGCAGTAAATTGGGATTGTCGTGTTGACGCCGAGAAGTATGAAAAATTATTGGAGGAGAGAGTTTTTGATTTCTTGCAGGGACTTAATGTTAGACTTGATGAAGTGCGAGGAAGGTTACTCGGTTTAAAACCATTGCCATCAATCCAAGAAATGTTTGCTGAGATTCATAGGGAAGAGAGTAGGAAAAAGATCATGGTTACCTCAAACACTTCAGAACAAACCTCTCAAGGCTCAGCTTTAGTGGCAAACTCTCAAAAGAAACCCGAGAGCAAGAAACCAAGAACAATTAGTGGTGTGACCACTATGATAAGCCCTACCACACCCTTGAGACCTGCTGGAAATTACATGGGAAACCACTAGATTGGAAACCTAAAAGCCAAAGAGTTAAGAAAAAACGTGGAGCAGGACATGTAGTAGAATCCGATATAAGCAAATCCACAGGGCTAAACCTGTCCTCCCAGCAGTTTGAACTACTTAAGCAACTCTTGAATCAAACAAAAATCACAACTGAAACGACACACATGACCAACAAACCTCTACTGCAGCACTAGTGCATAAAGGTAACCTGTGTCAATCATTATTATCAAAGTCCATAAGTCACGATCTCTAGATTGTGGACAAAGGTGCATCAGACCACATGACTGGGTCTTTCAATGTCTTTGAAAAGTATGAGTCATGTAACCAGAAAGTTATTATCTAGGTTGCAGATGGAAAAGGGTCACCAGCTATTGGTCAAGGGAGACTTTTTTTGCCAAAACTGACCTTAAATACTGTTCTCTATGTGCCTAACTTAACTTATAATCTACTATCTATCAGTCAATTAACCAAGGACAGGGACTGTATTGTGACATTCTTTCCTTCTCATTTTGAATTTCAGGACCGGTGTTTGGGGAAGATGATTGGCAGTGCTGAGGAGAAAGATGGACTTTACTACTTCTCAAGAAAGAGTACTCCTACTGAATCCAAATCACCACATAGGATTTCCTTTTCAGTTCGGTCAAATTCTGATGTGTTATGGCATCAGCACCTTGGTCATCCCAATTTCCCATATTTGAAAATCTTATACCCAAACCTTTTCATCAATAAAGATCATATTTCTTTATATTGTGAGCAATTTGTCCTTGCAAAACAAAGCAAAAATACTTATCCCATACACTCATACATACCCTTAAAACCTTTCCAATTAATTTATAGTGATATCTAGGGACCTGCTAGAATTACAAGTCCAACCGATACTCGTTGGTTTATCAGTTTCATTGGTGATCATACAAGGGTATGCTGGGTATATCTAATGAAAGACAAATATGAAGCCTATCATATCTTTAAACAGTTCCACAAACTCATCCAAAATATATTCCAAACCTCTATTCAAGTAGTACGTACATACAATGGGAGAGAATATTTTTCAACTAATTTTATTCAATATCTCAGTAAAAATGGGATCATTCACCAGAGCTCTTGTGCTTATACCCCACAACAAAATAGGATAGTGGAGAGAAAGAATTGTCATCTTTTAGAGGTAGCCCAATCTATGATGTTTACCAACTTTGTTCCAAGTTCCTATTGGGGAGAAGCCATTCTAACTGCCTCATACTTGATAAATCATCTTCCTTCAAAAACTCTTCAATTCCGAACCCCATTAAGTGTTCTTCTAGAGCAATTTCCTCACATTAAGCTCCTTAATTCTCTTCCTCCTAAAGTCTTTGGTTGTACTGTTTTCATACACAACAATCAACCCAATAGAGGCAAACTTGACCCACGAGCTATTAAATGTGTGTTTGTTGGGTACTCGTAAGTGTTTCTCACCTTCTACAAACAAATTCTTTGTTTCATATGATGTCACTTTTTTGGAAAAACAACCATACTTCACCAATACCTCTCTTCAAAGGGAGACATCCCATGAAGAGATTTATTGAGACCCAAGCATATCACTTCCTATCTCACAAACCTTCCCACAAAACCCGC
>JAOQMS010000007.1:30337148-30352472 GCA_027563885.1 Erythroxylum longipes
TAGAGTCCTTCTATCATTGGCTGCAAATTTAGATTGGGAACTCCATCAGCTCGACATTAAAAATGCCTTCCTAAATGGTACATTAGATGAGGAAATATATATAAGGATACCACCAGGTTTTGAAATCGAAGAAGGAAGGGGAAGAGTTTGCAAACTAGAAAAATCCTTATACGACCTCAAATGGTCTCCACGAACATGTTTTAAGAGGTTCAGTGACACTCTTTGTAGGTTTGGATACAAACAGAGACAAGCTGATCACATAATGTTTGTGAAGTGTGGAAAAAATGGAAAGAAATCCATCTTGATTGTGTATGTGGACGATATTATAATCATAGGCGATGACACTAGTAAGATCAATGATCTTAAACAAAAATTTAGGCTGGAATTTAGGGTAAAAGACCTCGGAGCATTAAGACAAAAGTGGGTTGCAAACCTATGGGAACTCCACTGGAGAGAAACTGGAAATTCAAGAAAAATGAAGAAGATCCTCTTGTTGACAAAGGAAGATACCAAAGGTTGGTAGGAAAACTTACCTATTTATCACTAACCAGACCAGATATTGCTTATTCTGTGAGTATTGTTAGCCAATTTATGCACTCTTCAACTCAAAGACATTTAGAGGGAGTCAACCATATTTTGAGATATCTCAAAAGCAGTCCAGGTAGAGGATTAATGTTTCGAAAAATTGAGAAAAGAAGTATAGAAGGTTTCACGGATGCAAATTGGGCTGGTTGTATTAAAGACAGTAGGTCAACATCTGGTTATTGTACTAAACTATGGGGGAATCTTGTCACATGGAGAATCAAGAAGCAGTCTGTATTAGCAAGAAGCAGTGTAGAAGCGGAGTTTAGGGCAATTGCACAAGGAATTTGTGAAGTTATTTGGTTAGAGAGGTTGATGTAGGACCTACAGATCACCACTTCCTCTCCCACCAAAGTCTTCAATGATAGTAAATTAGCCATCAGTATGGTGAAGAATCCAGTTCAACATGATCGAACAAAACATGTTAGAATTGACAGGACCTTTATCAAATGTGAAATAGAAGAAAGGGGCATTGATCTGTACTATGTCCCTACTGAAACACAAGAAGCCGATATCTTCACAAAGATCATGCCTACGCCTAGATTCGAGACAATTCTAAGCAAGTTGGGAATGATAAATATCTATTCTTCAACTTGAGGGGGAGTGTTGGATAATTATTTTATATAAGTTTAGTTAGCTTAGGAGATTATCTTCTAGGAGATAAGTATATCTTCTAGTAGATAAGATAAAATATGCTATAGATTGGATAAGTTAGTAGTATTAGAATAGGTTATACTCGTGTATAAATAACCTATAATCAAAGAAATAAAGTGGCTTTTCTTCTGATATTTTCTATACCCTCTTGTTTCATGTTCTAGTAGATAAGATAAAATATACTATAGATTGGATAAGTTAGTAGTATTAGAATAGGTTATACTCGTGTATAAATAACCTATAATCAGAGAAATAAAGTGGCTTTTCTTCTGAAATTTTCTATACCCTCTTGTTTCATGTTTCATAACCTAGCATGGTATAATGACCTAGAGAGGCAAACGTCTCTGCCTGGTTTTCAACATGAAACATTCATTTACATAGAAGTCATGTGTGTTTCATGAGATACATGACATGTAAATGCAAAAGAGCTTGGAGTTTATAAAAGAAATAAAAGAGGGCAAATCACTCAACCACAAGCTTTAAATTGGTATGATGAATGGTGCAGTTGAGGTGACAACAAAGACAACAAGTGCTGGTGTGTACTTTATACTACGTTTCTTTATTAGATAGGAAGTAGTAATAAGTTAGATATATTATCCGAATTGTTTAAGACTTAAAACTTATTTGAGAATAAAGAATCCTTATTATAGTATAATTCAAGTTTATTTTGGTTACGGATCCTTTTACTATCAAAATAAGGGTTCCAAGAACTTTTCTCTATATATGTGTACAAAGCCCTTCAACAAGACCACAAGAGTGATTCCTAGTTCCCTACGCTTCATTGCTTGTTTACCTTAATAAAATTTCTGGCACTTTTAACTTGATTTGCCAGCAACCAAAACCATAAAATTCTATCCTAAATTTCCAGTAACAAAACCTTAAATTTCCAGCTATTCGAAACTTGAAATTCTAACAACCTAAGCTGAAACTCAAATTCCAGCAGTCAGATTTTACAAGTTTTGTGGGCACCAACTATTAGTTTGATATATATTTTCTACTCATCCTATGTCAGTGAGACTCAAGAGGGGGAGCTCTGTGGTAAGCACCACCTTAGTCCTGTCGTTTGAGTCAGCAAGTGGTTGGGTAGGGTTATAATAGAAGCGGCTTTGGTGTGTCCTTTATAAGCAAGAGGAAAGATACATTACATGTATAATTCTTTTTGAAGATGATATAGTCATGAAAGAAACAGTCCCGAACTCAGTAGTAGAAAATAGTTGATATCTAAATTTTTAGTTTGTGAATAGGTTAACGTAAATGCTTTCTGAATTATTATGTTTTCTGGAAACTTGCGAAAATAATTCTTTGGAAACTTTATTTTCAAATTAACAAAAATGGTGATGGAACTAGTATTTCATATTTAATTTTCAAGAAATTGTTAAAAAGAGTTTTACACAATTTGAAAGAGAGAAGTGAATGTCGAAAATTTGTTAATGCTTTGATTTAATTCAGGGAAGCTTCTAGGCACAAATGTAAACGTAGGATTAATTAAAAAAAGGAAAAATGTTGAACCGGTCTAGTTCATCTGGATGGCTGAACTGACCACTTCACAGTGCTTTTTCATCAGGTTCATTTTTCTGATTTTTGAATGCGTCACAATCCCCTTACCAATTTCTTGGTTTTCTGGTCTGACCAGCCATACCATGTATGTAGAAGTCATTGTTGCAACATTAGTCCATTGTTATGCCCCTTGTCTTTAATTTTTCTACTGCTCCTAAGAGTACCAGGGACATTCTTGCAAATTATTGGGCAAGTTATCGGGTCACAATCTTTTATTTCAATTGTCACAATTTATTTGATGAACAATGGATAAAATCAGGGTGGATTGACATGCACGTTAAGCTTCTTTCTAGATGCTTAATTACTTGGAAATGTTCTTCTTATGGTTTGTAGAAGGCGATATTGCCCTTAAATTTGATGATTTACATCTAGAAGCCCATGCTATATCATGAAATTCAAACAGGTTTTCAAAGTTTGAGAACTGCTTGATGAACTTATCTTATTGAAGCTTGACTATTGCCCATTACTTCCATGAATATTCAGTAAGATATTAGGCTCTTACCCTATATTTAGGCATGATCTGCATTGACTATTGTACTTCCTTCTGGCTCTCAATGATAGCTGGAAAGTTTTCTCCAGGTCTATGACCACAACTATTTCTGAATTCAAATTGATGCTAGAAAAGTAAAAATTAACTGCAGAACTAAATAGTTGACCGTTCTCCTTGTGTGGTACTCGTAATCCAAAATCCAAGAAGCTTGTATTATCTCTTTTCTTTTTGACTTTACAAAGGAGGTTGGCATTTTTTGTTACTTCACTGGCCTTCTCATTGGTAGGTACATGTGTGCGCATGCTTTATCCCTAAGTCATCCTGGCATTCGTTGTCGTTGCCTTGCTGCTTATGGAGATGCTGTTAGTGCAGTGAAATGGTAACTCCTTTTTATTTTTTTAATTTTTGTTCTGTGAATAATTATAGATTATTGGCAATGCAAGCCATTTGTGAGTGCAATCCCATACCAAAAAAAAAAACATTATTTCTATATCAAATGCAGGGCAAGTAGGCTTGGTAGGGAACACCATGATGATTTGGCACAATTTATGCTGGGTATGGGATATGCCACTGAAGCACTTCATTTGCCGGGGATATCTAAGAGGTCAATCACTCTCTCTTTTTCTCCTAATGGTGTGAGCTACTCAGGGATTTGTTGTCCCGTGCACACTAAATATTAATATGCCTGTGTCTATGCTTTTGCCTCTTTGTGTTTGCACATGGTTACATAGACAAGGACATCATTTGGCGATATGCTGGCCTTATCGTGTCCTGATGTTATGTAAAGTTGAAGCAATTCCAAGACAGTCGAAGTAAATTTGCTGATATGCTGGCCTTATCGTGTCCTGATGTTATGTAAAGTTGAAGCAATTCCAAGACAGTCGAAATAAATTTGCTGATATGCTGGCCTTATCGTGTCCTGATGTTATGTAAAGTTGAAGCAATTCCAAGACACTCGAAATACATTTGCTGATATGCTGGCCTTATCGTGTCCTGATGTTATGTAAAGTTGAAGCAATTCCAAGATACTCAATATACTATTAGGAGCTCAATGTTTCCTTCCTGCACATATGTTTCTGCTTGCATAATGAATGAATGAGATTCTATGTTTTTCAGGTTAGAGTTTGATCTGGCCATGCAGAGCAATGATTTGAAAAGAGCTCTTCAGTGCCTTCTTACGATGAGTAACAGTAGGGACATCGGGGCAGATAGTACATCTCTAAATTTGAATGAAATTTTGAGCTCAACAGCTAAGAAGGAGAACGTGGTTGATGCTGTTCAAGGGATAGTGAAATTTGCACAGGAATTTTTGGACCTAATTGATGCAGCAGATGCCACTGCACAAGCTGATATTGCTCGTGAAGCTCTGAAGAGGTTGGCTACAGCAGGTTCTGTGAAGGGAGCTTTACAGGGACATGAGTTGAGAGGACTTGCTCTCCGTCTTGCAAATCATGGAGAATTGACACGATTAACTGTACGTAGCCACAATTACCAGAAAATACTTTGGTAGAGCTCAAAAGCACATCTGAAACTACTTTTTTCTTGCATGATCATGACTTGAAGAGGTTCATGATTTCTTGTATCAAGTTCATGTTCTAAAAATGTACCCATGATGCATCTGGATCATGCACCTTTATGAACCCAATGATAATTATCCGAGGAAATCATAATTAAATGACAAGTATAAGCCTGGCAGACCAATCAATTATAAAATTACAAGGAATTGTGTTAAGACCAAAATCAACTTATGTGCTGGTCAACTAGAATCTGCTGCTCACTTAGTTGGAGCCTCAGGTGATGCTTTTTATTGGTCTTGAATCATTCTAACATAGCTTCACCACTACTGCAAATCTTTACCCCGTTAACATTTTTCTCATAGACTTGTTTCTTGGAGCACGAGCAATATGGATTAGGATTAAAGGTAGTGGATTCTCTTTACACTCTATATGCTAATTTAGCTTGCTGGTGGATTGTTTTCTACTTGGTTGTAATAGAGCATCTTATCTTATATGGCTGCTAATATATACCATCTTAAGTAAGCAGTAGAATAGAGGAGAATATGTTCCATAGTACCAAAATTGGACGGACCATGACTCATATGGGTTTAATTCCTACTGAGGTTGTTTTTGTGGGGCAAAACTGTATGGCATGAGGTCAATACTACTGTAGGGCCAGAATATTACAATATTATCCATGCACAAATTTGCTTTTGTTGGTCATCTTTGTAATAAAGTAAGTTGTCCCTTGATTTCACTTATCGTTGTAGGGTTATTGCTCTTCCATTCCGGAATTGTTAAGCATGTCTGTGTGTGCAGGGTCTGGTAAACAATCTGATTTCAGTTGGCTTGGGTCGTGAAGCTGCATTTTCAGCTGCAGTTTTGGGAGATAATGCTCTCATGGAAAAGGCGTGGCAGGATACTGGAATGCTGGCTGAGGCTGTACTTCATGCCCATGTATGAATTGTTTACTTAGAAGGTTGTTTAAACCCAAAAGTAGTGTCTCTAACTAGCTCTGTGCATAATTTCAGGCCCATGGTCGACCAACACTTAAACACTTGGTTGAGGCATGGAATAAAGTGCTGCAAAAAGAGGTTGAACACACTCCCTTAACAAAGACGGATGCTGCTGCTGCATTTTTGGCTTCCCTTGAAGAACCCAAACTAACAAGTCTGGCTGAAGCAGGGAAGAAACCTCCAATTGAAATTCTTCCTCCGGGGATGCCATCTCTTTCTTCTTTGATTACTAGCCAGAAGAAACCCACTCCTAGTGGACAGATTTCACAACAGCAATCAGGCAAACCATTACAGTTAGAAGCACCTCCAGCAGCTACCCCCGAGTCAGTAACTGCACCTCCTACTTCCACGACATCCACTGCAACAGCTCCAGAAAATACGGCACCAACTAGTAGCCAGGAAGAAGTGAATGCTGCACTGTCATCAGAATCAGGCCAACCTGTTATTGACGATTCAGTGTCTAATTCATCCTTGGTGAACAAAACTGATGTAGTTGGTTCAGGTGAGAGTATTACGGTACTATCTACAAGAGATCATACATCACCTGAGATACCACCCCAACCAACTGATAGCCGAGAAGATGTTCCAACTACATTGCCTCAGTGATCAACGTTCTTGGACAAATAGGAATTGGAGTGCAACTAGACATTAGAAACCGCTGGAGCATTGTTTCCTTCCAGGGGAATTGTGGAATCCCTTGAAAGTTTGACAGTAGCAGATTGTATCAATTTCTGTATATTTTCGTGTTCTTTTTGACGAGTGGGATTCGGCTTGTTTCTTGCGGCGTGCCCTTCTTTAATTCAGGCCAATTCTGAACTGCCTGCATTTCCAAGCTGGGCATATGAGTAGGGTCTGTTTTTCTTATTGAATAGTAATTTTTGAAGTTCATATTAAGTACATGATGATGAGGATCATATTACCTACGATATTACCAGATGTTTCGTCTCTCCTTAGTACCGGTCGACACCCTTTTGTCCCTTTTAAGATGCCGAGAGTTCTTTCCTAATGTCTGTTAGGTCGGCGGTAATCCATCAGAGACTTTTTATTCTTGGCTCAAGTCGTTGATGCTAAGGTCAAATAATTAAGGATTTTAGAAAGGGGTGGTAACATGGGGTCCACGCGGAAGTTTATGATAAATGGGTCGAATATCTGTATGTATTCTGTGAGCTGAGAAGATAGGGTCAAGTCGTATTGATTTAAAATTCAACACACAAATACGGAGATAAATTGTATAATAATTTAAAACTCCAACTTAATACGACGACTCACACGGTGACTTCATTATTAATTTAAATTAATTATACCGTTCCGTTCATAGATTTTCTTTTTTTAGTTTTTGTTTGGGTATGTGTGTGTCTAATGGATTTGGTAAACGCCTTCCCCGCTCCCTTCCCGCAACCTCTCTCTGCCTTTTTTCGTTAATTTCCTTAGGAGACACGCACCTCTGGTGATTTCTTACTTTACTTTGATCATTCATTTCTAAACAGGAAGAAGAAGACTCGATATTACTTCTTTGTGTTCTTGCGTATAGTATTAGTCCTAGTACTGTTTGTGGCTTCACCTCTGCAGGCCGGACAGCTTTGATGAATTTTGGATTTTGATTCTTACTATTCAACGAAGGGAAGAAGAAGAAGAAGAAAGGCGTTGCTGCTGTTTTCCTGTTACTTTGTTTTGTTTTAATTCAGCCTCCTCTATTGTTATTATTAATCTGTACAAGATAGGTTTTGGTATATGTTCTGGTAAATTTTTGGTTTTGGGGGAATTGCTTAATTAAAAAATGAATAGGCACTCCTCGGTAGCAGGTGCTTCTCGCAACCCCCGACGCAACTCCTTCTTCGACAAGATCAAGGTCAGGTTTCCTTTTCCTGTTTTCTTTTTGCTTTCTTACTGTTTTGCTTTGTACTCACTTAGCTCTTCCAAATCATTTTCTTTCTTCTTTGATTGACAATGTTCTTTTTCTTCCTTCCTCTTTTTTTTAAAAAAATGGAATTTCGATTTTGATTCACTTGCTTCTTGTTTGTGTGATTACTCCTCATGATTTTATGTCAAATTATACTCTCTGGATCTTTGTTTAGTTTTCCTGATGATTGTCATCCTTGTCCCTGTTTCTGGTTGTATTTTTTCATCTTTCCATTCTAGTACTTGAGGAGGTTATCAATTTCATAGAACATACATAAGCCTTGTCATGAGATGTGTAGAAAAGATCAACTGCGTCTTTTCAAGTGACTTACTATGATTGTTATTTTCTTTTGGAGTAATACATGTTATTCGTTTAATCAAATTGCATTGTGTGTATTTGTAGACCGCTGCATGCCTGAATTCATCATCCCCCGACTCCGGGAAAGGGAGAAGTAAATCATCAGGTAAAAAAATTTTCCACGGTTTCCACTTGGTGGAAGGCAAATCTGGACATGACATGGAGGACTACCATGTTGCTGAATATCGCAAGGCAAAGAATCATGAACTTGGATTATTTGCCATCTTTGATGGTCATCTTGGGGATAGTGTCCCAAGTTATCTGAAAGACAACCTTTTCAACAATATACTTGAAGAGGTATTTTTACGACTACTCCACTGCTACGACCTATAAAAACACATCTCACACTCGCATAGCCAAAAAAAAAAGGGAAATTATTGTTCTTGTATTTTGACATCCATCTTGTGTTTTACAGCCAAATTTCTGGAAAGATCCTGCATCCGCAATAACCAATGCATACCGCTCCACGGATAAGTTTATATTGGAAAACTCTATGCAGTTGGGGCCTGGTGGCTCTACTGCTGTGACCGCAATTGTCATTGATGGAAAAGACCTCTGGGTGGCAAACGTTGGTGATTCTAGAGCTGTTGTATGTGAAAGAGGATGTGCCAATCAACTTACTGAGGACCATGAGCCTCACACTGAACGAAAAAGGATTGAAGAACAGGGTGGTTTTGTCACAACTCTCCCCGGTAAGATGTAGATGTATGCACCCATATATATTTGCATTATTAGTAATCTATTCATCGCTCTTTCTTTTTAAACTGTGCATGGACACATGTTTGCCTCTGGAATTCCTTCAGGTTACTACTTGAATTTGTATATTTTATGCCAACTTGAATCTTGATTTTTGAATGGGGGTTTTAGCTGGAGTGTTTTGTTTGTTTTTTTGAAAATCTGATAACTATTTCAGGAGATGTGCCTAGGGTTAATGGCCAACTTGCAGTTGCACGGGCATTTGGAGATCAAAGCCTTAAAGCACATTTAAGTTCAGAACCCTTCGTAAGACATGTACCTATAGACTCAACTATGGAGTTTGTTCTACTAGCAAGCGATGGCTTATGGAAGGTCAGTTGTTATTGTGCCCTGGTAACTCGTCTCAATTTACAGTTTCTTTCAACTATTTTTGTTAAAGTTTTTTAAAATTGAGCCAGTAGCTCTTCTTAAATTCTCAGAGCATTGTAGCTTTGTTCTTTAGATTTTGCATTTTTATTCAATAACAGAGCCCTTTCTGGTTGCACCTCGATGTGTAATGATGGAAACATGATCTTTAATCAAATGTTTTAAACTATCAATAGTGGAACTGTTTTACTTCTTTTTTGCTTAAAAGGCTTGCTATTTCACTTCGTTATGAAACAGAAAACTGGGCATAGTTCCTTTTTCGTTTGAACAGTATGTCTCCTTATGATTAGCATAATTTCTGTTTGCCTTTTACAACTTGACATCTCATTAGGATGTCAGCAAGCTGAGCCGATTTTTAGGTTGCTCCTTTTTGGCTAATCACCTTCTAAATGATCTTGAGCTTAAGGTGAACATGAAAGTTGGGTTATATGTCTTGCAAGCTCTTGTTTTCTTTGAAATTCTGTTTCTTATTTTTCCGTAATCATCTTCTAATGAAATTGTTATTAACCCTTATTACACGTAGATGTTTAAATGTGAGGGAGAATCAAATTGTAGTTACTAAGTTATATATTAGTTTAGTAGCTCCTGATTTCATATGCTTGTGCTAACTTTAGGCAAGATTAAGTTTTTTTTTTAAGATTACAATTCATTCTAATTGATGAAATTTCCACAAAGTTGTCATACATGAAGATTAAATTGGTGGATAGATGTGGCTGTGCTTGTGAACATATTATGATGTCATTATTGTGGGTCTTTCTTTGGGTTCTTACGAAATAAGATAAAAGCCAGCTTAGAGTCTTTCATGAGTCACAAAGAGCATAAATGTGTGTTATGTTCTATTGCTTGCCAAAAAAGCTGCAAAAGTGAATTCAGGCTGTATGAATAAGTACTGGTAATAGATATTTTATGAACTTTAGGCCTACAAAATAGACTTTCTGGTATCCGAGACAATCTCTGACAGGAATAACTGGATAGCTCTATCATTTTCTAATCTTGCCAAAAAAGTGACTTTGAAACCTAAGATATGACTTATATTCATGACTTTGCCAAAAATCTGTGATGAGTAGATTTTGTCAAGCAATAGGACTTATATTTAGCTGGCAGTGTCTGTAATTAATCGAGAAAGCCTTTAAGCAACAGAAGTTATTCTGGTACTTGGATGATTATGATCCTTGCTAAGCTAGCTGTGATTTATCCATTTATAAAAGCTGAATCAATCTTGTTAGGATTTTGGATTTGACTTGTCATTCAACTGAAACAAATATGTGCCTCTTTTCTTGACTTCTTCCTTAAGTAAAAGAACTGTGCGCTTACTTTCTTTAACTTCCTCTTTCGTTCCTTGTTGAATGTTTATTATTCAGAGTGATATTACCCCTTCCATTCAAATTATTCCCTTTTAACCTGAATACAAGTTTATAACTTTTCCATTATCCTGCTACAATGATTATTTTTTCCACTCTATAAAGACCATATACCACTATGTAATTAAAGGCGTATATACTTCTAGAGTTTGTTTTTTCAGGTAGGGAAAGAATGTCAAGAATTTGGCTATAGGGACTACATGCTTGTGATTTACATTTTACATGCCCAAAAGTATCACACCAAGAAATTGGACATGTTTTTCATTACGACGTGGTAATTGCAATAATCAGCTTGATGAGGCCAAGGTTGCAAGATGTTGCATTGATCTGTTCATGCATGCATCTCAAATCAACATCATTGTTTCTTTGAGCATCAGAGTTCATTCTTTTTTTGTTACTGTAATTTGAACGGTGCTTTTGGGAGTAGACTTGTGCACTGATTACAGGGTCGTCTAAGACGGATCCTTTTATCAAACTTTAACACATGAAGTAAACTTCACGTAGAATGGGTACATTGCTGAAATTATTCATTCTCTAGTGGCGGCTTGTGCTTGCTGCTATGCAAGTGTCTGATTACCTGCATATAACAAGTGTAGAGCAGAATGCAAATGCTTTTTTTTTCTTGGAAGAGTAGAATGCAAATGCTTTTTTTTTCTTGGAAGAGTAGAATGCAAATGCTTTAAATATCATTTTTGATGCTTGGTATAGTTAAGATGCTAAAATGTTGCAATAAAATACTCCTGATGGTTTACTTGTCTGCAGGTCATGAAGAATCAAGAGGCTGTCAACTTGGTGAAACCAATCAAAGATCCTCAAGCAGCAGCTAAGTGTTTAACGACTGAGGCATTGGCAAGAAATAGTAGAGACGATATATCCTGCATAGTTATCAGATTTGGGTGATTCTTGGAAATTGTCACGTCTTCAATGACCAAGTCAGTATTTCCTTGGTTGGTCGAATGGAAAACAGGTGCTAGATTTGGGTCTGAGGTCTTTGCTTGTGGTTTTATTTCTCTTTGCTGGGCTGGTCATATTAGACGTTGTTGAGCTGAAAGTTTGATGCGTTTTTTCAGAAAAGAAATTTACCGAGGATAGGATCGCCTTGCTGATCCTGCTTTCGTAACATACAAAGGTGTTCATATTGATCATTGATAGGTGTGTTGCATCTTAATGGGGTGTTTCTTAGGGAACTGATATTTAAGGAAAAGGAAAGGGTTGGACTTTAGCTCTGTATATGCTTGTGGACATAAAAATGTTTCTGTTGGGAACAAAGTAATGTAATTTACGTGTTAGGTTTTTGGACAATTTATTGTACATCTATAGAAATATATTGTGGCTTGCCTTCATCGCAAACAAACAGCAGTTGTAGATTTGGCTTCTGGTTCAGTTTGGGATGGTCGTATACCCTGGCTAATTTGGTGAAGGGGATGTCATTCTCATGATTGTCGTTCACTGATTTTGAAAGATAAATTGATGGTAATTATAGAGAGAAGGCCATCGCCTTCCCTCAACTCCAGCATTGGAAATGTGACTGTTTAAGCGTATAAATTGGGCAATTGTGGTGGCATTAGCATATGCCTGCTTCCACATTAATATCAAGACTTGCTTTCCAACAAATTCTTGTTAAACGTTCCAAGACAAGAAAACTAAACTCAGTCCAGAAAATGGAAGTACCAACGTAACTGTGAATTACTCTTTAAAATACTTTTTTAATACAGGAATATTTAGCTTTCCATGAGTTGAATATGAGGTCTTCACTTTTTGATAACGTGCATCAAGTGTACGTAAATGTTAATACTAGTTTCGCTGGGAAGTCGATAGCTACATATTTGAAGCGAATGCAACTTTGTATCTTTTTCAGCCTTCCAAGATACTAACGGACATAACAAGTTCGACAGCACCTTTTCAAAGATGGTTGGATCTAATTTTGCTTTCTTTACCGTAAGTCTCACATGTATAACAAAATGAAATAACTGAAGACAATATATAATGAATACGAAATGAATGTTACAATTCAGAAGCAACTTGGTAATACATCAACATCAACTCTTAGGCAACTTTCACACATTAAGCTCAATTTGTCGTCCTTTTTTATCTTTTGGCCCTCAGATCATCATCTTGAAACCAATAAAAGTAATGGAAGCGGATGATACCACGAGTGCCTAGTAGTAGGGAATTAGCGGGGGAGGTGGAGATGCATATGATACTCCTATAATTGGCGGAAGTGGAATATTACTAATATCCACAGGGGGTGGGGGTGGCGGCGGCGGAGATGAATATGAATTTTGAGATGGTGGTGGATAATGCCATTGTTGTTGTTGAGGGGTTGGAGGAATTTGTGAGTGGTGATGATCATAACTTGATGAAGGAGTTGATGGTGATACTTGGGATAATGGTGGCGCAGGCATTCGTGGTGACCCAGGAGTGACACAACCAACTGGCGGTGGAGGTGATACCGATGGCTTTTGTGGAGAAGGTGGTGGTGATGGTAGTGGTGATTGCTTATGACGAGGCACTGGAGCTACTGTATAAGTTGGAGGTGGACTAGTCGTTTCTGGTGGGTGATACGCCGGTCGAGATGGAGATGGAGCTGGAGCTGTTGTATACTCGTGAGTTGGAGGAGGCGGGTACTGCCCATACTCATTCTCTGGGGGAGATGATGACGGCGGGTGAGCATTTAAGCTTGGTGACGGAACCTCAGTTGATTGCTGTGGTGGCGGCGTTTGGTGTGTGGTTGGTGCGTATGCAACTGATGAGGGTGGAGGTGGCGGATGATATTTGGATGACGGTGATACCTTTGCAGCAGGGGGAGGAGGAGGTGAGTAGGAATGATGATGAGTGGAGGGAGGAGGTGGTGGTGGTGATACGTGATGATAACTAGCCAGGGGTGGGGGCGGCGGCAGATGTGCTGTAGGCGACACTCTCTTCATTGGAGGTGGTGGTAGGGACGGTGGCAGATGTGTTGTAGGAGACACTCTTTTCATAGGAGGTGGCGGTGGCGGTGGTGATGTATAATGTGTTACTGGAGGTGGCGATGGAAAAGATTTAGTAGGAGATGGAGGAGGATGTGATCTGGCGGAAGGCGAAGACTTGTTCATGGGTGGTGGTGGCGACGAGGGCTTAAGGAATGGACTTCTGGTAGGTGCAGGCTTTGGGGAGGGTGGTGTTCCAAGAGGATGTCTTTTCCTTGATGAAGAGCCACTGCTGCTGCCACCGCATTTGAACAAGCTACAGTCAACAGGGCGAGCCGCTTCTGAAGAACACTCTTTGACTGTTCTCTGATTCATCTTTCCCGGAATGCAGTTCCTGGTGCCGTTGGCTCTGCCTCCAGCAAGAGCAGAACATTTTGGTGGTTCGCCGGTGAAATAGTTAAAAGAATAAGTGAAGTTCTGGAGATTAGGCAACTGGCAGACGGTAGGAGGTATAACACCCGTGAAACTGTTGTGTGCTATATTAAGTTGCTCGACACTCTTCATGTTACCGACGGTAGACGGCAGATAACCTTGGAGGTGATTGAAGCTTACGTCGAAGACTGTGACTTTGTCCAGCATTCCGATCTGGGAAGGCAAACAGCCGGTGAGGTTGTCATTCATCAGGATGATCTCATTGAGCGTTTTGCCCATCTTCCCGATGCTGCCAGGAATACAGCCACCCAGGTCGTTGTTTGCAAACACGAGAACGGAAACAGGAGAGTTGCCAAGATTCTGGGGGATCCCAAATCTGAACCTGTTGTCGTTGAGGAAAAGAGCGTCCAGAGGCTTGTCAAAGAGTTTGGAGGGAACAGAACCTTCGAACTCATTGAATCGAAGATCCAAGTATTTGAGGGAAGGCAGAGACAGGACAACATATGGGAACTTGCCCGCAAAACGATTATTGCTGAGGTCTAACTCATGGAGAAGCTTGAGTTTGCGGAAACTGCTGGGCACCACTCCACAAAATCTGTTGGAGTTAATGTGGAAAAGGGCAAGATCAGTCAAAAGGCCCAACTCTGGAGGGAGGTAGCCGGCAATGTCAGCGTGATTAAGGTCAATGCCAGCTACCACCCGGATTTTGGGATTTGTGGGAGAGGGAGCACAGAAGACACCCGTGTAGGAGCAGAGGTCTGAACCATTCCAGTTGGCCGTGAAGTTGAAAGGGTCTGAGTGAATAGATCGTTTCCATTCTTGCAAGGCAATGTAGGCTTGACGGATTCTGGGGTTCTCAAACTTGAGCTTATTAGGATCTAATGAACCATTATCATCATCATCGGTGGCGTCGTGGGCAGCATAAGAGATCTTAAAGAGGGAAGAGGAATATGTAGCAAGAAACAAAACAAGGATTAAGAGCAACAAAGGAGGAGAAGTGGGACTAGACATTATTGTTATTGTTGGATTGGAGGATGAGAGTAAAATCAAATGAGAAGGAAGGCGGATGCAGATGACATGAAGAAAGATGAGGGTTTGTGAGATAGGGTGGACAATGTGGCCATCCCCATAACCTGGGGCTCTGTTTTTATAAACACCAAATGTATTTGATTTGTATAAAACCCAGTTGCTCTTGCTCTATATTTTTATTTTTGATAATAGATAGTTACTGTATGTAATGGTTAATGAAGATCAGAGGGAGCAGGCAGGTAGTAGTATTCGTATCGTACAACATGGAAGTACGCGCTTTGGTCCGAATCCGAAGCCCACAATAATAACAGCAAAAAAAGAAAAAGAAAAAGGAAAAGGGTTTGTTGACAAGTGTTTTCGTAATCCCAAACCATTACATTTACATTACTTGTTGGCACGTCTAATTATGAAAATCAAAA
>JAOQMS010000007.1:30352572-30363048 GCA_027563885.1 Erythroxylum longipes
CGTATCGTACAACATGGAAGTACGCGCTTTGGTCCGAATCCGAAGCCCACAATAATAACAGCAAAAAAAGAAAAAGATGTTGACAAGTGTTTTCGTAATCCCAAACCATTACATTTACATTACTTGTTGGCACGTCTAATTATGAAAATCAAAATAACAAATACATCAACTATAATTCTATCCTGCTTGGATTGGATGACTGGAACGTGTCAGCCTCATTTGTACGTGAAAAATAAATGTAGATGTAACCAAATCTTTTACCTATCCTATCCTCGACGTACATACATAGATTGGCTTGGAGTTGGAAATGAATGTGAATGGGAATATGAATATCGGTGATTAAATAAAAATTAGCTGATACTATACTGATAGAAAATAGAATAGAAGAAAGACAGTTCATAATCACATAAGATAGGACTCAGGAGACATGGGTCCCACACACCATCGTCCTTTTTAGTTTACTAATTATCAGTCCGCACGATCTTTGAGATGAGACCAGTTCAGCGGAATCTTTATAACTTCTTTTTCTCGAATGAAAACGCGTTATCAAAAAACCCTACCCCATACCTAATACCTTCTTCCATTTCCAGTTCCATATACTAATATAGATATAGGCATGTTATGGGACACCATAACCTCTTTTCAGCTCGTTTAGTTTAATTATGTATGTTAACCTAACCTAGATTTGATTCTTAAATCCCCCCTATCAATGTCTTGCTTTGAAGGAAGATGTAGTTGCCGCCATTTCTCAAAAAAATCCTTGTTCCAGGTGCCAACAACCTATGCTACGCTAATGCTAATTCTAATGCTAATGTACCGCATCATCTCCTCCACAACTTAAAACCTTAAGAGTGCAATATCTTGTCACATACGTAACACCACATTCCTCCCATCTGCTTATATGGAACTTAAAAGAGTGCAACATTTTTTGCCACATTCCTCCCATCTGCTTACACGGATGTGCTTCTTCTGGAATGCATCTGTCGGAAAATACAAGTGCAATGGTTATCCTATATCATGTTCATGCCAGGAAGAAAGTAAATACTTGCAATCACAACAATTTATACAACGTCGGTTGCTCGCATATCTGAATTCCCTCAAGTCCCACTGCGCTAGTTTTGCCTGTATCAATACATCCGCTGCTAGCTCCGATTACTTTTTAGCCATCAACTATGAGATGTTGGCTGTATGTGAATGAAGTATACTATCTACGATTTCAGAATAATCTTTCTTACAACTTATATATAGAACACAATCAACATCAAAGGTATAAATGCAATTCAGAACAAAGCACTACATGCCAACATCAGAATATTTTCAGTACCAGGATAATCAATATGTTCCATTGATGACATTCTTCCAGGAAACTATTAGTCAACAAGAAGTGATGAAAAAGAAATAAAATATAAGTCTAAAATGATCAACTAGAATTACTCTTGTAAGAAAATGTCTATGCCTTGGTGGATCCTATCTCTCTCCGAGTTCCTGCTCAAATTGAACAAGTTTTTCACGTATAGGCTTCAAAAACAGCTTCAAATCTTGTCGGACCCGCACCTTGTCTTGCTGTAAAAGGTCCTTGTCATCACTAAGTCGGACATCCATCTGCAAAGTTCAGAAGGCTTCTCGTTAGCTTTATTTACACAATTCAAAATACATGTAAACACAAAAGTACCACGTCTATGCATGATTAAATTCAGTTATTTTACTATGTCATTTTACAAAACTAGTAATTCATCAAAATGTAATACAACCTCGCACTAGTGATCAATTTCGTTTATCAGTATACAGAATAAAACTTATTTTACTAATTATCAGATCACAAAGATCTTACAAGCTATGTTTAAACGACATGAATGATTCTGGAAATCAACAAGATCAGAGGATCTTAATATAATTGCCCATTAAACCCAAACACAGTGCTCAGGTGTAAACCTGTACAGGGATCTCCAATCATTACATGCTGGATTTGGTTCATAAGCCAAAACACTATTAAACATACATGGAACCTCACCTGCAGGTCATCGAGTTCACCAAATGAGAACTCTGGGATATCAATGTGGCACTTGATCACTTTCCTCTCTTCCTTGATTATCCATTCGCCTATGCCCATTTCGATTAGTAAATGTGGATTCTAGAAATAAAAGCGCATTATGCTTTGCAGCAATTTACCTTTAATTTTGATAGTCAACTCAAAAGTATAATTAACACGCTTCTTATTCCTCACAGTCACCAAGAACGCCTGCTCAATCAAAAAAGCGGTCACCAAGAAATGGTATTCAGTGGCAATTGCGGTTGAAAACAAATAATGGAACATTTGGAGAGGTTTCTGACGCCACGTTCCTCAAGATATGCGAATACATATGCAACCATTCCAATTTATTTTACCTGTTTGATACTTTCTAATTCATGCTGGTTCTCTTGCCGGCTCACACAATTTCCTTCAAGTGAGATTCTAAATTTTAGATTTTAATCTCTCAGCATTACCATACATGTCGTGTTCTTGTGGAAGACGAAAATGAAATATACTGAAAATGGATATTGATTACCAACAAGAAGAAAAAGTGCAATTGCAGTGTATAAAGAATAATGTAATGTTCCAAGGTTCTTAACAAAAGAGGTTCATATGAACTCACATCTCCCGAACATTTTGCTTCGGTTACTTCTGCTCTGCCACCAGGGAACTCTAAAGAGCCCACAGACACAAGAAGCTCCTGCAGAAAACAAAATATGAAATCAGTCGAGAGCATAAGTGAGATTGAGATACATAGGAATAGCGGGTCCATATCAGTCCGCTACCTAGCATGCAATGTCACTGTATAATAACGTCCAAAAAAAGTGAACTTTGGGGAAAAAATTAAAAAGAAAATTAAAAAGGGAGGTGGGAGACTAACCAGATAAAAGATTTACCCAGTGAAGTAAAATTACCATTACATAAAAGAAAAACACTAGCTTACTGGTTAGAGGAGGTACGGACCTTAATCCTCTGAGTTGCCCAACTATTAAGGTTTTTCTCCTCCCAAGTTCCGGCCTGGTAAAATAGGATGACTCAGCAAGTGTCATGCAACGTAACCGCAGAAAGGTCAGTCCAAGCTTGGAAAAAGAAAATGTACTTCGGGCAAAACAAGGTGAGCAATACCGAGGTACATTGCATAGGTTTTATGGAAAAGACAAAAGGGTCAACGAAAGGAGCTACATTGGGTATAGCATACAAGGAAAGAGGCAGCTTGTTCTGGAAGAAGAAAAGAAAAATATGCAGTCACAATTAAGTACATAGTTCAGTTAGTAGTTAGAGAGATAAAGGAGAAATGACATGGAGTTTATGAAATATGGAAAAGCTAAGTGATTGAAATGCAAATAATCTTGAACATAAAAGTTTAAATATACCAAGATAGACCAGGCTATAAGCACGAAAATGAAAAGAATCTACATCTGGAAAGTTGTAATCTTTGAGATCAAATGTGGAAGCATTTTTTAACATATAGAAAAAAGTGCCGTGCGCAATGTTGTTTGTGTTGTTGGCATTTAAGTTCTGAAATGAATCAACAATGTAAAAGAAAAAGAAAAGAAAAAGTAGCCCACTGGAATTAGCAGTTATAGACAATAAAGGAAAGACAGAAGGTACCATATTCAAGACACATTGTTGATTGAAGAGAGAGGAAAAACAAAAAACAAATTGAAGTTTTAGCAGAAGATAGAAAAAGGGAAAGAAAAAATATAGAAGATACCCCATTCCAAACAGAACCGAGAGTAGGGGTTTGACAGGAAGGGGGATGTTGAGAAGAGAGTTTCTTGGGAGGAGGAAGTGGGACTGCATCTGCCGTAGTTTCCCTCACCCAATACGTATAGGAGGATGCTGTTGTCGCCGACGATGCTGCTGCCTTCTCCTTTTCTCCTCTTTCATTCTCCATCAACTCTTTGAAATCAATCTTACGCCCACTCCAAATACTTTCTTTCTCCTCTTCCCTAGAATTGAACTTGAGACTTTGACTGACTAAACTTCGCATAATAGGAAGGAAGACGCGTTAAGAAGTTATTCCGGAATCTTCTTTTGCATTTTCTTTTTTTCTACTATTAACTACTACATATTTACGAACAAAAACTATTTGTTTATTAGGAATTCCCTCTCCCTCTCCCTCTCCCTCTCCCGCCCAACATTAAATGCTCCTTTCACTGTAAAGTTTGAGAGAGTCGCTGAAAATGTCGGCGTTCAATAATGCTTAAATTGTTTCCTTGCCTACCAATCTTACGTAGCCTGAGATCCCAAAATTTTCGCATTACGTTTTACAAAGTACATGATGAGACATGCAAGGACAACTAGTAGTGGATGGAATGGAACTGCCAAGACCTATGGTGGCAATTAAATCCTCACTAATTGCCTGCCGTCCTACAGCTCTTATCGTTTTAATTGAGGCTCGCTCTGCCTTACGAGATGGCTTAGCTTCGTCTCCTGTCCTCATCCCCCCAAGTAAAACATTCTCAAGGAATTTCTCAAATACGGAACATGTAGTACTAGACTGTACTACAACCACATACTCATCCGGCTTTCCTGTCATGCGAACCAACCGGGGCAGTTCAAGTTGATGGGGCAAACGGCAACTCAAGCCTGGTCTCCAAACTTTGGAGGTTGTGGCCATATACCGGCTTCCCTTCTTTGTGTTAATTTTCTTTCCCAGGGACTAGAACATTTATCTGTGAATATCTCAATTGGCTATGTTGGTTAATATGTACAGTACAAAGATGAAAGTTATACCGATGTCAGAAAAGTGTGATCATCTTAGAACCACAGGTAGCATATATTTCCCTTACCCCAGAAGAAAAAACACACACACACAAAAAAGTCATCAGATGAACCACTAGAATTCACTGCATTCTTGTTCCTAGTTTTCTCTGCATGAGTCGTTTCGTATATGACTCTGCATCCTGGATTGCTACCTCTGAAGAAGGTTAAGAAATGTTGTCCAAACAACAGCAGCAGTTTAAGAAAATTTTACAGCATCCGCTCACACATGTTGAGCTTTGGCCCCATCAACGTCTACAGCAATGACCTTTACCTATCTTCAATTAATCTTAGGCTTGGGTCTTCTTGGCTTTAGGCTGATATAAAGAATAACCAAAACAATTAAGAAAGCAGGAATAGTTGTCATATCAAACACCACATGCACTTTCCGCTCCCTTATGCAGTGAATTGGGTGGAAAAGGTCTAGGGTTGCATTTACTTGATCAGCAAACCTGCAAAATAAATAAGATAGTTGCATTTACTTGGAAGTAGCGTTAATTATTAGCACCAGCTTTGACAATTTCCCCTGGTTCACAACAAAATCAAACCATACTATCTGATATATTTTCTTCTCATATTTTTCTTGCGTGAGAGAAACTTAAGCTTAGTCAAGGAATCAAATTCTGTTTTTAATTTTCATGCAAACTAAAAATCAAAGCACTTCAATCTATAAAAGATCACCGTCTCCCAGATCTTCTATCTAAAGAGTCAACAAATTGTCATAAAGACCTCAAGGTAGATCTAGTCAGAAATGGAAGGTCAATAGGCAGCACAAGCAATGGTCCAATACAAACAATAGACAATTGTAACGAGTAACTAACCCTTTAGATGCATCTTCTAAGGTGTAAAGTAACCTCATGGCATCAACATATCGCAGTTCTCCGGTTACGGTTGAAATCTACATAGACAACATATAAACAAGATTAGAAACAACATAGTTTGAAAATTGTAAATAAACAATCATGCTCACTCTTCTCCATAGGCTGACAACATTGTTGTACTTGTGGATAAGTTCTCGCTCCTGAGTCTGAAAGAGTTTAAAGGTCTTTTCAGCTAGTTCTCGTTAAGTCTCTCAAAGTCATAAAATGTAGAGGAAGCTTCAAATAAGAAAAATCAACTCAGTAAATAATCCTATGCATAAACAATTTAGCCAGATGAGGTGACTGTCCTAGCACATCTGGCTTGTGATAAAAAACACTACAAGCGGATGACAAAGTTGGAGTTGATTGTGAACCCCAAAAGCACCCCAACTTTCAACCACCCACAAAAAACTTTCAAAGATATGAATGGTAACCTAAACATTGTACAACCTTGGAAACATCGACTCTCAAGGTACATTGCCTGAAGAATAAGAATTTGCAACAGTTTGAAAATGGTTGAGAATCCGACAGCATCTTGAAGAATGCAATACACAGTATCTAGTTGATCGATTGAAAAAGTAAGGATACATGTATGCTCCATGACTAAACGATGAATTGCCGAATTGACTAGTTGTATGGACTCTTCAAGTGTTGTGATGATATAGCTCCGAGCAATTGTATCAGACTGAAACTGAGATATCTGCCAACCTTGAGATATGGCAGAGAAGAAACTACCTCCAACTGACCAAACCCAGTCCTGAACAATGGAAAGCACAATGGAATATCACTAGGTACGAAGTTGTCTAATGTGAATCCATCAGAAACGCAGAACTCAAAATAATATGTTCAGCCAGCATATTCAGGATAAATAACTGCATGCAACCATGGTTGTGGACAATCAATTGCCTCATATGTCAAGCAAACCAAGTTAAAATTTAGTTATTCAGTCTATTCCACCATCCTACACTGGATGACTTACAAATCTACCATATTAACTAGAATTTCTTTAAAATTTTATTGATTTTCATTTTGCTTCAAGGCACCAATCATTATTTTTTAATATTAGAGTGAGCCAGTTCTAACTAGTCATACCTCAATAGCAGTTTCATGGGCATGACTGTAGACAAGATGAAGGGGAAGTAAACCAGCAAGATGTTCAGAAACGGCAGACAATGCAGCTTTGATGGGTCTCCTGCTCAAGGGGGTAAAAGTGATCAGAAGAATACGTTCTAGGGATCAAAAGAAACACGTGTTCGTCTGCATAGTTTACTGAAAATTCATCACAATAATGATTGATCGTGCATAAAAACTGAGACATCCAGACCTGTTTACTACTGTTCTTTTCCTAGGGGTCTTTTCATGAGCTTCTTTCAATTTCATTACGTAAGCAACTACAAGACTTGCTAAGAAAAATGACATGAAAGAGTTCTACAAGGAAAATTTGAAAAAATATAGTGAATCAAAAGCAGAAGATAAACACCAAGCATGAGATGCAAGGAAATCCTAAACACCAAGCATGAGATGCAAGGAAATCCTAATAGGAGTGCAAGAGGGAAATAAAAAATCCATAGAACTCAGCAGAAAAGAAAAGAAATTGCAAAACAAGCAATCTGTGCACTCTAAGTATGCATCTTCTGCAATTCCAGTGATTTCTCTTGAAACACATAAACAAGTGCGAATAACCAACCAAAAGCTCAGTATGAAATGATCATGCTACCTCAAATCACAGAGAAGCGATTTCCCATTACATTGCAGATGACTTTCCCACGACGATGGCTCTGACTGAACAACAATAATCATATCAGAAAGTGCTTTTGCTTGATAATGCTTGTCAACTAGTAATGGCTCCCCATGAATGAACCAAAATATAGGAACTTCAAGCATAGATCTACTGTGAGCATGTACTCCTGCATCCACAGAAAGGGTGAAATAACCGTCAAGTAACTTTGCTTTTCACAATGACAAAATGAGAGAAATATTGATTATAAGCCAGTAGTTAATTCCAGAAATACCTTATGAGGGAACAAAGGGAAAAAAACAAAACAATGTACGAAGTTCAGATGATGAAATATTAGTGCACCATTGCACGTGGCAATACCATGGATTGGAAGAGTTTTAAATGCACAATAGAAGAATAACATATTCCAAAATCAAGACAGCTATAATTTCTAAGAGAACATTCTTCAAAGTACAATGTCCTCCATGTAGCTTGATATAAACTTTTTTTTGGAAAATTAAAAAAAAATTGTTACTATCATATAAATTGAATTCTTAGTCGTAATACTTTAAAAAAGAAAATCAATGTAGTGATTATATGACCTTTGAGATGACCATGGTCGTTCAGCCTCTGCAACTGATATTGAAGAATAGCAGAATCAAGATAAGATCGCACGGTTTTCCTGTAAGTTCCATTAACAAGCAATAGGGGGACAGCTGCTGCTCGACGTGCCACAGAAAATCCCATAGCTAAAGCAGGATCTTCTGAAAGTGGTAATCTGCATACAGCTTGGAAGTTAAATAAGAATTATAGGAAAGAGATACCTTTCACAATCACCATATGGACATGTCAAACATGATCGATTCATTAATGTAAATATAAGAACCTTAAAGTAACAGGGAGAAACCAAACAGTATCACCACCAAAGGCAAGAGAAACAGTAACTCATCCTAAGCACTTAACAGCACCTTGATAGCATAAATAAACAGTATAAGGCACATACTTTTCCACGCTAAACATAGCCTTTTGTGAAGGCAACAATAAGGACGAAAGCCCATCCATGAGAGCCTTGAGATCCAATGGTAACTGCTTATCACTCGAAACTTTCTGCATTAAATATTTAAAGTAAAAAATACATTCTGTTTCCAGTTAAGTTTCTTCATAAGTATGAAGGAATTCACAAAACCTCATGTGTTATGAAGAAGAGCTGAAAAGATATCTTTTCATAATAGTGGAATGCCCCATCAGCAATTGATGGCGATACTATGTGCCTCATTGACCCCCAAAGTGTTGCACCTAAATGTGCAAGAAAGCTATCCCGTGCAACTGTGTAGTTCTGAAAACCCTGATAAGAGAAAGTCAAATTTTAAAAGTTCACACATGTTTATCTTGCTGGATTGAGCAGAGATGGAACCATTATGTAACTGAAATTAATAGGTAAATGTTTAGAAAAAGAAGCTTCCGAAGATACTATATGAAGCAAAGTCTTTATCTACATTTGTTTGTGGTCAAAGGGGTAGAATCTATGATAAGCAAAATAATCTTGACTCACTTCAGGAAGAAAAAAGTGATAGAAAGAACCAAAAGATAAATAAAAGGAATGGGAAAAAATGAAATTGAACAATAGTGCTTTCTAATATTCACCTTTCCTTTCTCTATTTCGTAAAAATTATGACAAATGGTTTCGAATATTAACAAAACAGCTTTAACACTTGAAAGGTAATAGAACTACTATACTTTTCGCTTTACAAACTTATGAACCACTCAAGATTAAGCTACTGAGTATTGGACCAACGTGAGCTTCAACACTTTTTATAGTGGACTCAAAGAGTTATGTTGTACTATTAACTTTTTTCAAAAGAATCAACAAAAAAAAGTTCGTTTCATATTGATAGAAGCATGATTTCATTTATTCAGAAGAGTTAAGGACTTATTGAAAGACAACGTTCCAGGTAATTTGGATTAAACCTTTAGGTGTAGGGTTTGTCAATGAAACTGCTTTTTTCAAAACGGTTTCTCTTGAAGAACTTCTGGTCTAGGTCATGCAGTACTCATTCCCGTTAGCAAGTAAACAAGCCAAAGGCAAGTTAACAATAAGATAAACTTGTAGAAAGGCAAATGGCATACCTCTTGAGTATCACTGAATAGATTCCAATTCTCCATTCTTTTAAGTGCATCTATGGCCTTTGCCTTATGGCTCTCATCATATTCTTCGCCTTCAAAAGACTGGAGTTCATTTTTCAGATCCTGCATTCTCTCATCAAGCTCTAAAATAGAACAAATCTGATTAGATTTGACCTATGTATTGTAAGCAGATTGCTAAGATGCACTTCCAAATCCAACAAGCAAGAACAATGATTCTACCTTCACAAAGTGCTAGCTTTGTTCTCCTTCCTTTACAATGTTTGAAAGCAAAGAGCTCATAGATATCAATCTCTGCCAGAAGAATATCAATGGCTTGATGATCACTCTGTGTTCAAACAAAAATTAATCAAAAATTAAATAAAAGGTGGACAAACAAAAAAAAACCTCAAAATTTTTAACTGATATGGACGCAATTGACAACCAACATGTCTTGAAAAAAGCAGCAAGTTACTTTCTAAATGAAATAAGCTTGAAAGATATTTCACAAATGAAAATAGAAATTGCCTACTAAATAGATAGAAAGAAAATCCCCAAAATTTCAAACAAACAGAACCCAGAAATTTGGAACTTAAAGGTTTTCAAATGAATCTCACCAGATACATTCCAACAATACACTGAATTATAGCAACTGAAGCCTACGCCACATGCTATCACAGAAATATTGGCAATCCACAGTCCAAAATCCTATTAAGAATCCGTTTTTGCTTACCCCATGAAGCATCCAGAACACAATCTCCAAAACTAGGTTTAGATAGCAACTAACCAAAAATAATATAATAAAAAATTAAACTGTTCAGAGATGGATGCATACATCACCAAATACTGCAAACTTTTCCTGAATTGCATCTTGTAAACGATTTTCTGCTTCATCCTCGGAGATCTCTGGAAAGGATTCAATGAATGTTAGTGTGTCAAAGCTGAAACGGTAATTAATCTCTCTTGACTATATATATATATATATATATATATATATATAT
>JAOQMS010000007.1:30363148-30380747 GCA_027563885.1 Erythroxylum longipes
TTTAGTGGACACGAATACGGCATATGTATATACATATATATATATATATATATATTTATATACATATATATACATACACACAAACACACATATATATATATATTGTTGTTTCACATATGCTGATTGTCACTCATCATACAACAATAGAAACTGATCCTTGCTTTGATCAGATATCACAAAATACTTACTTTTGGCCGATGAATACAACATAAAGATATACAAGGTAGCATAAACATGAAGAAAAAAGTTTCAGAATTCAGTCCACCTGTTTGCCGACGAATGTACAACGCAATTCATATCATTCAACTAGAAAATAATTATGACCTCTAAACCTTGATAAATAAAGCACTCAGAAGCAAACATTTGCAAAAACACATAGGTGCCAACATAATATCCGCATTGCAAAACTTGCAACGCGAGGATAAAAATGTCATCACACTGATGTAACAGCGTTTACAAAAGTACACTAAAACATCAAAAGGATTGACAAATCAGAAGCTCCTCTAGATTACCTGCAACTGCACCAATTGTTTTCTGAACACTAGGCAAGCTAAATTCGGTGCGCACACCTTCGCCACCAACAGCAGGACCCCATGAGAAAGGGCCTGCAGTTAAATCAATAAATGCCCACCTGGTACAGAATTTAGTTATCTATAGTTTCACTTTAGGATGCTTCTACATGTTTCTTTGCACATGAAAGATTGATACCTGTCCTTTCCAATCCAAGTATCTGTAAGACAATCTGCACGAAATTCACTGAAGTCCCCAGATTTCAATTCCTTCTCAAGAAGAAGCTTCATAGGTTCATTCTTCCCTCTCAATAACTTATTGTCAATTTAAAAAGATAAGTCAGTTAAAGATCCAAGTAGAGCTGAACGTATTCACAGTTCAATAGTATCCAAGAACTTTTACTGGTTGCAGCTTGGGAATAGAGACATGCCTGTAAAACTTTGTTCTGTATGATGTCAGGTATGTCCTTTCCTTGATATGACTTCTGAACCTCATCTAACGCATCCTGACAAACATTATACCACTCTGCCTGGAACCATTAACAATTTTGTTCAAAATAACATAACATGTCCTTATGCTGTTAAAGCAGTTCCAGTCACAAAATATTACTACACGTGCATAGTCGACCTAATAACATTCACACTGAATATAATGTGAAGTGCTAAAATATCATGTATGGAGATCACCTACAATTAAAGCTAAACAGATACAGAATCAGAAGAAACTTCTGCAGATGCAATGCTTTGCAAAGGTAAGTGGAGAGACTTCAAATTGAATATGGCCAATTTCATTAAACATCTTAAAGTTCTTTTTCCAGAGAAAACTGAAAAAATGAGTTAAAAAGTTGCATTAGAAAGTTAAAAAAACTGAAATTACTTCACTGTTCAGGCTTCTAGTTGTAGTTGAACCTACAATGACTCAGGCACAACTGTGAATGGTAATTAGATATCTGAAACAAGAAGTGCTCTAGTTCTTGATATACCCATTCCGTATGACATAAAGCAGAATTTGGTTTGATTTGCAACCTTATAAAAAGTATCTATGTGTGTGTAAAAATATCAAAGTGCGCAATCATTGATCAAACCTAAAATGCATGACCAAATATGCCCTACGCCACAGGTCACCATGTCTATCTTGCTGAACTCTTTATACAGAGCAAAGGACAATCAATAACACTGATGTAATGATCTCACTTTTAAAAATGTATCTCTTTCTCTTTTATTCATCTCCTTTAAACACCTATTTAAGAATAAATGATGAATGACAGCATACCGCTTTCTCTTCAAGGACAAAAAATAATGTTCTGCAACTCTCAATGAATCTTAATCTATACTGGATTCAAAATTTTCACATTGACATCAGTACACATAAAACAGCTATATGATAAATCCTTGAGTACTAACTGTATCAGTATCTTCAATAACCGTCCAGGCAAACTTTTCCATGGGATGCTTTTCATACAAGGGTCGTTTGATCTTGTCAAGTGCTGCATTTAATTTCACAATAGAAAATAATTAGAATTGCTGACAATTCCAAACTTACACATAAGAGCACCAATTAGAGGCAATATCTTACCAAGAATACTCTCAGGAATGCTTCCTGACTGAAGAATTTTCTTCTGCAGATCTTTATTCTGTAGAAAACAAATAAATGTATGAGTTCAAACCTGTCTAAACAATCAAATAGACAAGTGATTTCAAATGTAATAATATCAAAATAACACCAACAATCTAAAGTTATGTTTTGTTAGCTTAATATTAGCAATTTAAGCACAATCAGTAAAGAGCAATAACAGGTACACAAAAAGGTAGGAAATATCTGGCATGGTACCTCTTTAAGAAAAGTTATTTCCGACTCTGATAATCCTATTCTGCAATTACAAACCAAAAAGAAAATCAAACTCAATACAAGATTAGAGAAATTAATTGCGAAAACAATGGTTTCCAGCATTCAACAACCACGTTTAATGAGAAAACTCATAGGAGAATGCATACCCACATAATCACATACAAATAAATAACATACGCACCGGTATCCATATTTAGCTCTCTGTGGGTCATGTTTAGGGTTCAAAATGAAGATGTTGTAAGCATTTCCAAGTTCAAGATATCCAACAAGGCTAGAGAAAAGAACATCCACCATATCCAGGTCAACTTGCCAAATGGCATTTGAATCATCCCTGCAAAGAGTGAATCAATATATTAAAAGACATTGCAAGAAACAAATAAAATAATAAATAAAGGCATGATGGAATTCTTATTTGGGACTAAGGGCTTGTCAAAAGAATTCCTGGAGGAACATCATAAACTCATTGAAGAGTGCAAGCATACAGTCAAGAGAGGGAGAGAGCTTAGAATTGGATATACTTCACCCTTTACCAGACACATCATCCTTGCGAGCTAAAACATTGATGGCATGCTCAAAAATATGAGTAACCTTTTCATTCATTTGGACAGCGTGAACAGAGAAACTGTACAGATTAGTGGACAATTAAGACAATAAAATAAAGGTTAGCAGAAGATGGCATTACATCTTCATATTGCAGAAAATGAAGAGGAAAGGGAACACAAAGCAGGGGGAACAATTACTTGTAATTTATAGGACTGACAAGGGGTAGATGGTTGTGTTGCTCTTTGTCAACACTGATTTTGTAAAAAGGGGTGAGAACTTCTCCAATTGGTGGAATTCGAGTATGTTCAAAAATGTGGTCAATTTTGGTGAACCAGCGCTCAAGTTCTTCAGGATGAAGCTTAAAATCTAGTGATATGGAAAGAAATCAAACAGTGCTATAGGGAAGTTATTTAAAAGTAAAAGAAGATAAAATGTGAGAAAGTGACAATATGAAAGTCCTGTACCTTGATTCCCACCTCCTTCGAATCCTATGAAAATGAAATTTACAGGGACAGGAAGGTACATAGAATCGACTTCCTGGAGCATTAGGTAATTTGCAATGTTACCTGAGAGAGAGATGCATAAATGATGGGTTAAATCAAATTCAAGCAACGGAAGAACTAGGAGCAAGCATTTTCAAAAGACCAACTATAAGGCTGCAAAACTAATTAAGTGAATAAGAAAGAATAAGATTGAAGGAATTACCAGCCTTGGTGTAATTGAGCACTCCCATGTTGCCAGCAGGAATTGAAGATTCGAGATCATCAAAATCTGCGACGACAGAGGCCGTTCAAGCATTAACCGAAAGAAAGGATATGCTTGTACATATATATAAGCTGATGTTTATGATAACGACAAAGAAGGTTCAACATACCAGTGCGAATAACGGACTCACTCCAAAACCTACTCTTTTCTTTAAGATTAAACAAAGAAAAAACAGAAGAACTGGCACTTTTACGAGGAGATCCAGTTGCAGAGAGCTGAAAAAGACAAGATAGATAAGCTTGAGAAATGAATATTAAAAAAAAACAAGGAATGATTATTGATTAAGTAGGCAAGATGAGGATGGAAGTCATAGTGATATACAAAAATATATAATCTATACAGCTGAAATGTAAAAGAGAAGAATGATATGAATGGCTTACGAGTAAAAGAGCAAAAGAGAGGAAGATGAGAGCGGTGGTTCTAGAGGATCCACCATCACCGGTCCTCATTTTTCTTGTTATTTCTTTTCCTTTCCTGTAAGGTTTTTGATTATGATACTCCTCGAGTTGGTTGAGTTGAGAGAATAAGAAAAAAAGATTATCGCGGTAATCACAGAGTGAAGAAGAAAGAAGAACAAAACGAGAACGACCAGATTAGATCGGGCTAATGAACTCGCGCAAATTCAGTCAACATGAATCCAGCGAGTAACAAATACAACCCGGCCCAAGCCCACCCTAGCAAGGCCCATAATTCATTCTTCATGGAAAAGCGGGCAGTTTGAAATTCAAAAGAAAAGGTTACCTATTACCGTTGAAATCCAATTCCCTGCATCAAGCCTTACCTTGTGTAATTTGACTTTGAGGAAAAGAGAGAGAGGAGCTGACTGAGGAAGGAGTTTGAAAAAAAGAGAGCAAACCGGAGGAGGAGGACGAATAACAATGGGAGAAGAAGCAGAAGGAAGGAAGAATGGTGTTGTATTGTCAGTGAAAGAGGAGTACGAGAAGTTAGAGAAGGTTGGTGAAGGTACGTATGGGAAGGTGTACAGAGCAAGAGAGAAGGCGACAGGGAAGATCGTGGCTCTGAAGAAAACTCGTCTGCACGAAGACCAGGAAGGTGTCCCTCCCACTACTCTCCGCGAGGTCTCCATTCTTCGCATGCTCTCCAGAGATCCCCACGTTGTTCGGTAAATTAATTGCTCTTCTGGATTCTGTATCCTAATTTCCTAAACCCTAAATCACATTTTAACTTTTAATCATTAGCCTGATGGACGTCAAACAAGGACAGAATAAACAAGGCAACACAGTACTATACTTGGTTTTTGAGTTCATGGACATGGACCTCAAGAAGTACATCCGCAGTTTCCGCCAAACAGGAGATAACCTTCCTCCTATGACTGTCAAGGTACTCAAATAGTGAAACAGCATATCATGTATTATCAATTGCGTAATACATCAACCAAGTGATGGTTCTCTTATATTCATATATATACAGAGCTTGATGTATCAACTGTGCAAGGGCGTATCTTTCTGCCATGGCCATGGGATCTTGCACAGGTTTCTTTTCTTTAAATTTTGTCCCATTATACGATTACGGAGAACATGAGGTTGGTGGTGCACCTTGCGGCTTAATTCCTGTCTGTTCCTCTCTATACTTCTCAGGGACCTTAAACCTCACAACTTATTGATGGACCGCAAGACAATGATGCTTAAAATTGCAGATCTTGGACTTGCTCGAGCATTTACACTTCCTATCAAGAAGTACACACATGAGGTACTACTACATTCCTTCTCAATCCAACTCAATCATCTTTACCATTAATTGTTGTTGAAACTTGTATGCTTTTTCCTGTTTCAGATATTGACTTTGTGGTACAGGGCTCCTGAAGTCCTTTTGGGGGCTACCCATTACTCAACCGCTGTGGATATGTGGTCCGTTGGCTGCATCTTCGGTAAGGATTTCACTTCCCCCTTCACCTCCAAAATCATTTGAACCAAATGCTAACTAGTACTTATCCTTTGTATTTGACTTGATTTTAGCGGAATTGGCAACAAAGCAAGCACTTTTTCCCGGAGATTCTGAACTGCAGCAGCTTCTCCATATTTTCAGGTTAATTTAACCGTATTGCATGTCTATTTTGTTTCTTTTCTTGATATTCTAAAAGCTAGTACATTGCAGGTTGCTGGGGACTCCGAACGAAGAAGTTTGGCCCGGTGTAAGCAATCTGCCCAACTGGCATGAGTATCCACAATGGACCCCTCAGAGTCTCTCATCTTCAGTCACTAATCTGGACAAAGATGGGCTAGATCTTCTAGCAGTAAGTATCTAATCAACAATTAAATTGCAGATCTTTCTGTCACTTCATTACAATTATGGAACGCACAATTGTAACTATTATTATTCCATTTGCAGAAAATGTTGCAGTACGATCCCTCAAAGCGTATCTGTGCAAAGAAAGTAATGGAACATCCTTACTTTGATGATCTGGACAAGGCCAATCTCTGAATGATATTTGTCAACCAGCAAACTGAAGTTCTGTAGTTAAATAGCTTTTTGCTTTCCTCAAGCATAATGGTCACTTAGGATGACCCCCTTGCATTTAACCTTGTCTAGTGCTTACTCCTGTGTCTCGTATTGTAATGAAGTTGGAGCATCTCTGCTACAGAATCCGTGGTATTTTCTTGCTGGAATTGCCTAAAACTTGCTAGTTAACAAGAATGGTGCAAAAACTTTACGTTTGAATGTGAAATGGATATGCTTTTTTTCACCTCTTTATCACATCGCTTCATAGCTAGTGGTTCCAGAATTTAATGTGCCTTTTAATTTTTATATGAAGGCGCAAACAAGGAGACACTGATTAGAGGAGCTTGTAGGTCATTTTATATAAGACCATTTCGTGCGAAAGAGTACGTTTTCTGTATGTGAAGAATTAATGTTGAAAAGGGCATGCAGTTCGTCTCTTTGTGTGAAACGGCTAAGAGATCTTAGGGATTTCTGAAGGTCAACTATTTAAGAGTGTTGGATTGTGGTGTGTAATTATGACAATAACAATAAGCAGATGATTCATTTTTCTTATTCTAATCTTCTTTGAGAAATGAGAAGGATTTGAAGTTGGCCAAGAAAAGAAGGGAGGTTGAAGACAAAGAAAGAGAAAAGAAAACTTCATACACAAAAGAGAGTAAATCATAGAAGTATGATTACTTGGATAGGTTAATCCTAATGCCATGTCAATAAATCACTTATTAGTTACGTTGCGTGGATTTTTGGTTAGTTGGATCGGGTAGAGTACTTGAATTGGGTTTTGGGTTTGACGGTCGTAAAAGGTAGAAGCTCTGGCATTTGTATAAATATAAATATGTAAAAGAAAAGAGGATGGCTTTACATCACACGACTCTTGGTCTTGTTGTGGTGGGAAAGAACAGTAAGACGTTACATTAGATACAGGACAGTAGTAACCCATCAGACACTTCTGTTTCATTTTTCTGCTGCTGACACGTCAACTCTTTATCGCCTACTTTATTCGTCACTATGTTAAGTGTTAAAACATAAATGGCGTAATGCGTCAAGAAGCCAAAAATGGCATGTGGTGATTGATCGACTAAGGTCAGGTTCTTTTCTTAGACTAGAAACACAAACAGATTCTAGAGCTTACTGCTCACTCCATCGTTTCACTGCTCTGCACTCCACCGGATCCTCAACGTCTTCATTACCTCTCTCTCTTTTCTTTTCTCTGTTTCTGTTTTCTTGTTCGCTTCCTACATCATTTATGGTTATGAATGTGGTTTTGGATTACTTATGTAATATATCCTCTTTACTTTAACAACTCATCCTTGTGTTGAATAATTTCAAATATTTTCTTTCCCTTTTCCGCTCCTGGGATTCCGCTCCGTTTAGAGCTCTACATCTGTCTGACTGTCTCTGTTTTAGCTGCCCTCTAAAATCTGTGCGTTCTGTCTTCTACTTTTCTATTTTTCTTTCCTTGCTTTTGCCCCAAAAGAACAAAAAAGGAAAAAAAGAGAAAGAAACTTTGTTCTGTTTTGCACTCTGTATGAATATGCTGCTATTGTCCAATTCGTATGTGGAACACTTTGTTTTCAAGCCTCTTGCTTTCTTGTGGTAGTTGCCTTTTTTAGATCAGCTCTTGCATATCTCTTTATTACTAGGCATATATGACCTGACTCTTCAACTTCGTAGCGAGCTGTTCCACTGTTATATTTTTAAGGCTTTATTTGCTTCAGCACTAAAAAGATTCTCTTTTACTTGCTTGCCTTTAACAAAATAGTCTCGACTAGCATAAAACCTTATCTTACTTTGGCATCAACCAAGCTTCTGTTGTAGGTTTGTAGTTATATCTGGTTTGATTACAGAGGAAGCTGGCTGGTAGATTTGAAGCAGAAGATTATGGGTTTCTATTCCGGTCTTATTGGATTACTTGGATTATTGTCAATGGTGAGTGCGGTGAGTGGGATAGGTGCCAACTGGGGCACACAATCTACCCACCCTCTGCCTCCAGAAACCGTTGTCAAGCTGCTGAGGGAAAATGGTATCCAAAAGGTTAAGCTTTTCGATGCAGATTATGGGGTTCTGAGTGCTCTTGGCAAGTCTGGGATTGAGGTTATGGTTGGCATCCCTAATGACATGCTTTCCTCTCTGGCTAGCAGCGTCAAGGCTGCTGAGAGATGGGTTTCTAAAAATGTTTCAACCCATATCACCTCCAACAACGTTAACATCAGGTTAGCTTATATCATGTTTATACGAAACAGCTAGCTTGGAAATAAGGCACTGTTGTACCTTTGAATCTCATTAAAAAAGTTGTAGCTCTTCCTTAGTCATTTGGTACCGATGATTCCTAGGAAGAGGAGGTTGTGCTTGGGTGTTGGAATTAGTAGACCTATTATCTTTCCTTGATTCCTTTGATCACGAACACTAGGTCTAACTGTATGATATATCATGTTCCTGAGTTTCAACTTCTTAACACCCCACATTACTGGAGTAGAAACTTTCTAAACTTTTTTTTCAGCTTCTTTCATCGAAGTTTGTTTGTTATCATGTGGAAACCTTTTCGTTAAATGATTGCTCAATTGTTTTTTAAATACTTTGCACTTATTAGACGCTTTATTTTTTGTGATTGAATACTATGAGTTAATCAATCAATAAGAATACTATATTAATGTAATCAAAATAAGGTATGAAGAATATGAACATTTCAAACAATAAACAAGTATCAAATAATTTTAAGTGGAGAAATTAAAGGAGTGCAAAACGTTGAATTTGTAGTAGTTTGGTTTTTCTTAGACTTGTGTTCACCTTTCAAGTTATACTTGGAACCTGGATGCACCTTTGAATCTCCTTTAATAGATGGAGATCAAATCACTACTATCATTTGTCAAGAATTTTCAAAGAGTTTATATCAGCATTCCCATATATTTGAATGTTTCCTTAGTAGATCAAGAAGCGTATAAATCTCTTGCCTCATGCATCTACCAAGGTTTCAACTCTGATGGATGCAGAGGTATTTCTACCTCCTTGCCACCATGCTACGTGATGTAGAAGGTTTGTTTTTGAAGATTAAAAATGTCTTGCATGGTTTTTTCTCCATTTTTTTTGTCATGTGAAGGCTATGATTTGAGGATCTGCTGTCCGGTAACTTGGATGAACTGCACATTTGGATATTGTTCACGTACCAATTGGTTCACTTCAACTTATCTATTCATGTTTGTGCAGATATGTGGCAGTTGGAAATGAACCTTTCTTAGAAACATACAATGGAAGCTACTTGAGAACAACATACCCTGCTCTCCAGAATATCCAGTCTGCCCTGATAAAGGCTGGACTTAGTAACCAAGTAAAAGTGACAGTTCCCCTGAATGCTGATGTGTATGAAAGCTCAAGTCAACTCCCATCTGGCGGTGACTTCCGAACTGATATCCACGATCTCATGCTGACTATTGTCAAGTTCTTGAGTGACAGCGGTTCTCCTTTTACTGTGAATATATATCCTTTCATAAGCCTATATAGTGATCCCAACTTTCCAGTCGAGTATGCATTCTTTGATGGCAACGCCTCTCCTTTAAATGATGGTGGAACATATTATTACAACATGTTTGATGCCAATTATGACACTTTTGTGCATGCTTTACAAAAGAATGGGTTTGGAAACCTGCCTATCATCATTGGAGAGATTGGATGGCCTACTGATGGAGATCGGAATGCTAACATTGAATATGCCCGACGATTCAACCAAGGCTTTATGTCACATATTTCAGGTGGCAAAGGAACCCCAATGAGGCCTGGGCCTATTGATGCCTATTTGTTTAGTTTGATTGACGAGGATGCTAAAAGTATTGATCCAGGGAACTTTGAGCGCCACTGGGGGATCTTCACTTTTGATGGGATACCAAAATATGCCCTCAATCTTGGTACTACAAATTCAGGAACTTTAATTCCAGCAAGAAATGTCCACTACCTGGAGCGCAAATGGTGTGTGATGAAGGCCTCAGCCAAGCTCGATGACCCACAAGTGGCACCGAGTGTGAGTTACGCTTGTGGACTTGCTGACTGCACTAGCCTTGGTTATGGAACATCTTGCGGAAATCTGGATGCTAAGGGTAATATTTCATATGCCTTCAACAGTTACTTTCAGACGCAGAATCAGCTTGATAGTGCATGCAATTTTCCAAACCTTTCAACAATCACAAAAACGGACCCATCGGTTGGAAATTGTAGATTCGAGATAATGATTGAGCCTTATTATGGAGGTGTTGAGTGCACACTAGGATACCTCCAGAAGCAGTTAGGTTTGGCTGCAATCCTCGTGTTTTTGGGGACTGTTCTCTGAATCTGTGAGGCTCCTAATTATCGGTAGTACAGTTTTTTCATTGTTATGCTCATTTACTTTGTAGGCTAGAGTAACGGAAAGCTAGAATAAATCTTCCAGTGGCTTCGATGTAGTGTAGAGTTCTGATTACTTATCCTTGTTCAGAATTATTTATTTAAATGTTTTGGTTTAAAGTCTTTAAAAAAAAAATTTGGTTTAAAGCATCACGCAATGTGTAGAAATTGTTAACTCATAAATGGAGGGCTAAATCAAGGATTGTGGCTGACTGGAGCTGGTATTGGAACCCATGTAAGGAAAATTATTGTTCCGAAGATTTCATTCAAGTCCTAGGTCACCGTTGTAATCACGACTGAGCTACACTTTCCTGTATGCTTTCATCACAGTATTGATCTTTCTTTTTCGACCTCTGAAAAGGAAGCTGGGCATAATTTGCGTGGCCGCGGGATTGGTTAACCTTTGAGCGTGGAACTCAAAAAGTTGTACCTTATGCGTTGATTCGTGAGGACATTCGAGTTCATTGGGCTGCCACACACCCGGAGCACTGTATCGTCCAGTGAGAATCTGCTTTCACAGCTGTACAAACTCTACAGCATTAGCCTGGCTTTCAACGAGTTAGTCGAGATGAAATGCTTAGGAAAGTTTTTATTATCGTTTGAGGATATAAGATGAGAGGCACTTAGCCACACAAGAAAAAAGGGGAAAAGATATAGATGGAGTGTGCCTTTCATTTATTTCCTATATAACTCATAAGAGAGAATCCTGAATCCATGGGTTGCGATTAGGCTTTTCAACAGTCGAAAGTGCCTTCCAGACGACACTGTTGCACTTGAACCCTGAACCAAAAGCTATTTGCCAAATCCTATGACCCTTCTTCACCCTTTTGCTTGCTTCCAAGTAAGCAAGTTCATACCACACACTACTACTTGAAGTGTTGCCAAATCGGTTCAAAGTAGCTCTTGAAGCTTCCATGTAATCTTCAGTAAGTTCCACGTTGGTTTGGATATAGTCCAGCACCATTTTGCTAGTTGCCAAGATGCAAACATGGTCAAAAGCAAGCTTGTAGTCAGGAATATAGGGCTTGGTTTTCCTGTTGAATAGCAGCCTTGCGAAGAAGTGGAGTTGTTCAAAAAGGGGGAGAACTAAAGGGCCGAGGACGGTGATGTTGGCCTTGAGTGCATGACCTCCCACTTCAATCACGTCCTTGCTTACCCAAAGACCCATCTTCCCTTCTGCATCTTCCTTGAGATGTATGCTTTTAAAGCTTCGACTGTCCATGCCCTTGTGCGTTCGAACTAGCTGCATGTTCCACCATTCCATGAGAGAGAGAATCATACACATATATAAGAAAATACTTTGTGACCAATTATTGGTGGTCGTGCTAACACTACCTGTTTGAGCTCATACTTGGAACGCCGCCGGTCGACACGACAATTGGAGAGAAGAATGGCTGCAGCTCCCATTCTGAAGAAGCAGTTAGGAAGGAGCATGTCAGTCTCATTGCCACTGTACCAAGCAGAGCTCACCACCTCTGTGCTAACCACAAGTGCATATGAGGAAGGATACCCAGTCAGAAGGTCTTTAGCTAGATCAATGGCTATGATCCCAGCAGCACAGCCCATGCCACCCAGATTGAAGCTGTTGATATCATGCCTCATCTTATAATGGTTTATAATCATTGATGAGAGGGAAGGCGTGGTGTTCAGTGCTCCACAGTTAACCACCAGAATCCTGATATCCTTTGGCCGTATCTTGGTGGCTGCGAGAAGATCATCCACTGCTCCGAACATCACCATCGCGGCCTCTTCTCGTCCATCCTTCAATGTTATCTTATAATCTGCAGGTCGAAAAACTTCTCTTGGCATGTAAGTCTCATCTCCAATCCCAGAATTCTTGAGGACACGCTGTTGATATTCTATGGCTGCCTCGTTAAACTTTCCTGATTCCCTTGCTAACTTAATAAACTCCTCCTTTGATATCTACATCCAAATAAAGACACATCATGCAAACAAGTATACCTCACCTATATGTATAATTAATTTACGTACCTTGAGATGGTCTGGTGGACGATAACAGGCGAATTCCAGTAAATAAGTAGAGCGTGGAGAAAAATGATGAAGAAAAGCATAAATGGCAAAAGCCACCAAGCCCACCGTGAAGATGGCATCTAATTCTAACGCACAAAGCTGTTGAGAATTCGGGGTGAAGAAGAAGAAGGAGAAGAATGTATTGGACTGTTGGGGTTGCTGATTCATATCATGACAATAAGCAGCGACGAGGAGAAAGAGAACAGGAAGAGTTACAACAAGGAACAGATAAGAGGAATGGCTAAGAAAGTAGGAATAGCCAAGCCTAACATATTTTAAGTTGACTGAATTGAGAAAATCCGGCAGCTGACGCCTAACCCTGATCAAGAATCTCAGCGAGCCATCTTCCTTGATTCCCTTATTCACTATTTCTGTGGATAGTCTCTCCGCCTCCTGCTTTCTCGCCATCTCAATCACTACCTGGTAGAAGACGACACACTACTTGGTTTCACGTATATAGCTTAGATGTGTAGTGATTACATGTTGAGTAATGAGCTGAAGAAAAAAAAACAAGAAACAAAAGATAGGGAGTTGTACGTATATTATATATATATAATGATAAAATAATTTTACTATTAATTTTTATTGTAACAAAAAGAAGTGCGTGTGGTTAATTTACAATTAATCATGTATATATTGTGATCATAGTTCTGATGGAATTGGCAATGAAATTAATGGGAAGTATGAAAAGCTCCTTTCTCATATCACTCAACTTATGCTTGCTTGGGTTGAGTACAGAGGTTGATTTTCTTAATAATATATTTGCTTGGGTGGTTGTTAATAGAATGAAATAGGACGTAATATTATTTTATTGTTTTAAAAAAATGTTTATAATGAAATGAAATAAAATATGATGAAAGAGGAGGGCTTCACATTATATCTCATTTCATCTTAAACAGTAAAAATAAGTTATCTCCGATTTGAAATTTGTGGGATGGCATATAACATAATAAACAATGTTTCACTATATTACATTATAAACTCTTATTTCAAACAATATTTTATTATATTATATTATGAACCCTTTCATCTTTTTCAAACAACATTTTTCTAATATTACACCTATTTCCATTCCATTTCATTATAAACCATTTTATTAAAAATTTTACGTCCAACCAAACATAGCCTAAATTTTTATTTAAATGAAGAAAAAATTTGTATTTAGGACAAAGAAAAAACTACACAATAAAGGAACATAAATTTTAATAATGGTTTATTTACTTTGTTTGTTTTGTGTATGTAGATTATACCTCGGATTATTTTCAAAATAATCCACCATTAATTACAAATGAATCATACATAATTTTTGCATTTTGTTTTCAAATAAATAATATAGTGGATGAAAATCTTAAATTTAAATAATACTTAATATTTATACGCACACTTTATATGAATAAAATAACGGTAAGTTAATTATTATGTTGTTAATAAATTTTGCTAATATATATTACTGTGAAAAGTGTATTTATAAATATCTAAACTTCTATAAGAACTTTTTGTTTTTTGTAGAATACAAATCCTTTTCTTATTTAATAAGTTGATGTTGATGGGTCGCATGAAGTGAGACCAATGGTAGCCTACAATTGGGAGGCCCAATTGTAGTAAGGCCTAGTTATAAAACAGATTAGCCCATTTCGAAGTACATGCGAACTTTGTTTCCCTGAAAGATCGTCAAATGTTGCAAGGTCACTCTTCCTTTGCTATTTGACCACAGGTTCACATGAAGTTGTGGTCAAAACTCCAATGTTGTAAGGTCACTACCTATTTGACCATAGATTCACTCTCACTCAACACACGAGTAACTGCTGCACGACCAAAACTGACAAGCTTCTTCTGCAACTGTACAGACAGTACCGCCATGAGCTCATCACCAGCCCACTCATACTAACCTCCGTCATTAAGGCAACTTCTTCTTCTTCTAACAACAGCCGCTTTGGCTTTGCCCTTCAACTTCACTGCCTTGCCCTCAAATCAGGCTCTAACTCCTACCCCATTGTCTCCGATGCTCTTATATCTATGTATGCCAAGTTCTCATGCATTCCCTCTGTCACTAAGCTGTTTGATACTATGCTTCTTAGAGACGTCGTTTCCTGGAATTCCATACTTAATTCCCATATTCTACATGCCCGTCTCTCCAAAGCCTTTGCTTTGCTTCAACGTATGTCTTATTCTCATTATTTTCCACCCAACCCTCAGCTCATTGCTAGTTTCATATCAGTTTGCGCTCGTCTCCGATATTTCAGTTTCGCCAAATCCCTTCATGCCCTCCTGATCGTTGCTGATCACAGCCCGGAATTTCAACAAGAACATCACAACCCGAGCGCCTCCGTGTTCCTCTCCACTTCTTTAGTACACTTTTACTTCTCATGTCCCGACTCACGGTAGACTTGCGTTTCTATTCTCAATTTCAGCATGATAATTAGCTCCAAAAAATTATGTTGAAGAAGAAGAATTTTGTGCAAATATTTTTCTCTATTTCATTTTAATTATGAGTTTTAACACCTCACAAATTGTAGTTATAATCATATCCACGTTTTTCTTTTTTTTTTTTAATTACAGAAGGGAAATAAAATTACGACCTCCAATTACAAGCTTCTACGAAACAAAACGCCTTGTAGGTCTTGAGTGATGAACTGGAAACATTCCTCAGGTATTGCGTGGAGCAACTAAATCCCCGCAGTGATACTCGAAGCTAAATGCGCCATCTTATCAGCACATCGATTGCCTTCCTTATAGACATGTTGTAGTTGGATGTCCAATGCGCAAGTCTGCATCTCCCGGAGGTCTAAATACGTTATGTTAGAAGATGATAGAATATTAATGACCTCTAGTGAATTCACCTCTAACAATACTCAGACGATATCCTAGTTCTCGTGCCTGTTGTAATCCAGTTAAAGCCCCACTAAATTCAGCAGTAACTGAAGAAGCGACCCCAAGATGCTAAAAAAAACCTCCACACCAATGCCCCGCACTATTTCTAATTAGACCGCCTGCTGAAGCAATGCCAGTGGCAGATTGCACTATCCCATCAGTGTTAACTTTAACCCAACCTTTCGGTGGTTTAATCCATACTATGGGAACACCCAGTGGGGCTCTTGTTGGTGGAACCGCACAGCCAATCACTCCATTGGCCTTCTCGATACTATCAACATAATCTAAGACCACCCTGGACCCGCTATCGAGCCAATGAAACCCCTGCTCGAAGATATTTTTATTACGCCACTGTCATAAGTACTAGCAGGAGGTGTCAAAAATGGTGGTCCACTCATGTCATTGCATATGGTTTGGATTTTCAAGGTTGGTTAACAACCACAGATCTAAATTCTGATGAAAAAAGGATGTATCAAGAATTGTTAAGGGGAACTGATGCCAGAAAGTCATCACCCACCAACAATCTCGTAGCGCATGTAAAATGGTTTCTTCTTGATGACAGAAGGGACATTGAGCTTGAGCGTCCGTTGAGATATGTCGAGCCACACGCTCTTGGTTTGTGAGCATTTTGTTTTTGGTCAAAAGCTAAACAAACGAATGAAATTGCTGGCGCTCGGACTATTTCCAGACCAAGGGCCATATGCGACTACTCTCTGGCTCTGGAGAACCCTCAATGAGCTCATAGGCAGAGTTGACGGTATAAATGTCATTCGTTGCGGGTCCCCAAACTATACGATCTGCCTCCAAACCATCATTAGGGGGGCGGGGGTATGTGTATGGTCCCAATGGCCATGCAGACTAGCGAGGGGAGGTAATGTTGGAATCAATTCCAATTCCAGTTACCATCCTCGTGTACCATGTCCTGTACTGAGGTTCGCAATAATTCATCTGGTGGTGAGGAGGTCGAGACCGTTAAGAGGGGACCCCAATCACCTGCCCAGTTATCGAGCCAGAAGTTAACCCGCTTACCATTTCCTATCCGCCATTTAATATCCTGACAAACATAAGTCCATGTAGCTGCGACCCCGTGCCAAATAGTCAAAGCCCCATGCCTCGTGACTGAGTGGGGGATACTGCGAACGTCTACGTTATATTTGGCACGGAGAATTTGGATACAAAGTGCGTTAGGGTTGGTAAGTACTGCCCAACCTAACTTAGTAAGTAAAGCATCATTCGTGGTGTGGACTTTTTTAATACCTAAACCTCAGGATTTTTTGGGCCGACAGACTTTCGCCCACCGAATAAGATTCACTCTTCTCCTTCCGTTCTTGGTACCCCAAATGAAATCTCTCATTAGTTTCTTGAGATCATCACACAATTGTCGCGGTAAACGCACCGTTTACATGGTGTAGATAGGGAGAGAAGATATGACAGACTGGGTTAACGTGACTCTCCCTGTGAGAGAGAGTTCCCGGGCCCTCCATTCGGCAAGGCGCCTCTGTGCTTGATCCAAAATATACTGATAGGTGGACCTTGTAGTGCGCTCATGGATCAAAGGTACTCTAGGTATTTGCCCAAATTATTAGTATGGGTAAACTGAGATTCCTTACTAAGGGTGCGAGCTGTGTCCCTACTGATATTCTTTAAGAAAAAAATTCGGGTTGTGGCTTTACTGACTAATTGGCCTGAAGCTCGACAGAAAGAGTCCAAAACTCGTAGTATAATTTGTACCTGGGCTGACAAAGTTTCGGCAAATAGGATCAGGTCATCAACAAAGAAGAGATGCGAGATGGGAGGTTCATTTCTACTCAGACAAAAAGGTTTCCATGTACCGGTGCTGACGGCACTAGCAATCATGTGCCTTAATCGTTCCATACAGAGCACAAAGAGATAAGGCGATAACGAGTCTCCTTGTCTAATACCCCTAGTTGAGACAAAATGATCAGAAAGGATCCCATTCCAAGAAACCTACATTGTCATCGTGGATATACATTTCATAATGAGCGAGGCCAAAAGACTCGGGATGCCAATGTCCCTCAATGTGTCCTTGATAAAATGTTGGGCCCCGAAATTCTTTTATTTTAATAAGCACGATTTGAATAAATTTGTAGATTGTTAGATAAATCATTTTAATTGGAGTTAATTATTATGTCAAGTTTAGAAGGATTAAATTCATAGATTGATGGAATTAAAGTGTTGATGT
>JAOQMS010000007.1:30382390-30406383 GCA_027563885.1 Erythroxylum longipes
ACAAAATAGTAATAAGAGAATAATTCAAATCAATTGCATTAAAATAACATAATCCATGTGAAATGAACATTCAAGTATCTAACAATAAAGTTCGAACAAGATAAGGAAAGGATCACACACATTTTAAAACTCCCACTAATCAGGTGCATTAAAAGAGCTTAAAATCCCCATATCTTCAACGTGCTTCTGGAGCACTATAGGTTGAAGACCTTTGGTTAAGGGATCAGCTAGCATGGACTCTGTAACTATATGCTCGATTACTATCTCTTTATTCTTCACTAGGTCTCTGACAGTCAGATACTTTAATTCCATGTGCTTAGAACCACTAGAAGTCTTGTTATTTTTAATGTAAAACACTGCTGCACTATTATCACAATAGATTCTGAGAGGTCTAGCAATGGAATCCATAATGTGAAGTCCAGTCACCAGATTTCTCAACCAAATAGCATGAGTAGTAGCCATATAACAAGCAATAAATTCAGCCTGCATAGTAGAAGACGCAACCATAGTCTGCTTCTAGCTCTTCCAAGATATCGCACCCCCAACCAACATAAAGATGTAACCAGAAGTCAATTTCATATCATCAGGTCACTCAGCTAGATCTGAGTCACTATACCCTATTATCTCTAAGTTGTCAACTCTTCTATATACAAGCATATACTCCTTGGTTTTCTACAAGTATTTCATCACTTTTTTAGCGGCTACCCAGTGAGCATTACCAGGATTAGACTGGTACCTACCCAAAACGCCAACTATATAAGCAATGTCAGGCCTAGTGCAAACTTGAACATACATCAAACTCCCCAACGCACTATCAAATGGTTTGTTTTTCATCTCTGCCTTTTCAATTTCATTCTTAGGACACTGATTTTTATTTAATTTGTCACCTTTGACAACTGGTACATCACCGGGTTTATAATCTTGCATATCAAATCTCTTCAAGACTTTATTAATATAAGCCCTTTGAAACAAGCCAAGCAAGTTACGAGATCTATTCCTGTGAATTTCAATTCCTAGGATGAAACTTGCCTCACCAAGATCCTTCATCTCAAAATGTTTCGTTAGCATCTGCTTAATTTCATTCAGCAAGCCAAGATCACTGCTAGCAAGTATAATGTCATCAACATATAAAACGAGAAAAATGAACTTATTCCCATTAACCTTTAGGTATACATATTGATCAACTTTATTTTCTTCGAAACCCAAGGAGGTAACAACTTCATCAAATTTCAGATACCATTACCTAGAAGCCTATTTCAGACCATAAATAGATTTCTTTAGTTTGCACACTAAATGCTCATTACCATTTGACTGAAAACCCTCGGGTTGTTGCATGTATACTTCCTCAAGAAGATCATCGTTTAAAAAGGTTGTCTTAACATCCATTTGATGTAACTCCATATCGAAATATGCCACAAGAGCCATGACAACTCTGAATGAATCTTTACTGGGCACTGGGGAAAAAGTTTCAATTAAGTCAATGCCCTCTCTTTGTGTGAAACCTTTCACTACTAGCCTAGCTTTATATCTCTCGATCCTTTTTGGTTTTAAAAACCCATTTATAACCAATTGCCCTACAATTTTTAGGTAATTCAACAAGTTTCCACACTTCATTGTTAGCTATAGATTGCATTTCTTCTTTCATGGCATCTACCCACATATTAGAATGAGCATAAGACATCGCCTCCTGATAAGATTTAGGGTTAAACATTGTCCCCAGTATCATACATGTCCTCACTTAGATAAACAAAGTAATCGTTGGAAATAGCCGGTCTCCTCTGTCTAACTAACCTCTTAAGAGGTACTTGCACAATAGGTTCAATGGGTTGAGGAGTATTAACGAGTGCAGGAGGGTCAACAACATTATTAGGAGGATCAACCGGAGCAAGAAAATCAACCACATTTTCAACTAAAGGAGAATCGACCAAATTCTCAACAGGAACAGTAACTGTAGGCATGTTACCAATGGCAATAGGCAAAGAAACCATCTTACGCACATTAGTAGTGGAATCAATAGCAAGAATAACAACTTCAGCCTTATCAAATTCTAAAAATTTTACATTTATAGATTCCACAATTCTAGGACCACTTCTAGGACAATAGAACCTATACCATTTTGCATGGTCTGGATATCCAATGAATTAACAATGGGTAGTTTTAGAGTCAGTCTTTTTCTCTAAGGGATTATAGATCCTAACTTCTACAGGACAACCCCACACACAAAAATGGTTTAACTAGGTTTTCTACCTATCCAAAGTTCAAAAGGTGTTTTTGGAACGGATTTGCTAGGAACTCTGTTAAGAATGTAAAAGGAAGTTTTTAAAGCTTCTCCTTATAAAAAATCTGGCAAATTAGTTCTACTCATCATGTTTCTCATCATATCATATCTTTTAAAGTGTGGTTTCACCTTTCGGCTACACCATTCTGTTCAAGACTACCGGGAATGGTATATTGTGGAACAGTTCCACAAGCTTGCAAAATTTTGGCAAATGGTCCCATATGTTGCTGTCCAGTATCAAATCTACCATAGTACTCACCACCACGGTCAGATCTCACCACCTTGATGACCTTTCCTAATTGTTTTTCAACTTCAGTTTTAAAATTTTTGAATTTCTCAAGGGCATCAGATTTTTCTGATGCAATCTACACATGTCCCCATATCATTAAAGTCTAAGGAAGGTAAAATGTTATCTCTTATTAATCACTCAACCCTTTCCTTAGAGATATAACCTCAGTGTTTGTGTCATAATAACAAAGATTTCTCTTTTATCCTTGACCATTGAGCAAGAGTAGTCTCAACATTGAAAGATGTAGAAAAATTATCAGAAGCCAAAGACAGTTTATATAAACCATCCACTTAAAAATCAAATCCAATTATTGCATAATTAAAAAACAATGTTATTTTTCCACCACCAAAAGAAAAAGTAAAATCAAGTTTATCTAAGCAAAAAATTGAAATCAAATTCCTTCTAAAGGAAGGTATATAAAAGGCATTATTTAAAATAAGTTCATGCCTGAATCTAAGACTCAGGTAACATCTCCAACGTACTCCACTGCTACTTCAAGATCATTTCCTACCCTCAGCTTGCTTTCTTTCAGACTTGGCTTCCTCATGTGTTGTGAACCCCTGTAAGGACACAGTAATATGGGTAGTGGAACCACTATTAAGCCACCAAGAATTTATGGGGACATCAATTAAATTAGACTCAAAATAGACAAAACCAAAATGATTACCTCCAGATTTCTTCTTGTTTTCTAACCAAGCCTTGAATTTATGACATTCTCCTCTATGGTGTCCCTTGAACTTACAGAAAACAAACCAAGTACCTTTCTTGAAGGTAGTTTACCTAGGACCTCCATCATTGTAATAATGAGTATTCTCAAATTTCTTGTAGTCCTTATTTTTATTATAAGCACTATAAGAGTATTTCTTATGTTTCATATGACTCTTGCCAGAATGAGGTTTAGCATAAATGGTTAGGAGGGCTAAATCACTCTTTTCTTTCTAAAGTTTCTCTTCTTCGACCACACATTTGGTAATAAGGTCATTAACACTCCACTTCTGACCAATGGTATTATATGATGTTTTGATTTGGGTAAATTCAATAGGGAGGTAGTTTAAGACATGGTGAACAATGAAATCTTCATTCAGGTCAATAGATTGGGCTTTCAGTATAGTTTGAGGGTGAACCATTCTTAGAATAAATTCCCTAACACCCTTGTTATGGTCATACCTCATATCCATCAATTCTTTCATTAAATATCCAGACTCAGCATTATTGGATACTTGGTATCTATCTCCTATGACACTGAAAAAATCCTTAGCAGATGCTGTGTCAAGCAAACCACTCAACAGGTGTTCAGTAATATTTCTCTTAATTGCAACCAAGCTAAGTCGGTTAGATTTCTCCTACTTAGCCAGACTCTCTCTTTGTTCAGGTGTGCTTCCTTCATCAGGTACGACAGCCATGTCTTCCCTTAGTGCCATATCTAGATCAGCTATTCCTAAGGAAAATTCTATGTCCTGCCTCCATTTCTTGTAATTTGAGCGAGTTAAAATTTCTACGGTCACTTGATTATTATTCATAGCGAAGGAAATTGTGTAAGACAAAACAGAATGCATTAATAACAATAATAAGGGCATAAAAATAATAGTGAGGCCCAACTAAGAATCACACATTCCCCTTTGGGCAGAATGTGCAACCAAAATTAGAGCCTCAAAGATTAACTATGAAAATGAGGGTACACTAATCTTGAAATTCCATCCCCTTTGGGCAGACAGATCCCCAAGACTATTGTAATTCTCAATAACTCTAGTTAAAAATTTAGGTCTCCAATTAAAACGTACAACTACCCCTTTTAGGTAGGCAATTATATGCATTAATCAAAAATATTCCTGAAAAATTATAAAAATTCTCACAAATTACTATGATTGATCTCACTTTAGTAGTAATCACCCATAGTAATTCATAAAACTCTTCATACAGAAATCAAAATATATTGCCTAATACCATAATTCTGTTCAAAAGATGTAACAATAAAAGACACCTCAACTGATCACGGATTGCATTAAATTGCATTCTAAAAAGGTTTTGTACTTATACAGTTGAATAAACAAGCAAATATCAGATACAATTCAATAAATACATATAAGATATGATTGAGAGAGAGTGACTACTTTAAACATATCCAAAATAGGATAATAATAATTTCCAGTGTATTAGGTTAAATTAAAAAGCTGGAAAATGCATAAAATCTACTATATGATTTAATATTTTTAAAAAATATATAGAAAAATCAGAGCACAAAAATACATTTGTAGGGCCCACAAGCACCTACACTCACCACGAGTGAGAGTAGGCGTGCGTAGGACACGTCTTCTTTTACCTCTAGCGGGTCGACTTGCAAAAAAATCAGGTCGTGGGTCACGATCAAAATCCTTATCTTTTGGTTCATTTTTTTATGCTTAATCCGTACAGAAACTTGTTTAAAACTTGTTCCAAAGAAAAGCCCTCAAGACATTGTAAGAATTGCGATGATTTTATGGATCAAAACCGAGTCGAAATCAATTTTCAAACTTTGTTTCGGGTTCTTCGAAAAATAGCCCCTAAAACTCAATGTTTCTTCTATTTAAACATATGTCATCACCGAAAAACATGAAGGAAATGTGAATCAACAAAACAAGTAAGATTTCATGTGGATTTGGGAAAATTCGAATCAGGTTCAAGAACCCAAACTGTGGTTTTGTGTTGCAATGAAAAATTAAAAATCATATTTCAATAGACTCATGAGATTAGGATCTACAAAAGCCCTAAGGTTTTATGGATCAATTTTACGAATTTACATTAACCCGAAAATCAAACATATTATCATATAAAAATGTGAAAATTATGTTCTTAATCATGAATCACCGACAATAATCATATTCCTTATCATAAAATTCCTATGCTCTGTACCAAATGTAAGAAGCGAAATTTGTGAATCAATTACGTGATAGGGAACACGGATACTTACATGTTGGAGACATGATCATTAAATTGTGAGGGTACCGCGCAAGTGTTTGGTGACGGTTAGGACTTCCACTACAACTCTGATTTCTTTAGAAAATACAGTTCTCAATGGGGCAAACTGTAGAGAGACTATACATGTGTATATATAGGGAGTGTAGTGGGGACCTAGCTACAGATAGTAACTCTAGGCCTGCCCATCATGAGCCTTAGGGTTAGGCCTATACCATTAATCACATCAATAATATAAAGTGCTTAAGTCCAATAGGGATCATAATATTAATGAACTATAGGCATCTCAATAGAGATCATATCATTAGCCTTTTTTTAATAAAACCAAAACGACAATTGATTGTAGCCTATAAAATATATTCTAACACATTACGCTTGCTATATTGATCTCCTGGGTAAGTCAGGAAACAACTGAAGTTGCTTTTGACGTTTTATGAACTCTCCCCTTGAAACCTAGTCCGAGAATATGGAGCTCATTGATGACAACTTGTAAGATAGATGGAAGACTGGAAATTGCAGAAATGCTGGCAAACCAGCTCATCACATCAGAACCTCTAAATGTTGCCAACTATAACTTGGGTAGTATCGTTTATGCTGAATCAGTTAACTAGGGACTGGATGGAGTGGAAGAAGTGAGGAGGCTAATGAGAACGCAAGGAATGAGTAAATGCAATATTTGGAATTTCATACCGTACTGTCCGGTATAGTTACTTAGCATACTGGTCAGATTTCAGAACGAAATTGAGTATTAAAGTATCGGGTATAAATATCGGTCGGTACCGGCCATATACTGGTCATCACTGAAATTTTTTAAAAATATTTTATAGTTTCTATTTTTCAAATAAAATACATATATTTTTACTAATAATAATTATACATTAAATTTATTTTAATCTTTTATATAATATTTATTAATAAAGTATTAATAAAAATATTTTACTTTTAAAAATAACTAATTTAAAATTTATTATTTATAAAGTAATATTTATTATATATATTTTTAATTACTAAATCAAAATTTATTTGAAATATATATTTTAAAAATATTTTTAATTTCAATTATATTTATTCATAATTATTAAATTAAATTTATAAATTAAATTAAATTAAGATTTTTATCATTTTAGCAATAATTATTTTTAATTAATTAATTATATAATATATTTAATTGATAGTAAATTAAATAATATATGTTTTTATTTTATGTTTCAATTCTATTCGGTTGCTTTCTTATTACGAACTATTGTTATAAATTATAATAATTTGAGAGTTAAGGATATTTATTATTCTTTTTATTGGATGTTTTGATGTCATTATTATTTATTATATAATGAAAATTGAAATTGTAATATTTTAAATACTTTATATTATTTTTAATTTTATATTTGTATAATAATGATTGCCTTTTTTATATAAATTGTGGTTATTATGTATATGTAAAATATTTAAAAATTATTGTTATTTCATATTAATAGTGATTATTATTTATTATTTTGATTTTTAGAGATAGGATTAAAAATATATAGTACAACTGTACAATATCATAATATACTATTTTATAATTTTTTAAAAATTTAAAGACTATTTTATAAATTTAAAAAATTACTCAAAATAGTATCTGATATTAACCGATACTAGTATATTACTGTATTAAAAGTCAATTTACTACCAAATTCAACACAGTATTCGTAACAATGTAAATGCTGTGGAGTTAGCTGTATCGCAGTGGGAACTTAAAAAGATTCAATTTTGCAGCGGTAAACACAATAGAAGATCACGGATGGGATGTATGAGATTATGGTAAGTTAATGCTATAGTCGTTTGGACGACTCTTTTCTAAGATATGTTTGAATTGGTTGTGCGGCAACTTTCTGTAACTCTGTCCACTTGGAGGTTAGTCACGGCCGTGACTGCACTGGCCGTGACTTACATGCAAAATGCATGTGTGAGTCACGGCCGTGCACTTGTTTCATATAAGCATGTGAGTCTTTTTTTGTTATTTTAATCATATTTTATTAGTTTAATAAAAAAGTGATTTTAATTTTAATTATTTTATTATTAATTTTATAAAAACCTAAAATTAAAATAATAAAAAATAAAAAATTGGAGATTTTCTATTTATGTAGTTTTGCATTTGTGTTACAAGCATAACATGTCTTGTGACATATATTTTGATTATTTTATTTTATTTTTTAATAAAATTTTAAGATAAAATTTAAATTTAAATTTAAATTTAAAAAATTGATTAATTGATTAAAATTGTTTAATTAATTTGTAAATTATAGAAAAATATTAAATTTAATAAAATTTTATTAATTTTATTATTATTATTATATTAGCCAGCATGCATATTAATGTAACGTTAAACATAAATTTTTTTCAAAGAATACGTGTGAAATGTAAATAAATTATATAATAAATTATATATGTGAAATAATTTATTTGGATTTCAACAACTGATTTTAATTTCTCAAAACTAAATTTTTTAACGAAGATATATTACTTTAAAATTAATTATCAATTGAAATATTTGTTCTTTATTAGAATAAATTGTTTTTATTAACATATTACTTCTTAAGTGCTATGATTTAACTAATTTTTAACATCAACTTATATGATAAAATAGGATTTAAAATAAATATTGATAATAAAGCTTCAATTAATACAATAATATAATATATTAACTTTCATAGTACATAATACAGTATAAGAATTTTGTTATTAAATATAATTCTAAATCAAAAGATATTAATTTTTTAAGACTTATCTAACTTAAACACTTTTCAATTTACTAAATTAAATTATATTTTAAAGACCGAAGATAAGGTAAGAAATTTAAAGGTTAAAAATTGATTAGTTTATTCAAATTATTTAATTAATTTATAAATTATTGAAAATATTAATTAAATTCAAAAATTAATCAAAATTTATTTATTTATTTATTTATTTATTATTATTATTTTGTTGTTGTTGTTGTTGTTGTTGTTGTTGTTGTTGTTGTTGTTGTTGTTATTATTATTATTATATGTTCTATGTCTTTTTATTAGATTTATAAACTTAGTTTGTTTGGAAAGATAAATATTTAAGATCTACATTTTTATGAAAATGTTCAAAGAAATACTAAGATATATATTCATGTCTTTGTAATTTTTCTAACGTCATGCCCTTATAAATTATTATTATATATAAACAGTTAACAATATATAACTAATTTTATCAAACATCTTTAATAAACAATCGATGTTATTTGCTAATCTAATCAGCTGACATAATTTGCTATTAACTAATCATTGATAGAATCGACTAACAGATAATACAATCAACTAATTGTTAAATGTGACTTTTATTAAACACAAACACATAGATTTTGTCATGTTAAACATGACCTTTATTAAATACAAATACACAGATTTAGTCACAAAAAATATTGCACCTTGTAAATGAAGAGACACTTCTTTCAAGCTAACATTAACTAAAGAAATGGTTATGAGCTCATATAACAAACATGTTAATGATGAATATAGCGTAACTAATCAGAATATTGGATCAGACACAAATTGAATGAATCATGTTTAAATGTTTTTTAGGCTATTTTCTTTTTGTGGAATCCTATTAAGAATGGTTAAAAGATAGTAGCAACTAAGTAAAAAGCTAAAATTTAAATGTTTAACCAATTTTCTTATCTTCTATCTGACAGATATTGTTAACTCTCTGCATTATTTAACTTAATATTAAAGAATGATAATATTAGAATTATTCTGTCAAGACCGTGACTTGCATGTATGACTCGCAACTCACGATGCACATATGCATGTATAATCGTGCATGTAAATCACGATCGTGACTTGACTTGCACGATTGTGTCAGTGTAAGTTTAGTGATTAGTTGCTTGCTTAACTCATAAATAATGAAATTTGAAATTTGAAAGATTAAAATTTAAGTAAACACGAAGACGTTTTTTTGATTAAACAGAGTAAGGTTAGATAGAAGATCTTTTTGTATCAATTTCTCCCATTCTATTCATAAGGTAAAGAAGACTCGAGTATATCGAATATTAATAATAATTGTGACTTAAATATACGACCGTGCATATGTAAATTAAGTGATTGGTTAGTTGCTTACTTAACTCATAAGTTATGAAATTTAAGACCTGAAAAATTAAAATTTTTGTAAAAACGAAGATATTTTTTAATTAAACAGAGTAAAATTAGACAGAAGATTTTGAATTTCGTTTAATTCTATACTTTTTTGGAATCGAAACTTCGATTACTCAATTTTGATTGCACTAAATAGAAATTTTTTATTAACTTCAAAAGCAAATTACTTTTTTCTTTTTTGAGAAATTGAAATTGCATGCCAGTAACTTAATATTTATTACAATATTATAATTTTTTTCAGTAGATTTTAATAGTACGCAATGGTATGAAAATATTTCCTTAAAAGGAAACCTTTTATTAGAGTAGAGTAGAAAAACCATTTGTCTCCGAACCTCTCTCTCGTCATTTTTTGTTGGAACTTTGAAGAGTCTTGCCCAAGCCCCAAACCAAATTGCTCTATTCTCCTTTGTCTTTATTACGAGTTCTCTGTCTCTGTTATATCTACTCTGTACATAAAAGTAGATGTATTTTGGGGAGCGTAGTACCACTGTTTCCTCCCGTTTCCCTCTCAATTTAATCGATACAAAAAAAGAAAAAATTGGAGACGTGGCGATTGAGAATGGAAACTTCTCCGCACGACCTCAGTCGAACTGTTCCAACTGGTAAAATTCTGTTTTCCTTCACTAATTCTTCGTTTGTTCGTTCATTCAAAGGCCGGTTATTAGCCTTTATGTGTTTTAATTCGTCGGATGCTTGCACATTTGTTGCCAGAGTAAAACCCTAATTGTCTTTCTCCCTATATTATTTGCGCATGGTTCTTTTTTGTTTTTAAATAATTTTCGATGAACCTTTTCTTTTGGTTGTACTCACTTCTATTTCGTTCCTTTTCCATTTTTAGGCATTTCAAGCAAATTTAGTTTTCTCCACAACCTTGCGTCGTCTAGGTTTATACAAAGTCGATTGTTAGGTTTTATCGGATTAAATTATATTAAATTTTCTTCTTCTCTTAGGGCTTCTACTGTTTATCTTATATGCGAAATTTGCAGTATTTTTTCACGCACTTTTGTTCATGCTGTCATTCTTCGCGGACAATTTCTTTTGCTTCCAGAATGTGTTTTTATTTTTGGATTTTTCCACATCTTTTACACACACCTCAAGGAAATAGAATACAATCTTTGTCGGTGTTTTTTCCCTATATTTTTGTTTTTAAATCCTTAAGGTTTAGATGTGTCAAGAAGAGCATCATCTGACTTTCCCCTTTTCACATAGACCCCCTGGTTTCCTTGTTCAAGGGTTTGTGTTGTGATCATTGGAGTCATGTGATTGCGCTTGCTGAGTTACTTAACACTTTGATTCTGAAGCAGGGGAGACACCTCTAAGGCGAGATGGTACTATGGAGAAGGTACTTATTTGTGCACTCCTTTAAGCCCCTCTGTTTTTACTTTTCCAATTTTATTATGCATCCCATTGGTACTTTATTTTGCAATCTATTATCAGCCCCTTTCGCCCGATGATGAAAGGTTTGTTTCGGCAAATCCTTCTATAGACGCAACCATCATAGGGCATGCAAGGAATGCTAGAGAACCATCTTATGGTATGAATTTGGCTGGAGATATTGGCATTGTTCCACCACCACCACCACCACCACCAAATACTTACGTTTCAAATGTGCAAGAGGCAATACATGGAGGTGAGTAACTTCATTTGTTGCTTTCAATTCATCAACATTTGTGCAAACCTTCAAAAGTGAAATCTTATTTTCATGCCGAATTGTATTTGCTTGTTGATAAAAAAATGGATCTTGTGTATTTTGTTTCAGCTTCAGATTATGGCCATGATGGGTATTCTCGGTATATTAATGCTGCTGATGGCTTGCATGTATCACCGGTGAGGATAGATGATATGTAACTCATTGGACTGTGGAAATTGATTTTTACTCTTTAACTTACCATTTTCTACCTAATGGTTTTGATTCTAATCAGGTCCTATGCAATGATAGTCCATCCTTGTTGTTACCTTCTGGTTATGCCTTCAGTCCTGAGATGGCTTATGGGCAATATTCTCCAGTTGCTACACCTCTTCCTTCAATATATCTAGATGGCCAGTTGTACTCTCCACAGCAGTTTCCTTTTTCACCTTCCTTCTATGCACAGCCTGGTCCTCCACATGTGCCTTCATCAGTTTCTCTTGCACCATCTGATCGCCTGACCTTGGATAGTAGTGACAACTTGCTTCTTGGGCCCGGATCAGGTTACTTTGTACATTTTGGACCATTTGGTGGCGGGAATATGTCTGGTGCAGAAGGCTCTAGTTCTTTGACATCTCCACCTGCTTATCCACAGACAATGGGTATATTTGGGTCTTCTGAACATCAAATTGGGCAGGTAGGTTTTGTCTATTTCAAATTGAATTAAGCGCTTTCTGGCAGGGAATTTGGGTTTAAACATAGTTCCATTTTGATGTTGTGATTGGGTTATTTCTTTTTTTTAATAAAAAAACTCAGCTGTTCTTTTTGATTCTTCTTAATGTGATCTTTAATTTTGTTGAAAGCTATTTCATTCCAATAATAATAGACACTTTTTTAATTGCATATTATTTATGTATATTCATCTGCTGAATTTATTCTATTTTTATGTAATTTTCATATTTAATCACTGACCAAGCTTCTGATACACCCCAAAAGAACTCTTGTAACTTGACAACTTAATGGCACCAATTCTTTGTAAACATGCATTATAACAATTTCAAGATTTACTTTTATCATATATCTTGCATTGAGCTAGTTTAATGTATAGTGTAGAACAGGTCACTAAAAAAGTTGCCTGGTTCTTAGCCTTTTCTAATGTTTACTTGTGGCTATTTCCAAATTCATTAGTAACAATCTCTTTAACCTTTGTTTCTTGGACACCATTTGCAACTGCAGATATCTCAACACAGACCACTGCCTGGATATGGAATTATGTCACCGTCTTCTGTTGGACGCTACCTTCATGGTGGTTCTTATCAGAGCTCCCATTTTAGTGGCGGATCCATGTCTTATTCAGGGGGAAATGAGAGAGTCCGACTTTCTCTTGACAAAAGTAGAAGAAGAGAGAGGGAGCAAGATTCCATTTACATTTCAAATGATTCACTTGGTTTTGACCGCAATAGAGGGCCAAGGGCTTTTAAGCTTAAGGGTAAAAGCACCACTGAACAAGGTTCTTCCTCTGGTAACAATGAAGATAATTTATCTAGTTTTCGACATCAGTTTGATTTAGTTAATCGGCCAGACTTTGTCACTGACTACAAAAATGCCAAGTTCTTTGTGATGAAGTCTTTTAGTGAAGATAATGTTCATAAAAGCATTAAGTACAGTGTTTGGGCGAGCACGCCTCATGGGAACCAAAAATTGGATTCAGCTTATCATGAAGCAAAAAAGCTGGAAAGCGACTGTCCTATCTTCCTATTTTTCTCGGTATGGTACTCTTTATTGATAAACATTTGCCAATGACTTTATGGTTAAGCCATGGTGGCTAACTGGCCATCTTCATTAACAAATATAAGACTCAATAATCTTCTTAATCTTACTTCTGCATTTACAAGTCTAAATATGGTGTTAAAGTTAGTGAAAGAGCAAATGCTTACAATGTAAACAAAAAGATTGTTTCTGGTAATAGAAATCACTTAAAGACTTGTTTCTGGTAATACAAATCACTTAAAGACTTAAAGATGCAATTCACATAGATTTTTGTATAATTGCATTCTAAGCTACCATGTTTATCCTGGCTCCTAACCATTTGTAATTGCAATCTTATTAGCCTGTATTATGAATCCTCTCAACTGAATCATTGTCGTGTACCCCTTTGATTGCATGCACAATAATTGGTCTTACTCCATTGAGGTTTTCAATCATTGCATAAGGTAGCTGATCAATGGGATTTTGTTTAATGGTTGTATTTGTGCAGGTCAATGCGAGTGGACAGTTCTGTGGAGTTGCTGAAATGGTTGGTTCTGTAGATTTTGAGAAAGATGCTGACTATTGGCAGCAGGATAGGTGGAGTGGTCAGTTCCCAGTGCAGTGGCGTATTGTAAAAGATGTTCCTAACGGTCGTTTCAGACACATACTACTGGAGAATAATGATAATAAACCTGTTACACACAGTCGAGATTCTCAAGAGGTAGAGAAATTCTTGAATTTTTTATTTTAATCTGTTACTTTTGTCATGTTAATCATATATTGTGCTGGATGTTGCCTTATTCTAGGTTTCCTTGTCTGTTTTATGTAAACGACATTTCTGTACACCATTCCCAGCGTGATGAACGTATTCCTTATTCCTTAGTGGTAGCTTATATTCAACATTTTCTGTCGTTACATTGAACTTTTGGTTCTTTCTTTGAGGTTAATGTTACCTGATTTCATATTTTTCCTGTTTTTGTAACACAATCAGGTGAAACTAGAGCAAGGTATTGAGATGTTGACGATATTTATGGATCATGATTCACATACATCAATTCTAGATGATTTTGATTTCTACAATCAGCGGGAGAAAGCTTTGAGAGAAAGGAAGTTAAGGCAGCATGCTAGCTTGGGAAATGACCCAGCTTTGCTCGCGGACGAGTCTATAAATCCAATATCTGATAGTTTTGTTCAAAAAGCCCGGTTTGGTGGAGGTGATAGTAATAAATCAGAAAACCAAGCAACTGCAGTCTCTAGAATTGATTTGATTGCCTCACCTCCTATTAAATTGACAAGTGGTTCCCAGCTTTCAAATGCGGAGTCATTTAGCGATGGGTTTTTTCGTGCTTTGAAGTTAGAGGATAGTAGTAACAGTGTGATGCAGGCAACTGAATTGGGTGGTGGGCATCAGGACCAGCGTTGCTGATAAAATAAATACACAAGACCAGAAGGCAGAGTTAGTGATTGCAGGCGTTTTTCAGATGCTTGCTATGACATGACTTACTCCTTTTGAAGATTCTTTACCGGCTGACAAGGGTTGAGATGGTCTAACTGAAGTCTAACAAGTTGGTTGGTTATTCTTGTTTCTGTTGTGTCGTCAAATTTTCATGGAAGTTGGCCGCTGTTTGGACATGATGGGAGAAGGGAGATTGGACTTTTTAAAATCTAGGTCGCTTCTTTTGGAAATCACCGCGTATCAGTGGTTGGATAAGGTGATTAGCATTAAACTGAGTATCACATAATCATTTTGGTTAGGAGCTTGGAAGACTGGAAGTTACTATCTTGAAGAAGAAACTGCTGCGCATTCGCGGAGATGTTTGGCTTTGGGAGGAGTTTGGTTGGTATATGCTATTTGCTTTATGCCTAACTGGTTTGTAATCTTAGCATTTCTTGGTTCTTAATGCTTGGGATTTTGTAACGGTATGTTTAAGCGAGCAGGGAGTTGTAAAATTGGGAGGCAGAATAAGTAGATGAAAGAAAAAGAATAGCGGAGGAAGGAAAAAAAATGGGGACAAAAAAAAGGAGGGGAAGCAAAACAATAAATAGCTTCTTAATATGAATGGAATAGTTCCTAGTCCCGAAAGGAGTTGCGTGATTGATTTGTAGGCAACAAAGAAATTGAATTCATTTCGCATTTTGGAATTTCAACATGTGTAAACCTCCTTTCTATGCTGGTTATAGCTGACGATAGAGTATAGGAATCTATGTAAAGTTAATATGGTAGCATCGGCGTATAAATGGTGGTGATGATCATGTTATCATTAATATAATAGTAAAAAAATATATATCACATTTTAGGGTAATGTAAACGTAGTTGATTAGTAGTAATTTGTCGGACGTAAGAATGCTTCCCGATATGAAAGGAGGAAGTAGGAAAATAGGATGAAACAATCGTCCTAAGAATGATAGTACCATTTCTCTAGATATCCTTCTAGGGCTATGTAAAAAATGGATTGAGAGAGAGAGCGTTGGAATTGGTTATGGCATCTGTTGCAACAAATGCCCCATTCCTGCTCATAAATGCGTATATGTATTGGAGCTGCCTTCCCGCGAGAATAAAATAAACCCTCGAAGAGAATGCAATCTAAAGCCAATACTACAAGGAAATCTTGTCTCATTCAATCATCTTATGGTTACCTAACCTAGTTTAGCCTAGCTTCTCAGAAGTGTCAATCAATAAGATCTTTTCTGCATGGAATGGCCCATTCTCGCTGTGTAGAATCCTACCTTCCCATTTCATTCTGTCTGCGGTGTCTTTCACTTTCACAATCATATCTACATGATCTCTTATGATAAGTGCTCCTTCCGGTCTAAGTATGCGATACATCTCAAGCATTATATCAAGAATGTCGCACCTGTTTCATCAACTACTCTTTTTAGGTACAGGTTTCAGAAGGTGGACATGAAAATGTTACAGTGCCAAGCCTAAATGTACTCTAAAATTGCTGAACTAACCAAAACTGATAATAACTTACGTACTTGTCCATATACATGCCGAATACGCCGTTAGCATGTATCAAGTCATATGTACGAGGATATGTTGCAAAGCCTTCACACCTGCACATAATTCTTTTTGTTATATGCATATATCTATAGTACAGCAAAATCAAATACAGGGAAAGCCATTACATGCGCTGCACCTAACGTGCATGTATAATAATGGCTATACAATTACAATCCATGTACATGCAGTTTAGAAGTCTACAAAAGGTACAAAGAAACTGAAGAAAAGAGCTAACTTTCATTCTTACCAATCCATGTAAGTTCCAATAAGGCCACGCTCGTACACAATGCTAAGATTATTCTTGTTTGCATCATCGAACGGTACCACATTCATCACCCAACTAGGATACTTAATCAATGCTGCGGCAAAACCACCTATTCCAGCATTCATGTCCATTATATTTCTATATCTACCATCAGATAGAGACTTTAGTATGATTTCGTAGTATTTTACTCTCCTTTTCCACAACCTATTGTCATCATCGAAGGACATGGCTGAAATTCCTTCACCAATAAGACTATGCGGAGGAGTATTCAACCGTTTTGGCCATTTTTCAAGAGCACCTCCAGAAACATCACTCGTGTCTTTCACACTTGGGAGAGGTGTAATGCATGGCTCCATCTTTCTATACCTGTTGAAGAAAAGGTGGCACTCCTGTCAGTCACAAGCCAACAGGATGAGATGACCATGTTTTCCTTGAAGGGAGGAATCCTTAGAATCTAATGATCAACCAGGACCAATTTCTATGCTATTGAATGGGAGACAGAATGAACTTACCATCCAGCATCAGGATCACCTTCGACACAAAAACGGGGAGACCTCCAGATCCTTGACTTTTTTAAGCAGTGAATATGATTGGTCGGTTTTCTCCATACAGCTACAGCTCCCCTCTCTGCGATTTTCTTCCAGCAAAGCCTCTTCGCGAGATCTTCCAACCTCGATTGCTCTTCTTCCAACTCATGAGGTGGCCTTTCCCAACCTTTGTAATTAGTCTTCCAACTTATAGGTGGCCCAGACACTAACCAGTAGCCACCAGGGCGTAACACTCTGTCAATCTCTATGAGATAAAGTCCATCTTACCATTTGTCATTTGCAAAAGAGTGGAACAGAAGGAGAAACGAGTCAGAAGTTGGTGAATTGGATAAAGAAGATGACTATACCAAGTAAAAGCAAAGGAATTACGTATTCTTAATATCCTTTTCAGAGTCTTAAGAGCCTTTTCTCTCGACGAATGCCAATGAGCTCATTAATTAAGAGAATGTTTTCCAAATAAAAAGTACCATAATCAGTCCATGGCACCAGGCATCTGGAACAGTGAGCCAAATCAAATGACCTTGATGGGAATGGCAGTCGATGGATGCTAAGAATACCAAGCATAGCCGGTATTCCTCTTTCCAAGGCAAATTGAACTTGGGCTTCATGTATATCCCTTGGTGCAACTGACATCGTCAAGATGTTATAGTCCATAAGATGTGCCCCAAAGCTTGCAACCTGAGGAGAAAGAAAGCTAATGGCTGATCTTCTACTTCACATTTCTTATGTAAGAAGAGAGAATACGGTTTCGGTGATCTGAGCATAATTATACACTTTGACATTGATGACCGACACAAAAGTTAATGTTTGAAGAAATATACAATCACAGCAGCCATAAATTGTTTTCTCCTTGAGAAGAACAACGCATAATGATAAGATCAATAATGAGTTATATAAGAGGTACAATGAAGTTGCAAGATTCTTTTCCGGTGATTTCACAGTTAAAACAAAAACCGCTTTATAAGCTCCAAGTTCGATACAAAACTTTCTCGGAATATGGTCTATGATCAAAGGCATCAAAAGTAATCTCTATATTGATAAGGAAGTTGCATCTTAAGACATCAAAACAAATCTTCCTACGCATGACCTTGTGTACCATATTTCAGTCGCAGTAGGATTTTTGAGAAAATCTAGCTTACTGCCTCGAAGATTTAAAACAAACTAAGGTCACATTGTTCCATAGTGAACGTGGGTAAACTTGAAATGAACAAATTATTGTTCTTGCTACAGTCTTAACATGAATATGGATTATCCTTTAGACAGTTTTCTTTCTTTAGCAAACATATTCTATGCATCTTAATTGGAGGTATAGGACTCGTCACAAGCAAAAGTTGTAGTTGTGGTCACTAGACTCACCACCATCTAATCTCAGCCTTCACCCTGTAGATGAATCGTTAAGCATTCAAGAGAGCTAAATAAAACCATATAAATCCCATTTGGCACCAATCTGACCTTAATTAAATTTGAGTAGAGCAAACAAACAGTATCCAAATGCCGGAAAAAATCTGATTTTGAGATGTAGCAACTAAAACACATAGTCAGATACATTGGTTTGCAGTTAGAGAGAAAACAATTATGTAAAAGCACAAACATAAGCAAGTTTTAGTAATGATTACCCCGCATCCAACATCAAGAGCAGTCCTTATGTTCCCAGATTTCAGAGGCAAAATACGTCTAATCTCATCGACATAACTCTTCACTCCTTTAGGAAACGAAGTTCCTCCACCGGGAAAGACTAGCCGGTCACCCTCCAATCTAACCCAATTTTGTGATTTCTTGTACACGGTCAACTGCTTGGAAGGCACATTCTTGTACCAAGCATAGTCCCTGCTCTTCGGCCACCGAAAAGGTCTTTTGTACCCAAGAGGCCTCGGGACCAAACACTTGGGCTTTTCATGGAGTTCAGGGCAATGCCTTTCCCTGTGAAACTTTCTTTCGGTCGTGAAACGCTTCTCTCTTGACGGGTCATGACAAGGGCAATAGTTGGTGAAGTTTGAAGGGCAAAAGCTGAGAAAAGGAAGCTGGTTGCGGGGTTCTTCAGGGATAGAGAGAGTGTGGTGTGCTTCAAAGTCAAGATGACGTAATACCGACAAGGTTGGTTCTGTACAGTTGAGTGAGTGAAGCGGAGGGATAGATGAAGGAGAGGCAGAGGTGGAGTAAGAAGAAGTGATGTAGAGGCCAAGAAAGTAGAAGAGAGAACAAAGGATAATGGGGAACAGAAGCTTTAGTAGGGGAATCTTGAGACAGTGCTTCTGGTTCTGGTTAGCCATTTCATTTGGTGTGGTGTTGAGGAGTGGCGAAGGTTTATACTTTGGCACACAGTGACTATGTACAAGTCAGTCAGTCAGTCATCCTTAAATCTGCTTTTTAGATTTTACATCCGTTTGCTTTCTAAGTCTTGACCTCATCAGTCATCACTGTCAGAAGATCCAAAAATAAATAAATAAATAAAACTATCCTCTTGCTCGGGATCCAATGTAATCTTTATTTATGGGTTTCCTTTCCTTGATAACTCCATATATATATATATATAAAAGCAACCAACGGAATATATACACAAATATATATAGCCAAAGAAGCAATCTAACAGAACTGGGGAAGGATTACGCAGAAGCGTATGATTCTCTTCTTTCCATGCCTTGACACTGAAAATTGATCAAAACTGCTAAATTACAGGATGCTTAATGAAAATTTGGACATATCATGCCTCTTTTCCAAGTCTCTCTCTTTCCCTATACATCCTTAACTTCATATGTCCTAAGTGGTCTCTATTATTAATCAGTATACGAGTTCTTCTTTTCTTAGAAAAACGGAACAAAACTTAATTAGTCCAATGTCATAGGCACGGCCACACAACATCTGAAACGAGCCTTGCGGATGGTGGTCATGATCTCAGTTTCAGCATACTCAAGCATCTTCACAACCTCCGCAAAGGGTGGTCTGAGCTCAGGGTTGACATCCCAACAGCGACTCATTATCACTCCAAGAACCGGTAAGCAGTCATTTGGAATGATTGGGCGGCCACCTTTATTCACCACTGCGAAAGCTGCCTGCACCGCTGTCATGTTATGAAATGGAAGCAATCCGGTCACCAGTTCCCACAATACTATCCCAAAGCTATACACATCTACTTTCTGCGTGTATGGCCTGTGCTGGATCATCTCCCTGCCCAAAAGGATTACGTTCAACAATCTAACATATTCAGGAGGAATTTTGATAACTTCAACCAATAAAACAGCATAATCAGATGGGGGCCACAACAATCAGATATGTATATATACACATACATATGTTGCTTATTGGATCACCCAGATGGAAAGGAACATCAGCAGGGCATTTGAATCCAGACATAGAAGACAATGATTCAGGGATAATAGGTTCAATTATGCACTCTTGATTCTCATTACCAACTTTTCTTTCTTGTTATATAACATCAAGACAGCAATAGTTATCCCTAAGACTGAGAGGAGTACCAGATCTAGATTATGTCCAGAGCATAATAAACAAACATACACTAATAAAAGGTCTATTTGAACTTTAACTGATTAAGAAATCAGAAGTGTGCAAACATGAAGTCCCCTTGTCATCTGAAAAAATACCACATTAGCTTGGACGAAGCTACTGTTGGTATACATGAAACCTGAGTCATCCAGTATTTGATGCACTTATCATATTGCAATTATTACCCAAAAAGAACTGTAAAGCCATGGCATTACTGGTAGTCATATGCCATGACGTTATGAGTAATTAACTGACTAAGCTGTTGATATTAATCTTTACCATATAGGTTGCAAAAACAAGAAATCTAAGATAGATAGGAGAAGAGTAAAATGAAGGGATTTCTAAATGAATAATGTGAAGAAGTCTTACGGTGCCATCCAGCGATATGTCCCTGTCTCTGGTGTCATCCCCTCAGTCTTCACTTCAATTCTGGCAAACCCAAAATCAGCAATCTTTATGGACTTGTCGCCAAAAATCAAGAGATTGTCAGATTTCAGGTCTCTATGAATCAAACCAAGTCCATGAATATAGGCCATTCCCCTCGCAACATCCAAGGCCTGCTTGATTGCCAGTCTTAATGGCACATCACCATTCTGTCTTTTATTCAAAAACTGCCGGATTGAACCTCCCCTTGCATATTCTGTTACTATGCACCAGACAGTAGGTTTCCTGCAAGCACCAATGAATCGAACGATATTGGGATGATTCAACCTTGCAAGCATCATTACTTCCTGTTGAAATTGCTGCTCCATCGATTTTGCCTTTTCAGGGTCATTTTCAGGCCTCTCTAATATTTTGATAGCAACATCCTCGCCAATGTAAGTACCTCTATAAAGTTTACCAAAAGCTCCTTGTGCAAAAGGTGGCCCCATTTTCAGCATTCTCAAATCAAGTGTCCATTCATCAAAATCTGTTAGTCCCTTGGTTGGATAACTGTTATCCATTAAAGCACGGGCTAGTGCATCATCACTCAGAGCATTTTTTGTCCGTCCTCTATTATTACCACTATGACCATCAGTAAAGTTTTCATTAGAAGGACCCCTTAAAGCTTCATTATACAACATGTGAGTATGAGAACTATTCGACCCAACACTGCTGACATAAGTAGCAACAGATTCTTCTGCACTTCTGATTGGCTTGCTCTCATAACTTTCCATTGACATGTTCGAACCCTCTGCAAGGATTTGAGACAGACCATGATACTTGTTTTCATACTTGCTCAGGCTAATAAATGCAGGAAATTTGGGACCACCTTCTAACATTTTCACACTTGAGAATCCAACTCCTAACTCTGATTATATCTTCAGCATCAGATCCAAAATTGACTAGTTAGTCCGGAACCCCTGAAACCAAAAGAATATTCACAACACTTTAGACCATCATAGTCTTCTTCATTTAGTTTGCAATCAATTCATATTTTGATGGTGCTAATATAGAATTTATATGGAAAGTCCCTATTAAAATCAACCTCCTAATTGCAGGCAAGTGAAGAATAAGCATGAAATCAAACAGCTTTCTGATAAAACCAGAAAAAAAAAACTTTATGAAGGTGATATTACCAGAACTACCTGGCTAGTTAATCAACAAAAGAAGAAAACTTGAGATGCGCCATGTCCCAGGAATAACAGATATCATAGATCCGTTTATCTTAAGGCATGCGAAAAGGGAAGTCATTCCTTCCACAACAATAACGAAATTGCTCGAATTAAAGCTAGTCCAAATATAACTAGCACCTCACCTCTCTTTTTTGATATATCTCCAGCAACAAAGAGTTATCTCCGACAGTCATACATCTAGAATTAGAAATTTCTGCTGATCCTGCTACAAGGATGAAGAACTATTTGTCAGCCAATCGACACAAGAAGCTGCTCTGAAAAAAAAAATCACAATGAACTCGTCAAACTATCGATTCTTTGAACCCATTCCTAAAAGGCGTCCTATAATTCACATAGTTTGCTACTCCAACTAAATTCTAAGCAATCAAGGGGAAAGAATAAAAGTTGATGGGACTTCGGTGATCTTCATAATCCTATAAACGCAAATCAGAAAACTTTACACTTACTTCTCAAAAATCCAATAAAACCAAAAGTTGCAAAGCGAACTATTTAAAGAAGAAAAAGCACCAAACAATCCAAATAAAAAACTATTCTTCCTTCCATCAAATAATCATCATAAACCAGAAAATAATGAAAACCCATGAAAGCAAAATTCATGGGAAATGAAAAAGAAAAAAAGCAAACCTGGATCAAAAGAAAGGGCTTGACTTTTTTGGGATATGTTTGGAATGAGAAGGTAAAAGTCCTTAAAAGACAAAATGAAGAGAGTTCTTCTAAGGGCAGAGAATTGGAGAAGTTAAAAGAGCAAAAACCAATGGCAAAGATTGTCTGTTTCAAGAGCACCAAAGAATAAGTTCCATAAGACCAAGGCAAAAGGCAGAGTATGCCGTCGTGTCTCCTGTTGTAGACTTTGTATTTTTACGTTGTAATAATAATAGCTAACAGCCTAACATCAGAAATAAACAAAGAATATGCACTAATAATACTGAATGCAAAGAATGGAATGTAAATGTAATAAAATGGGTTTTGTTGACCTACTTAGGAACAAGTAAACACTGATTTGCAAAAGTGGGCGTGTGTCTGTTACTGTTAGTTAAGAGTAAACAATACGTATAAATAGGGTATACGGTTAGTGCATAGCAGTTATTGTACGTTTTTGTTTTCTGGTGATTTGGGTTTTGTGGGGGTGGGGCTACTACATCAGCATTTCCTTGAATTTGCCAATAGTTCTTAATCAACTCTTTAAAAAGATCAAATCTTTTTATATGAATTTGCCAATAGTTCTTAATTATAACCTTCACTGAAGAGATAAGAAGACAAGAAGAAGAAGAGAAAGAGACTGAGGCACTTTTCTGGTACGACCTTATGAGTTATGATAGACGACCTTAATATTATTCTAAGTTATCATTTGGAACTTATCATTAGTCACAATCACGCTACAATTTAGAAATGAAGCAAATGACTAGGTCATAATTATCTAGTCTTCTCATGCCATTCCGACCACAAATCAAACCATAACTATGAGTTATAGTTCAGCAATATGTTTGATTATTTGATATGATGCTATAATCGTGATTATAAACAGCTTCCAGACATTGAGACGGACCATAGGGCAGGCTTGACCCGAGGCTTCAGTTTGGTTATGTGGAGATGAGCAGGAGGTATTTTGTGGAAGACAGAGATAGGGGTTTCCGGCAAATGAACTGTCGTCGAACAACACAAGTTGGCCTCCACTTGGAACTCTACCGGACAGATTATTGTAAGAGAGATCAAGAGTTGTGAGGCTCTTCATGTCGCGGAAGTCAACCGGTATTTGACCTGTAAATTTGTTATGAGATATATTCAGAATGCTTAACAACCCCAAGTTAGACATCTGTTTTGGAATCTCTCCTGTAAGGTCGTTTCCACTCAAATCGATTGATGTCATCGAAGTGCGGTTAGAAATGGAAGGTGGGATTTCACCGCTGAGATTGTTGGCACTAAAGTTCAGTTTGTTAGAAATATTTGTGGACTAATATAATCACAACGTTAATTCCATATGTCAAACCACAATTGAATTGCCTAATG
>JAOQMS010000007.1:30406483-30431547 GCA_027563885.1 Erythroxylum longipes
TGTTGGCCCATTAAACTATAGTTCACATCATGCATATAATATAAAACAATTAACCTATTCTACCCCTTAGGGTAGAATATGACATAAGGTGAGATTGTGATTTATATATTGTATGTGGGTGTCTAAATTTGTAAAGGGTCTTCTACCATAACCCCTCTTGCAAAAGAATTTGTGTGTTGTTTTTGGTCTTTGATAGGTTGAAGAGCTTTGAACAATGAAGAGGGACATGCCAAGTCTTGGAGGTATGATTCTATCAATTTATTATGTTCTAAATAAAATGCTGATCTTGGTTGTTGAACGTGGTACGGTAATGACTGCATTTATGATAACACAGTTTTGAGAGGAACTTCATTTGGAATATTTGTGCAGGAATTTGGCCATTGAATTTGTTCCCGCCAAGCAATAACCCCTCCAAATTATGCAGCATAGCTATTGCTGGAGGTATTTGTCCTGCGATATTATTTCCTGACAATGTTAACAAGGCAAGTGCATCTCCAGACATCTTCGTCGGAAGCTCGCCGGAGAAGTTATTCTCGGAAAGCTCCATGACAGTCACCAAAGGCAAATTAAATATCCCAGGCGGGATTATTCCGTTGAAGTGGTTGTTATGAATTCGGATTTTGTTTAGGGACTTGCACTCACCAATTTCGTCAGGAAGTGCTCCAGAGAAGGAATTACTCATAAGAATCAAAGTCTTCAACTTCCCTGTTTTGCAGAGATCCCGAGGAAGCAGTCCTGTCAGGAGGTTGAACGAAACGTCGATATATGTGAGATTGCTACTTCGACCAAGGTTTTCTGGGAGCTCAAACGTGAAGTTATTTCCCCATATCTGAAAGACTTCCAGGTTTCTCCAACCATCAGCGATGAACTTGGGTATCGGACCCTGCAGCTTGTTTTTGAATAGATTCAGTAGTCTAATGTTCTTTAATCCAGAGAAGCTACTTGGTATAACTCCAGAGAGTTCATTGAGGGACAGGTCAAGTTGTATCAAGCTAACTAGCCCAGAAAGTTCAGGCGGTATAGCACCTGTGAGTCGATTGATTTGAAGGTACAATTCACGGAGATGCTTTAAATTGCCAAGGCTGGCAGGAATTTCACCAGACAGGTTGCAGCTTCCCATGTCCAGAACTACAATCGAGGTTAACGACCCAAATTCTGGCGGGACACCTCCACTGAACAAGTTGAAGTAGCCAAGGAACATATGTTTAAGCTTCTTCAAGAGAGACAAGCTGGCCGGGATTTTCCCGGAAAGTTGATTGCCGTTCAGGCCTAAATACTCTAAATTCTGCAATTCGGAGTATGACTCTGGAATGTTACCTGCAAAATAGTTGCCACCCAGATCAAGATGCTTAAGATGTTTCAGGTTCGCAAGCTGTGGAGGTAGTGGTCCTGACAGGTTGTTGTTGAAAACGTCTACTTGAAGCACAGTGGTGCTAGGATTGATATTGAAGCTACCTACGAACATATTGTTGGAGATGTTGAGGAGAGTAAGAGAAGTGAGGTTGGCAATTTCGGGAGGAAGCGTGCCACTAAGATTATTGGCAGCGATGGTGAGATTTATGAGCTTGTTCAACAGCCCGATTTCAGGAGGAACCACGCCAAATAAAGGCTGGAAAGAAACATTGAGAGAGACCACACGCAGGTCATGATCACAAGTGACTCCAGAGAAGGAGCAGTGGGCCGAAGGAGAGGACGGGGAAGAGGGTTGCCAGTCGTAGAGTCCAGAGCCCTTTGGTCCTATGAAGGAGGATTTAAGCTTCAATAACACATCCAAATCGCTGGATTGCGATGATGAACAAGAACAAGCCATGAAAAGGATGATGAGATGACTGATGACATAAAGGAGATGCGGTTGCAAAATCTTCAACATTTTGTTGCTTGTTATGTTGATGATCACTTCACACTATTGTTTACAGTATTGTTATTTGGTTTTTTTTCCTTCTAATTACTTCCAATTTTTGTGCTACTTTTGTTTGAGACTCTTTATGCCCGTGGAATAAAAGTATGAAGTGGTGCATGAGAATCCGAAGAACTAAAGTATACCGTTGCTTTATACTTTTCAACTTCATGGCATAACTAAAAGTCAAGAGTGATTCTGAGCCACTAAAAAAAAAAGTCAAAGAGTGACCAATAGCATCACATCACATGAGGACAAAAGTTATCGTTTGGAATAGAGGATTGGAACCTATTTCTGATTAAAGAATCGGGTACTGTACTGTGTAAAATACAATAAAATAGATCAAAACGATATTGGGCCTAAAGTTATATGACCATGGGCTCTTCTCTAGTTGGGCCTGAATTTATTAATGTCAATAAGTCGACCAAAAATGCACTGGACTCATTAAATTCAGAAACTAAACACTAAATACTCGACGGAGTGACATTCAAACGTAAGCAACTCCTACTATTGGCAGACTAGCGGGGAAGAGTTGTTCTTCTTCGGCGACAAGACAAAGAGACTCTTCTTGTAATTCTTGAACTTGCTCGGACGCCGGCCCAATTGATGGCGGTAATCGTGACCCGAATCAAATGCATTTCTGTTTTTCTTTTTGGTTTTAAATCTATAATTAATCGATAGTGATGCGTGAGATGTTTGGTATTTGGTTGTTGTAGGATTCTTCGGGCACCACGTTGATGGATCTGATTACGGCGGATCCCGGTTCCACTCAGTCCGGAGCCACGGCGACTCCTTCTCCTACTACGAGTACTAGCACTACTCCTTCGTCGCAGCAGTCGGTTTTGGGAGGGAAGTCGTCGTCGTTCGGAGAGAAGAAGTCCAAAAGAGGGATGACATTTACTCAGATCCAAAACGACACTATTTCTGCGGCTAAGGCTGCCCTCAATCCTGTTAGGACTAACATCATCACCATGCCTCAGAAGCAGAACAAGAAGGTTGGGGTCCCTTTTTATTCCCCTTTTGCTATATCTTTTAGAAAGCATTTTCCTTATACATTCGCTTCTTTCTCTGTTGTAAACGTACTTAATTTGAAATTCTTTGGTTTCTTTAGCCGGTTTCTTACTCTCAACTTGCAAGGAGCATCCACGAACTCGCTGCTACCTCCGATCAGGTCTTTCTTACTGCTTCCACTTTTTCTAAACCTGCAAAATTTTTTGAACTGACTGGAAGAATTTTTTTTTTTAATGTTTTGTGGAACAGAAAAGCTCTCAGAAGCAATTAATACATCATGTGTTTCCCAAACTTGCGGTGTACAATTCGGTTGACCCCTCTTTGGCCCCATCCCTTCTCATGGTATGTTCTGTTTCTGCTCTGCTTCCCGTTTATATGTTAACAGCTTTATCTCGCTTACCTTTCCTTTTGCTTTTCTCTTTGGTTCTCCAAGAACAAGTAAATTAATATTTATGTTCTGCTATAAATTAGACAGGTTAGACTTGGGAACTTATGTTCCAAATTCTTGTTTGAAAATGTCCCAGACAAAGAAAAAAATTCTTAAGACTTATGTACTGGCTCATATGTTCCTCCCGTTATTTCACAGCTTAGTCAGCAATGTGAAGATCGGACTATTCTGCGCTATGTTTATTATTATTTGGCCAGAATCTTATCAGACACTGGTGCTCAAGGTTTAAGTCCAGGTGGTGGAATTCCCACTCCTAACTGGGATGCCCTGGCTGACATTGATGCTGTTGGAGGGGTGACAAGAGCTGATGTTGTACCACGTATAGTAGACCAACTATGTCAGGAGGCTTCAAATGACGAGATTGAATGTAAAGTGTTCTGTAAAGTGTTTTTTTTTTTTTTCATTCTTGCTTCCATTTGTTTGAATACTTAGTACCAGCTGCCTATTATCTTGGGTGTCCCTCATAGGTGCTGTTATTCAATAACCATATGAAGAAATCGTTTGATTGATTTCTGATTTTTCCCATGTTTGACTAGGTTGTAAATATAGCTACCTGTGTTTTAATTGGTATGATCTGTTATTTTTAGTAAGCTTGCTGCCTCAGATTAGACCCTTTCTGGTTCCCGAATTAGTTCCTTTCATCTTGCAACTTTTGGCAGCACCTGGCATTTTTGTATATTGACACTGCATGTAGTTTGTTTCTCTTATGTTGTTCATGTAACTTGTAAGGCTCTTATGGTGGTTTGTAACTGAATTGTCCTTTATCCTGAAGTCCATGCACGGAGATTGCAAGCTTTGAAGGCTCTTACTTATGCTCCTTCAAACAGCACTGATATTATATCCAGATTGTATGAGATCATATTTGGCATTCTTGATAAGGTATTGCTATCAACATTGTAGAATAATACTGCATTATCCTTTCTTCTTTCCGTCCTTATTAGAGTGTTATACTTTATTCCTCTTGGATCTCCCCCATTTTGACTAAACAGTGATGATAGGACAGAATATCAAGTTGCTTTGTGATTTTTTATCATTTAGCCTCCCAGATGGAAATATTTGCTTCTTTTTTTCTTTAAATTTTCATCTCCTTCATGATTTCTTTGATTGCTTTCAGTATATGTATGTGGTTTTCCATCGAAATTGTTGCTTTAGAGTACCATAGTCTCTAAGTTTCTTTTCGTTGGCATATGTAGAATGTCTGTCTCTGGTCCCTCTGAAGCTCAGGATTTTTATTCACTTTCATCTGATACACTGCAAATGATTACTTTAAATGGTGAAATTGAAAATTGATGCAAAGTTGTTAATATTTTGATCTACACTCTTAACTGTAATTTTGAAAGTCGTCAATTTCCATCTAATAATTACCCTTTCATTTTATTATTTATTGAATCTCAGCAATTTGTTTGGTTGTTTTATTGCACAGAACATTTGATTATCTATACGGTTTTCATGAAGATTTTGCAACTTGTCATTTTTCATTCCATAATTTGATTATGTTTGAAATTATTCCATAGAATACTTATTGATTGACAGGTTGCTGATGCCCCACAAAAGCGAAAGAAAGGCATGTTTGGGACAAAAGGTGGTGATAAGGAGGTAAACTTTCCATTATATGGTTATGAGAATGGAACCTTCACCTCTGTTGTGCTGTGTCATAAGTATATCTGCAAGTACGAATATTATCTGTGACCTTTCTTGTGTTTAATACCAGTTGCTATTGACCAATACCTCCAATATGTCTATGCTTATATTATGACCAATTGGAAGTATATAGTAAAGTGTGCTTTGCTATCCATACAATAACCCTATCCAAACATTTGTCTTATTAAAACTTGAGGACGTCCATTTTAGAATTTCTGTTTCTAAAGCGAGAGGGTGTCTCCACGTGGCCGTATTGATTTTTTTTATTTGATAATAGAATTAATATTTCTTTCAACCCCCTTGGGATTGTTTTGAGAAAGTCAGCTCATTCTTTCTTTCAATGTTGTCAATTGTCCCTCAATTTACTGGCAGATTTTCTTTTCTTTTGTGTTATTTATATCTAATAAATGTTTAAATTACTCTCTGCCTCTGTGAAAGCATAATTGATATTGCTTGCGTTGCAATTATGGGTAAAATGGTCTTTTATTCTGTTTTGTGCTTTATTTAACCAAATAAAATTCATTTTTCAGTCTATCATCCGGGGTAACCTCCAATATGTTGCACTAAGTGCATTGAGAAGACTTCCTCTTGATCCTGGAAATCCTGCATTTCTTCATCGTGCTGTACAAGGGTAAGTTCTTCAGACAACTCCTTTAACTTGTCTGAGTTTTGCAGATTGGTGTTAATTTTTGTTTAGATATCTCTTGGACTTTGCAAACTCTCACGTTATAAACTGTGACAAGGATGTCTGAAAGTTGCATGTTGGGAATGAATAAGGCCACTTACAACCTTTTGAGTTTTGCAATTGTTAAGCTGACAATATGGTTTGGACTAGGACTGGAATAAATTTAGGCAAAGTATGCAAAATAGTGTCCTACAATGAGTGTCTGAATATTTGTAAAATAAGATCAATGAGAACATCTTATTATGAGGGTGGCACCAAGAGGAACATTAAGTGAAGCGAACTTTGTCATTTACAAGAGACAGAAAAGAGTTTGAGGTCAGTAAACAGTGACTTGGATGGAACAAAGAAGTTCACATTCTGAACAGCTCATCTCACTGATAAATAGATGGGACGGAACTCTTTAAAATTTCACTGGATGTACGAGATAGATTGCTTTCAAGATTTGTAAATTTTATGATGAGAAAGGATTAATGCATCAGACTCTGACAAGTTAGGAACAAAGTTCAGAAAATTTTAGAAACTTATTCTGTGTTGTTATTCATTGTAATGTATAATACAGAAATGCCTGTTGTTATTCATTGTAATGTATAATACAGAAATGCCATATTGGTGCCAGTGTTTTAGGTACATTAAGAGGACAGATAAAGTACCCTGTCTTAGGCTTTTCTTTTTGCATGGCAGCATGGAACAGTTGTGTTTGATGCGTGCTGGGTTCTATGATTCATGATTCATAACTTGTGACTTTTTTCAATTTTGTTCTTCATTATCTTATCCTTTTTCTATTCTTGTATCTCATAAACTATGAACTGCATGTTGGCATGGACCTTTCTGTTACTTATGCCAAATTGAGGCAGATTCATAATCTTTTTGAAGGGTTTCATTTACCGATCCTGTTGCTGTGAGGCATGCTTTAGAAATTCTTGCAGAGTTGGCAACCAAAGACCCCTATGCAGTTGCAATGGCATTGAGTGAGTCGTCCATAATTTGACACAATAGTGTTTTGTTGCATGTGAAATAATAAACTCCATGTTCTAATAGTGATCTCCAAACTAAATTTGGCCGTTCTGATTAATTTCTCTTGTATCTTTCTGCAGCGAAGCTTGTGGTCCCTGGAGGTAGCATTCTTGATCTTTCTTGTTCTTTACTCTCTCTCTTTCTCTTGTCTCTAGAGGTACCTTTTCAATAATAATCAATTATTCTCATGTTAACTGCATGGCAAGATCCATTTAAGTCAAGTTAAATTGGTGGCTATTGGTGTATGATAGATTAATATCTTAAAATTTTACAAAGATTTGGAGCATCTGACTTCCCTTGTTTGTTTAATCTACAAGAAAGTACATTGAAGTTTAAAGTTTGCAAATAAAGCTCTACTATGACTATTGATTAGATGAGCTAACTTCACATGCAATTTATGGCCAATTTTGAAGCCTCCTTTTAACTTGGTTTAGGTCCAGCTTAGTCAGTTTTAACATTTACAAACTGTAGATAATAGAACGTATAGTTCTCAGGTCAAGATAATGTAGTTGACAATTTAAATAAAGTTTATTATACTTTGTTTTTGAACAGTATTGGGTCATCAAGTTGGCTAAAATAATACTGGATACGTGTCTGTATAATTTATGAGATTAATTTGGTATTTATGGATTGACTCAACAACTTTTTACATTTTTTAATATTTAGACCAGAAAAAGTTATTGGGATAAACCGTAACTCCATTTTGAGGATGGATTACTGACTATTAAAAAAGACCAAGTTCGTGAACCAAAACAAAATCATTTTGTGTAGGGATTCACACTGCAAAGATTTGAGCTAGAAGGCATGATAATATAGCCAACTATGTGAAAACTTGTACTAAAGTAAGGCAGAAATGTAAATGATATAAACAGAGAAGATCAACCTGGACATCTATCTCTGTTTATGATTTGTTCTGATGCTTTAAGAGAGGTTTAGTTGTGATATGCCTTTTAGATTACTAACTCCTGGTTAATGCTGTTATCCATCAGGGGCTCTGCAAGATGTTCTCCATTTGCATGATGTTCTTGCTAGAGTTTCACTGGCAAGGTTATGCTACTCGATATCTAGAGCCCGTGCACTGGATGGTGAATTCTTGTTTCCTTTAAATTCAGATATATATATATTATTTTTTATACTTGGACACATGTTAAATATACAACTTTCTTGATTATTCTTGATATCGATGACTGCAGAGAGACCTGACATTAAGTCTCAGTTCAATTCTGTCCTCTATCAACTCCTTTTAGATCCTAGTGAAAGAGTCTGTTTTGAAGCAATTTTATGTGTGCTGGGGAAACCTGATAATATTGAGAGGTACTTTTTCAGACTATCTTATGCAATTTTCTCACTCCTTAATGTTCTCATTCTTGATTATTTTAGGATAGATTTTCATGCGTGGTATACTTCTTTGTGATATTGCTTTTAATAGTTCTTAATAATTCTTTAACAGATGTTTACCCACGTTATTGCATATTATAGGACTGAAGAGCGGGCTGCTGGTTGGTACCGTTTAACTAGGGAGATTCTGAAATTGCCTGAAGCACCATCTGTTGTGTCGAAGGGATCAAGTGTTGACTCCAATGATTTGTCAAAGGCTTCCAAAGAAAAATCTCAAAAGACAAGGAGACCACAGCCTTTAATTAAGCTTGTAATGAGAAGGTTGATCTAGCTTCTTTCCTTGTGATAACCATCCTCCATCACTCTTTCTTTTTCTCTTATCCTTCTCCTTCAATTATTATCTTTTGAGGCATCAAATCTGCATTGATGCAAATGCTTTGATCATTTTGAGCTTCTGATGTGTCAGTTAGTGTTTATTTCAGGTTGGAGAGTTCCTTTCGCAGTTTCTCTAGGCCAGTACTTCATGCGGCTGCAAGAGTAGTACTGGAGATGGGAAGAAGTAGGGCTGCTGCATTTGCTTTAGGCTTACAAGATATTGATGCAGTGGATGTGAATTCTTTCTCTGAGAATATTGATTCACAGGATCAAGATTTTAATGAAAACACGTATGCTGATGGTAACTAGATCTATTTCTTTCCTTCCACAATTTTTATATAATGATCTTTCCTGATCTTTTGATATTATTCCATAGATAATATACTGTAATCAAAACTGTTTGTACTATTTCAAGGTTTTGTGGATCACTAATGTGGAGCTTTATTTGACATAAATTGTACAAAAACAGTCTTCATAATTTTACTTGTTCCAATGTTTCTGTTATGCATCAAAGAACTCACTGCTGTAGATAATAGTGCCTTGAAGACATCACAAAAGGACATATAATTGTGGCACAATCACCCTAATTGAACCTGTTAGTGTCTATTTGTTCCCAAAAGATGGTTATTGTCTGAGCCATAAGAGGGATCTAACTCTGAAAGTCAATATCTTTTTCTCTATAATTATTTCCTAGGATATTGCATCATTCCTTTCTTGTATGCTCACATACAAGTGAATCAAAAGCCTGACTTCATCAGTTGGCTGACTTCAATTTATTATTCGGATGTCATTGATTCTTCCTTTGCTCACAAGTAAATTAGTTTGGACATTTCTGTTGTTGAGTTTCTAGTAAGTATACCTTCATTTTTTGCTCAGTTAATAGTAATCAGCTATTGTCAACAACGAACTAAAGTGTGCTTCCCTAGGATTAAAACTTCCAATTTGTAATTTGAGTCTAGTTGCTTGCTGGTTTTAGTATTTCTCCAGTTGTAACTTATCTGTCACAATCTTATGCTTTGCTTTCGTTAATAAGCTGTCTTCTTTTGAAATCCAATATTTTTTGATTAGTCAATTTGGGATTTATAAACATGTGACGAATACAATCCCTTCTGTTACTGTTTGACTCTTAAATGACCAGTGGTCTACGTGTGTGGGGTGTTTTCTGATTGCTTTTCTTCCTTCTGCACTTTTGTCTCTTACTCCACAGGTGCCAAGAAGGCTTCCGCTCTATCTAGCGCAACTAGTGGGAAGGATACAATTGCAAGTTTGTTAGCTTCACTAATGGAAGTTGTACGGACAACAGTAGCCTGTGAATGTGTCTATGTTCGAGCAATGGTGATTAAGGCATTGATATGGATGCAAAGTCCACACGAATCATTTGACGAACTAGAATCAATTATTGCATCAGAGCTTTCTGATCCAGCATGGCCAGCGCCACTGCTAAATGATATTCTACTCACTTTGCATGCTCGTTTTAAGGTATGTAATTCATTTTTTACCTTGCCTGCTCAATTTGAATATTAAGCCCAGAGTTCTCTCACTTAGTATGTAACTGTTTCCAAGTAAATGCATATGCTTAAAAAATTTATGGACATACTGAAAATGATTTGCATTAACATTAATATATTTACGTGCATGTCTATACATGTTAATAATGGATGAGATTTTGTATATATATTATATTTTTTCTTCTTGTTGCATGGCACTGTTCAGCAGTTAGTCCTGCATCCTTTTTGGAGGATTCCGCATTAGTGTTGGCATAGTTTAATATTCTTTTGGATCTGTGGATTGTACACACAATGTGCTTTTAATTATTTAAAAAATACTTATTCTCTGCACTAAGTTTTTACATTCATAGTTTGTGTAAATATCGATTGAAAGTGCGTGATCAGTTTGTCTGTCATGATCCTATGTCAGTTAGACTTAATATGTTGGTTTGTCAGGCAACTCCTGATATGGCCGTCACTCTGCTTGAAATTGCAAGGATCTTTGCTACAAAAGTGCCGGGGAAGATAGATGCTGATGTGCTGCAACTGCTCTGGAAAGTAGGCTTTTGCTCTCTTTTTTTTTTTTGGAAGATAAATATGCTTTTGTTTAGTGCTCAATATTCTCAAGATTTTATGTTTGATTATCTATTTTTAGTTATATCCCTGTTTTTACATATATTTGTTTCCATCCTTAATTTAGGTTTTCTCTGAAGGTTTACAAAAGTGGCTTCAAATTTAAAACTAATGTTGATTGTTTGGTCTTTGAGAATTTTGGTAGTATGGTTAGAGAGTCAGATTCTATAAGCATATGCAGCTATGACAATTAAATGGTAATTCCTTCTCTAGACATGCCTTGTTGGAGCTGGTCCTGGTGGAAAGCACACCGCACTGGAAGCGGTCACTATAGTTCTTGACCTACCACCTCCGCAGCCCTGGTCAATGTCTGGACTAACATCAGTAGATCGGGTATCTGCATCTGATCCTAAAGCAGCTCTGGCATTGCAGAAGTTAGTACAAGCAGCAGTAAGCAACCCTTCCAGCCTGACAATCTTGAAATTATTGTTTAATTCCTATTAACATAACATCTGAATTTTGTCTCCTTAACATTAACCCACAGGTTTGGTTCCTTGGTGAAAATGCAAATTATGCTGCATCGGAATATGCTTGGGAGTCAGCAACCCCTCCTGGTACTGCTTTGATGATGCTAGATACAGATAAAATGGTTGCTGCAGCCAGTTCTCGTAATCCTACTCTAGCTGGTGCATTGACCAGACTCCAGAGATGTGCTTTTAGTGGCAGCTGGGAGGTATGAATATGTCTCATGGTTATTCATTCTGAACGGTACACCCACTGATTGTACCATGATGACTTGTATGTTTGACAAAATTTGTACATGCACACAATGGAATACTGTGTATACGTTGACTGGCACAGAATTCTTTAAATAACAAGATGGTCCTTGTTATTGCTGGATTTCAAGTTCCTGTCTACTTTTGCTTGAGCAATAGTTGGTTATGCTTTTTAGCTGGTATGAGTTAATATGGATGCAACATTAACCTATAATATGATAGCTTTGTTGACGGTGATTTGGGTTTGTGAAAGCATAAAACGAAACTGATGGTGAGGCTTGAATTTCATTTATGTTGACTAATCCTTGATCGATAATGAGTTGAATTGCTTTCCTAGAGCTCTATTAAGAACCAAAATGCATAGACTTAGAACCTTTTTGCAAAAGTTGATTCATGCATGGTGAGATCTAACAAAGTAAAAGATTTTAAATAGAAAACCACCTAGAAGAAAAGAATTAACTCTTAGTGTGAAAAGAAGGACCGACTCCAAATTGTTCATGAATAGTGACATTGAGTTTCTTGATCCTTTCAACACGAGTAAAACTAACCAAAGACTTTGACCTGAGCATAAACATGATAAAGTTCCTCATAGGTCTTGAACTTGCGGTTATCCAAATGAAATATTACGGAGAGATTTTCAACTTATGATGACCTGGCCTTAAATATTTATTGTGTTAGTTTTCTTCGAGTTTAAAATTCTCTTAGTTATGAATATAATTATGGATGCCCCCAGGTTCGGATTATTGCTGCCCAAGCACTGACCACGATAGCAATCCGGTCTGGTGAGCCCTATAGGCTCCAAATCTATGAATTTCTTAGTACTTTAGCAGAAGGTGGAGTGCAATCTCAGTTATCAGAACTGCATCTTAGTAATGGGGAAGACCAAGGAGCCAGTGGTACAGGACTAGGTATTCTAATAAGTCCTATGATAAAAGTTCTTGATGAAATGTACCGAGAACAAGATGAATTGATCAAGTAAGGGTGAGGCTTTTATTTCTATCTGTTATCTGATCCTGTTTTGCAGATATAATCAAACTTTTCAGTATTGCAGGGATATAAGAAATCATGATAACACAAACAAGGAATGGACTGATGATGAGCTAAAGAAACTCTATGAAACCCATGAGAGGCTATTAAATCTCGTTTCACTCTTTTGTTATGTTCCAAGAGCAAAATATCTGCCTTTGGGGCCAATAAGGTACAAATTAATTTCTAGAATATTTTTCCTTTATATTATGTTGAAATTTGTGGCCTACTTCATCCATTCTTTAACCCCTGTCCCTATTTTTTCAATCCTATCCAGTTTTATTCTTTTATAAAAGGTTATGCACCATGACTACTGCATTAAAATGAACATTTCTTTGCCAAAATCCAAAAATTGTTACCTTGATTCGAAAATAGACTAGGTTCGGGCGAAATGATTACATGCATGATATTGATTATGTGGGTATGAAATAAATAGTTATTCTCTATATGTTACTAAATCATAATTAATATCATACAGCCTGATTTATAGCATTTGATTTTTCTTTCAATCTCCTGAAGCTGTGATTCTATGACTTTAGTGATCTCTTTTTCTCTCACGGGAAATTTCAGGCAGTTTACTTGATAGTTTGCATTTCCTTGATTAACTGTTCTCATCGTTGCAAGATTTATATATAGACTTGTTTTGTGGGTTGAGATTTCTCTCCATTCCTTATATTCTGACTTACTACTGCTAATCCTGTAATCTCTGGGAATCTGATTGTTAAAAAAGAATTTGAATTGACATCTGATATGAGCAATTATTGGTTCTAGTTTTTCGGATAGATTAATTACTATTTATTTGGTAGACAGGTGCGGTTTTGAGTACCAAGTTTTGAAACATCCTTTAATGATTTTGTCCATAATGGGTTCTTAAGCAATTTTTGTCTTTTCTTTTCTTTCAAAGATTGCAATTTTATTTGGATTCATCAACTGTGATAGTGTACAATATAAACTTCTGGATTGTTCTTTCCAAGAGATCCGGTAAAAGTTTGGATGCTGAAGATTGATGATGTTTCCCAAGCAATGTTACTCTCTTTTTTGGTTTGGTATTTTGCTCTTTTCATAGCACGGACCTTATTTTTATGGTTGTTTTGCTCCTGAAATATTTCAGCGCAAAACTCATTGATATCTATCGGACCAAGCACAATATAGATGCATCCACTGGTTTAAGTGACCCAGCTGTTGCCACTGGAATATCTGACCTAATTTATGAAGCTAAGCCAGGTCGTACTGAGCCTGATTCACTTGATGATGATCTAGTAAATGCTTGGGCAGCAAACCTGGGAGATGATGACTTGTTAGGGAACAATGCACCTGCAGTGCACAGAGTAAGAAATCATCTTGTCAACAATTTCGTTTCTTGGTTAGGGGGACTCATATCCCGAGCCACTGCTTGGGAGGGGGGAGGGCGTGCCATCTGAACTATGGCTTATTTGCATTATATTGGAATGCTAGTCAGATAAAAATGACTTACCTCTCTTGCTCTCTCTCATGCACACTTGCACACACGCACAGACATACCGAAACACACAAAAATGTGAGACCAGGTTAAAATTTGTTACTTTGGAAGGTGATGTATTACCGTAGTGTTTCCAACATTGGATTGTTTCAGAAGCAAATTACACAGTTTTGTGCTTTAGATTATTGTTCGTGGCACCCTTTTATTTCAGTTTTCATCTCATGCTAGGTCAATGAGTTTCTGGCTGGTATTGGAACTGATGCCCCTGATGTTGAAGAGAATATCATTTCTCGGCCTTCAGTTAGTTATGATGATATGTGGGCAAAGACACTTCTAGAATCTTCAGAATTAGAGGTATGGATTTCACGTTAGATTTTGTTAGATTGGGATCTATAAATCATTGCTTCAGCTTGGAAGTAAAGAATGCTTAATGTGGTCCTGGATAAATTAATTGTGCCTCGTGAACTTGCAGGAAGAGGATGCAAGGTCATCAGGGTCATCTTCTCCTGACTCTATAGGATCAGTTGAGACATCAATATCATCCCACTTTGGTGGAGTCAACTACCCTTCGTTGTTCAGTTCTCGTCCGACCAATTATGGAATTACTCAAACCTCGGTAAAACCCTCATACTGGACAATTGTTCGTTGCTATATTGTCTGTTGTTCCTTAATGTATTATCTTGAAGATTTCTATGGTGTGGAGCAGATTTTTGATGTTGTATTAATGATATATGAGGAATATAGATTTTTAAGAGCACAAGTATGCGATTGAATGATAAACTTGGATTTTATTGTGCTGCTCCATTTTGACTCTTTTAGGTCCTCCATCTGCAGTATGTTTCTTTCCAATTTTTCGTTTATATCATTGTTTCTGATGTCATAATTACACATTTTTAAGCATTTCACGTATGGTTATGCTATTTACCTTATTATGACCAGTGATTTTCTTCTGAACTACCAGTGCCAAGTGTTTCCAAAGTAGTTTTTATTTTATTATTTGCAGCCTCTTCTCAGTTACGGATTATCAAAATTTACCGATGTGAACTATTATTTGCATGTTCTGGACTGTTGAGGACATAATAAGAGTGGGGGAAGCCCAAAATACGGATAATAGTAATAGGACTCATCTCTCGGTTTCAAGAATTTTGTGATTAAATCATTCAATTTTCTCCTGATGCCAAAGAGTTTTGCTCTCTAGATGGTCCTAACCTCAGTGTTTAAAGATTTTGTATAGAAAAGAAATTTCTAAAGACTTCCATGGAATTTGAGAGTTCTAGATTTAGTTGAATATAGTGATTTCTCTCTCTCCCTCTCTGGGTGTGTAAACATCCATGCATCTCTCTCTCTCTCTCGGTGTCTGTACATCCATGCATTAACACCTTGTAAGTTGTCTATAGCAGGAGAGGTCAGCGGGAAACAGGTACAGTGGTCCCTCATCAATTTACGAGGGTTCAGGTTCTCCGGTAAGGGTGCACTACATTAAGTTGTCTTTGGTATTTTATGTGACTTAAGAATCTAATATATTAAAGCCTTTACAGATTAGAGAAGAACCTCCATCTTACAGTTCATCCGTCATGCAAAGGTACGAGTCATTTGAAAACCCATTAGCATCTGAGGAACGAGCATCTTCTGGAAATCCACAATTGGGAACAGCGCTTTATGACTTCAGTGCAGGTGGGGATGATGAGGTAAGCCGACTCTTAAGCTGGTGTTTGATATGTAAGCGAGCACATGGTTCAATAATGTCATTCCTCCACTAGATCTACTATGATTACTTATTTGCTGAAATTACTTATTTAAGAATGTCATCAAATTCTGTTGTAGTATGAATGTGTAATTCTTTTCTTGGCTTCTTGTTGCAGCTAAGCTTAATAGCAGGAGAGGAGGTTGAAATAGAGTATGAAGTTGATGGATGGTTTTATGTAAGTATGAAGAGAGCTGAACTAAACATAGAAAACAATCTGAGTTTCCAGAACTGGCTTGCATCTTGCCACTATTATGTATCTCATATATTGGTATCCACTGCTTTGTCACAGGTGAAGAAGAAGCGACCTGGGAGGGATGGAAAAATGTCTGGACTAGTTCCTGTTCTCTATGTCAATCAGCGATGAGATAGTTGTGTTTTAGAAGAAACTAGCTGTGTCCGGGTTGTATTATTATACTTGTTTGCTTTCTTTTTTTGCCAACATGGCCTTCATTACAGTGGTTCTCATGGCCATTATTACTATCTGTGCGCTTTTTGATCAAGCATGGGTCAATGATGTTGTGAATTTATGTAAGAGTTTTCTGCATAATTTCTTTTCCTACGGAGCATTGATGGTTCCTGAAGCCTACCAAAGCCTGCCGTGTGGAGTTGATGAATGGTAGTACGTAAGTACGAGGAGAGTTTGGCTAAACAGAAGAAACAACCCTGGGTCTGAATTTCCAGAACCGGCTTGTATCCAACCACGCATTATATATCTCAGATGAAGCTTACCATATGAAGTTGATGGATGATTTTATGCAAGTACGAAGAGAGCTGAACTAAACATAAGAAACAGCCGTTTGTCCGAGTTCTCAGAACCGGCTTGTATCCTACCGTACATTATGTGTATCGTATATTGGCATGCAAAACTTTTAAGAAGCGTTTTGGGAGCGATGGGAAAATGTTTGGGCTACTTCCTGTCCTTTGTGTCAATCAACGAATGAAACATTTATTTTTTAAGAAACTATGAGTTGAGGTTGTATATGTTCTTCATTCTAGTGGTCTTCGTATCAATTAGTTGTTTTTTTTTTAAATTGAAAATATTTCATTTACTATAGTTCACTATTACAAAATGTACAAAAGATAAGATAGACAATTTAAGTATCTTGTCTATCTTCAGATTGAACAGAAGGTACACAGACCGAAGAGGAGTTGAGAGTCATAACATTAAAGAGTTAACAGTCTAGCGTTTAGAGATACCATCTTTTTCTGTGTTAACATGTGATCAGCTTTTCTAGCTACTACTGTGGTACGAATTCCATTTAGAATCTTGGCGGCTATCCGATGCTTATCTTCAACTTATTTCCAAATCATATATAGATGCAATCTTTAGAAGGATAGCGTTTTCTTTCCCAGTATTATATGTGGTCTTTCTTTTATCAGGTGTGGTCAACGTTTTGTGAGTAGTCTCTATCTCTCTCTCTCTCTTTTTTTTCTTTTTTTCTTTTTCTGTGTGGCATTGTTGGCCTCTGAAACCTAGCATATAAAATCAAGTTATATGGACGGTTTTATGCAAGTATAAAGAGAGCTTTACTACTATAAGTTTTCAGAACCGACTCGCATCTAACCATGCTTTATATACCTTATATATTGGCATCCAATTCCAATGCTTACAACTGGTGAAGAAGAAGAAGCGTCTTGGGAACGATGGGAAAATGTTGGGACCAGCACCTGTCCTTTATGTCAACCAACAACTAGACAATGTACCGTTATTCTTGTTTATTTTTACAGCCGATCATAATTACTATATGTGCTCCTTTTGATCAATTGCGGACTACTTTGTGAGTTTATCTCGAAATAAACTAATAGCCCGTTTGGACGAGCTTATATTAGATTGGGGACTCTTCCAACTTTTTCATGTTTTTAATTATATGGTTACTGATAGTAAAAGTCTAATATTATTTAAAAATATGTACATTTGTAATTTATTGATACACAGTTATGGTTTTTAATTATATGAAAGTAAATCTAATTAACTATTTTCTCATTTAACAATTAATTTTAATTTTATTGGATTTGATTAGTCTAAATGAGTTTATTTTGATCAATTTTACTTTCAAAAATATAATTTGTTATATATATATATATTTTAACATTTAGGATAAATTTTCTACCTAAAACTCTTTTCATAATTAACAAAATACTTTCATTTTCCTTCTAATCTTCAATCATTTATGTAAGTTTTCACTTTATTACTTTGCAGTTGTTAAGAATTAATATCATGAAAAGAAAACAAAATTAAGTTTTGTCAATTTGCTTAAAAATAAGTAAATATTTTAAATAAAAAATTAGAAAAAAGATTAGCTACCTATAAGAATGAACGTATCTGGAAGCAAACAAATAGACCAGCTTACTATAAAGTGATACCTATCATTTTAGACTTGCTCAGCCATTGATTTGACAACTATACCCAACAATTTTAGCATTAATCGTCCATTGACCGGCCAGCTTTCAGAAGGAAGTAAGGTGGTCTTTTTATCCACATTCATGCCCAGAGTAGGCAGCTATTTCCCTTGCCGGCAAAATTACATATGAGATAGGAGATTTACTCTTAAGTTGTCATGTTATCAGAGCGTACATATCTCTGACCACTAAAAAACAATAGACTTAGGGTTCAAATCCATACCTTTCACCATGACAAAAAGGAGACTGAAATTTCCTCCTCTTCACCCTCTATTATGACATGACATAATAAAAAAATGACTAAAGTTCAATCTAAGACTTCAATTTCAAATCTAGTGACTAACTCAACCACTACTTCAATTAGAATCAAGTTGGACGAGACCAATTATGCACTTTGGTCCCAGGTGGTGGAGATGTACATATCTGGCAAATACAAGTTGGGTCATATTAACGGTGACTTGTCCTAACTCAAATCAACAGACCTGATGTTCTGAAAATGGCATTCAGATGATATCATAGTAAAAAGTTGGCTGATTAACCCAGTAGATCCTTCTATGATTGGGAATTTTATCAGATTCCCAACTCCAAAAATGGTGTGAGATGCCATTGCAACAACCTATTTTGATGATAATAATGCATCTCAGGTATATGATCTCCAAAGCAAAATATCACGATTAAAGCAAGCAGGTGGTTCACTAGAAAAATATTACAACACGCTGCAGGGATTGTGGAGAGAAATTGATTTTTGGAGATTCAATATGATGCAATGCCAGGTAGATATTCAACGTTACAACAATATAATGCAAGAAGAACAGGTATACATTTCTTAGGTGGTTTGGACAATCTGCTCGATGGGACTCGGAGGGAGATTCTGCATATTCAACCATTCCCTACTGTGGAATAAGCGTAAGCTCATGTCCTCGTGAGGCAACACGCCAAGCAGTGATGATCGGAACTATGCCAAAGGAATCACAAGGTGTTGTATTGGCATTTAAAAGCTTGAGAATGAGAACTCTTGTACCTAACTCTGGTCTAGGTGGAAAGTCAAATTTCACTTTTAAATCAAAGAATATATCTGATGGACAGAAATGTTCTAATTGTGAAGGATCTAAACACACTAAAGAGACACGCTTTAAGATTCATGGCTATCCCGAATGGTGGCATGAGTTATAAGCAAAGAAGAAACGTACCAGAGGAGAGACTACCAATACAGGCAATGATGGGCAGATTGCTAGAGGATTGGCTGCTGTCTCTGTTGGTCAAGCTTTAATTGCCAATGACTACCCTTAATTTGAGTCCAACTGAAGGCCATAATACCACCTTAGGTACAATTTTTCTAAACTTTAATGTGAAGAAAAATGATTCTTTATAGATTTTTAATTCGGGAGCCCTCTGATCATAAGACCAATAATGAAAGAGATTTTTCCCAAAGAACTATACCACAAAGAGCAAGCATTGTCAATGCCAATGGGGAGACATTTCTAGTAATAGGGGCTGGCACAGTGGTGGTGTCATCTAATCTACCATTTTCTAATACTTCTCTTGCACATAAATTACTTTCTGTAAGCTAGATTACCAAAGAACTATAATGTATTGCAATTATTTACCCTGATGTTTTCTTCCTTCAGGATATTCATACAAAGGAGATCATTAGGCATGGTACCGGAGGGGGAGGGGGGTGTGCTTTACTACTTGGAGGATATGAAGATGGTTCGAGCATGTGAGACCACTCATTCGAACAAGTCCAAAGAGGAGCAGATTTATCTTTGGCACCATCAATTATGCCACCCTTCATTTGGGTATTTGAAACATATTTTTTATGTTCTATTTTCAAACTTGACAGTTTCTGAGTTTAAATATGAGACATGCATTTCGGCTAAAATTCATCAAGCTAGTTACTCTTTGAGTTCCAATAAGAGTATGGTACCATTTATGTTAATTTATGCTCATATGTGGGGGTCTTCCTGAAAAAAAAAGTATCTGGTCATCGATGATTTGTGATATTTGTTGATGATCGCACTAGGATGACATGGTTATATTTACTGTAAAATAAGGATGAAGTTTTTGAAACTTTTCAATCTTTTTACAAGATGATTTGCAATCAATATGTCTCCACACCACGAGTTCTTCACTCATATAATAGAGGAGAGTTTATGAATGCTCGGTTTAGAGATTTCTTTCTCCAACATGAAATGGTTAATGAGACTTTGTGTCCACGGACTCGTCAATAAAAAGGAATAGTATAACCAAAAATCGCCATAAATTAAAAATTGCTTGAGCACTCCTCATCGGAGCTAATATGCAGAATCAGTATCGGACAGATGCACTCATGACAACAGTTTATGTTATTAATATAATGCCATTAAAGGTATTTGAGATGCAAACACCTATCCAAATGCTATCCCAATTTGTTACTTTACGTTCAGTTTTGATGATGCCACCAAGAATATTTGGGTGTTTGGCCTTTATTGATCTCCATAAGGAACAATGCACAAAAGTTTATCCCAGTGTCATTTGATGTCTTTCTTTAGGCTATGGATTTTGTTAAAATGGGTATCGTTGTTATTTTTCCACTCATAGTTGCACTTATGTAACAATAAATGTCACATTTCTAGAAAGTGAGAATTTCTATAGTTTTAAGACATCCACTTCTCCTTTTCAGGAGGACAATCTTGATGAAGAGGTTAATTGGTTGCGGTTTAAATGGCCAGAATTTAATGACCCAAAGACGTCATCTTTTAGTAAGGACAATAGAAGAACAGAGACAGAAAATTTTAGTGATTGTATTAAAGAAGTTGTCAATGAAGGCACCTCATCAAATGAGATAGAAGTAAATTCTCCCACTAATGTCTCCTCTCTCTCAACAGTGCCAATTGGCCGATCTCCTAAGAATATCACTGAGGTAAATACTCCAAATTCTCCAATTATTCCTTATGTCTCTAACATCGTAGAGTGTCCTATTTCTGTTGGTTATGAATTACCTTTTAGGCATCATCGTAGTAAACTAACAAATTGATATTCTCCTGAAAAATAAAAGAGCAGGTTGTAATATTGCATTGCTAATAATGTATCCAATGAAAGGCTGTCTAAACCAGCAAGACACCTTGCTCATCATCTTTTAGCTCACCACATTCCTACAAGTGTAAAAGAGGCATTGCAAGATCTAAGATGAGTCCAAGCTATGAAAGAGGAGATGGATGCCTTATTAAAAAATGGGACATAGGTACTCGCCTCACTTCCAAATGGAAAGAAATTGGTGGGATGCAAATAACTTTTCTGGATCAAGTACAACATAGATTTACTTGAACAATACAAGGTAAGGTTTGTAGCCAAAGGGTATACCCAGACATATATAGTTGATTATCAAGAAACATGCTCACCGATGGCCAAATTGAACACAATCAAAGTTCTATTGTCCCTTGCAGCAACTTTAGATTAACCCTTACATCAATTCGATGTAAAAAATATGTTCCTCCATGGTGGGCTTGAAGAGGAGATTTACATGGATATTACAACAAATTATGAAGGTAAGGTAGTTTGTAAATTGCAAAAAGCCTTGTATGGATTAAAATAGTCTCCTTGAAAAGATTGAGCTTGGCAATGAAAAAATATAACTTTCACTAGAGTAACTCTGATCACACACTATTTTTGAATCAACAAGGCAAAATCACCACGATCTAATTGTCTATGTTGACGATATGATTATTACTGGAGACGATGCTGAAGAGATTACTAAGTTTCAAGAACAATTGGCACTTGAGTTTGAAATGAAAAATCTAGGAGGACTCAAGTACTTCCTGGGAATTGATGTTGTAAGATCTAAACAATGCATATTTCTTTCTCAGCGGAAATATGTTTTGGATTTATTAGCTGAAGTTGGGTTACTGGATTGTAGACCTGCTGATGTGCCAATATTCTATAATCATCGACTTAGAGAGTACCCAAATTAAGTCCCAACAAACAAATGCAAATATCAGAGATTGGTTGGCAACTTGATTTATTTGTCTCACTCACGACCTGACATTGCATATACAATAAGTGTACTTAGTTGGTTCGTGTATTGTCCTAGCGAAGATCATATGAGTGTTGTAATGAAAATCCTGCAATATCTAAAGTCATCCCTAGGAAAAGGAAAAATTTTCTCTAAAAATGGCCACCTAATTATTGAAGGGGATACCAATGCGGACTAGGCAAGGAACATATTAGATAGGAAGTTTACTTCAAGCTATTTCACATTTGTTAGGGAAATTTACTTACCTACGAAGTAAAAAACAAAAAGTAGTGGCTGAAATGCTGGCGAAGGGACCATGTGAACTTCTTTGCTTAGAAGACTATTATCTGAAATTGGATTTCTTTCTGATGATGAAATGAATATGTTTTGTAATAATAATGCAACAATTGATATTTCACATTACCTAGTCCAGTATAATCGAACCAAACGTGTTGAAGTTGATAGATACTTCATCAAATACAACCTTGAGATAAAGATAGTTCGGTTTCCTTTTGTGAGATTTGAAGGTCGACTGACAGATATTCTAACTAAAACTGCGTGCAGTAAGAGTTCTCACAGTATACTTAGCAAGTTGGGCACGTTGGATTTGTATGCACCAATTTGAGGGGAGTGTTGACATGAGCTATTACTTGCAAGATTAAAGGAAGGAATCGATCAATTAGAGTTAAAATTATAGCACGATTTATATTGATTTATATTTTCCAAATATAGATCGTATGAACTGCTATGTATGTGTAATATCACCTCTGCACAAAAATACATACGAAATAAGAGGTTGACTACGAAATAAGAGGTTGACTCTCTAACCTCAGAAATTTGAAATCAGTATTTTAATATGAAACGTCAAGAAGTTATTATTAAGTAAGTCCTTATCGGCACATTCGAGTTGTCAATAATGAAGAAACCATTGATCGTAAAGTCGTTGATCGCTTCTATAGAAGTTGAAGGGGAGAATCAAGTCTCGTGACTACATATTGATGCTACGTTGGACCAGCATTTTGCTTAAATTTCTCAAAAGCTCCCTTGCTACTTTTGATTATGCTATCTTCGTTTGTTCTAATACATATCCAATGGATTTAAGTATTAACAATTAATTAGATTAGCATTGCTGCATGTAACACAAGTTGGTTGAGGTCATCTTTAAGAAGGTGTTTCATGCATTATACTCTTTTTAAGAGTGGTAGACACTACAACGTCGATACCTTGATGCATTGGAAATGTTAATGAAGTTATATACAACTCGCCACGCATGCATATAGACAATACACAGAGTTTATTTGCTTTGTATAGGAACCAATTAAAAGGGAGTAATAGATCATTTAGCATGACTAAATACATCCAAGTTATGGCAAGATGATCATTAGTTTAACAAATTTTGTAGAGATATGATAATTCATCTAATAATTTTTGGTGTTGAAATCATAATAATGACGTCGAAGAAGGATATACGAATGTATATCGATTTATAAGTATACCTTGCTTAATTACCAAAATGAAAAAGTTGGCACGATCACAAGTTTGGTTTTTTTGTTCTTTCTATTCTTTTTTACGACAGTACTTTTTCATATAATAAGTCAACTTAGTGATTGCTCTTCAATTCCAGCTATATATGTTGACCCAAGGTAGCACTGTTCAATCAAAATGCGAATTATTATAGTGTCGATCCCTTTTTTGAAGTGCGGGATTGCCTCTTTTGTTGGTATAAGATCATTTGCTGAATCACTCAGTACGACTTTTAAGTTTCAACTTTGAACCTTATAGTAATTCTAACATAAGCAAGACAATTCCTACATATAATTTTCCACTTTTAAGAATTCGTTTTTATATATACATATATATATATATATATATGTTTGAGTATTAACAAGAAGGCTAAAATTGACAAGTGTAATTAATAAGCTACTCCTTAAGCACTTGGTATTGCAAAGAGAGCTTGTCAAAATTTAACCATTTCATCAAAGGAACTAACTGCACCATACACTTGCAAGATCTTGGAGTATTATATAATAAAGTATGGACCACTTGGTGGTTGCTGGGAAGATCGATGGGTGGACCTTGACCTTGGTCATAATTTCCCATTTGTCTAACGGAAATAAACCAATTTATGTATTAAAATATTCAGAAAATTAAGTTAATGTTTTGGTAGGAGATCCAATATCAAATTTACTAATCATGAGTACTTAAGAATGGATTCTGTGACTTGCTAAGAAACTAAGCAACTTAGAAAATTATCGATTCTGTAGTATAAATGACCTCTAGGTTTAGGTTCACAACTTAAAATTGATTATTTTGTACATATTGACAGTATCAACTTAAATATATATATTGTCTCAAATTATCATGTGAGACAATTATATATATATATAAATATGGAACCTGTAAGTACATATAACTTGTATGCTCTTTGAACATATTACGAAGACAAAAGGTATAACCCATACAGAGCCTCTTGTATAATTAAGCTCCAATACATAAGAAAAAAAAATGGTATTCTTTTTTTGATAGAATTTTGTTATTATTTTTATGGACTAGCATAATAAACATAATTTTGTACAAATCCCGATTAATTTGATTAATTTGATGTCAAGATAATTGGGCTTGTTAATTCTCTCTTTAATGTGTAATTGGGCCTATGTTCATGGGCTTGCTATGATGGGTAGGCTTGACCTATGTTTTGCAGTGCACATGAGGCTCTACTATTAGCTGACCTTAAATACAGTCGCCCCATTGAGAACTGTAAGTGTTTTTGCTGATTAGGGTTTGGAATAGCAGTAGTCAATCCTCTCCGTCTTTGTCACTTTGCTTCATAGAAAACAACGATGAATTCAATTGTTCCACAATTTCCAGGTATTTATCCATACTATTACTGAATATAGCATGTTGCAATTTTAGGGTTAATTAACTGTGTTGATTAATCATGAAATTAATATGTAATTTCGTGTTAATTTTCTTTCAATTGGTATCAAAGCCTAATAACCCTAATTGTGACTGCTAATTTTTGAATAATTTTTCGAGTCCAGATGATGAATTCTTTGTTGGGGTTTTCGGTTTTGTTAAGCTATTTTCTGTGAAATCGTTTTTTGTTGTTGATTTGTTCTGTTTGGTGTCAAAGCATATGTTAGGTTTGTTAAATTTGCTGTTGTCTTGTGTAAACCTCAAGAACTTGAAGAACCGA
>JAOQMS010000007.1:30431647-30445479 GCA_027563885.1 Erythroxylum longipes
CTGTAGTGGAGTCTTCCTAACTTAAACAATGACTCACCATTTATCATAATTACAATTTGTCATACTTACCCGGAAATGCCAAATGAAAGCATATACAATCGTATGAATGTGTCAAACAATATGTAAGGCACAATCAACTTATGTCTAACGTTCTTGTATCTTAAGTCATATAAATATCTCACAAATAATTGTTTTAGCCGTATGTATAGGTAATGGGATGTTACAGTTTGGCCTATGTTTTGCAGTGCACAGGAGGCCCTACTACTATCCGACCTTAAATACAGTTGCCCCATTAAGAACTATAAGTGCTTTTGCTGATTAGGGTTTGGAATAGCAGTAGTCAATCCTCTGCGTCTTTGTCACTTCGCTTCACAGAAAACAACGATAGATTCAATTGTTCCACAATTTCCAAGTATTTATCCATACTATTACTGAATATAGCATGTTGCAATCTTAGGGTTAATTAATTGTGTTGATTAATCATGAAATTAATCCGTAATTTCGTGTTAATTTTCTTTCATTTTTTCCTTTTTTTTGTGTTTCAAATTGAGGGGGCGTGAGGAAGGAGAAGAATAGGAAGTCCCTTCTCGGGAATTGGCATAGGATCAACAATAATCTTCTCATCAGGAATTAGCTTCTGAAAATTGAATCTCTTCACCAAGTTGTGCGTGAACACTAGTATCTCCAGTCGAGCATCTTCTTTTCCAGGACACATGCGAGGTCCTCCACCAAAGGGAACGTACGTATAAGGAACTGGACCGTTACCTTCAAATCGAGATGGATCAAAATTTTCTGGGTCAGGGAAGTATTTAGGATTTCTATGTGTGGAATTGGCGTTCCAATACAACTGCAGACACGTTTATGTTATTAACACTAAGATTGAAAGATATAATGTTATATAAAGAGAAATGCTAATATATGTGTGTAAATTCCTTCCAACCCTTAGGAATGTCGAAACCCCTGAACACGAACTCATTTATGGCTTCTCTAAAAGCACCCTGAAGAGGTTGCTTAAGTCTCATGACTTAAGATGCTACGTTCCACGAGTATTTCATCTTTTGTATGTCATTCCAGTTCAACAACTCTCCTGGTGCTTTGGATTCCGCTATCTCCATTTGTTCTGGTACAAGAATTCATTAATCGTTAACACCTTAGCAGAGCTGATTGGTATATTAGTAGGAATACATGGATGGATGTGTAATGAATAAGAAAAAAAAAAAAGCATTTCATAGTGCATACCTTTGTGAACTGCCTCGTAGATGTGGGGAAGCTCGGCAAGATACTTGACAATGAAGGTACAAGCAGCACTAGCCGTATCGTGACCACCAATCAGCAGTCCAAGGATCTTGTCAGCGATGTCCATTTCATTCATGAACTGCCCATCCTCGTCACTTGTCAGCAACATGTGGGACAATATATCCTGTGTTGCACATGCCATGCCCTGTGCAAGGTTAACCTTTCTTTGCTTGATAATTTCAACAAGTTCCTTCCTAATGAATTTCGAAGCCTTGATCGCTCGCCGAAATGGTGTGCCATACAAATCAATGGGAATTGATATGATTCCAGAGGACAAAGGGTAGAAATAGTCGGCGAGTTTTGCAATCCTGACGGGGCATTTCAGGCTTATGAACAAACGACACGCCAACCAGAAGGTGTAGCTCTTTGCAAGAGGGAAGACAACAACTTTATCCTTGTTTTCCCATCCCGAGGTGGAGTGTCTTTGTGAGATGGTATCCATAATACCTATGTATCGTTGAAGGGCCTCAAGTTTCAGGAACTGAGGTAACATCTTGCGCATTTTTATAGCTTCTTGTTTGGACGATGTCTGAAGTGAAGATGAGAAGAGCTTGTTGACAGAGTCAGGCCACCATGAAACTACAAGTTTGTTCTCGTTGGAGAACAAGAAATTGTTGGCGGCTGCACCGCATAGGACGACAATTGGCTGGCCTAGAATGTTTGTTCTAAACACATCGGATAAAAATTTAGACATCCGATCAAACGCAAACTTCTCAGGGTGGCCTTTCCATCCTGTGGACAAGACTCTAAGCTCTCTCCCAAGAAGGGAAAACCTGCCTTGGCAGGAGGAAGATTAACAAAGCAGGTGTATTGAGATTTATGTTTGTAGAACATCCCAAATAGGACTAGAGTGATTAAGGACACAAAAAGAAGCAGAAGAGTGAGACAGAAATGTTCCATTCCTTTGCTTCCCCTTGAATATTGAAAGTTGTATTTTTTTTTTAAAATCGGGAGATGTTCTTTACATTTGGGTTGCATGTTGACTATGGCTTTTGTGTCGTCTGCAGAGGGGTGTTAAGATATGATTATCCAAGAATTTTTTCATGAAGAATACGGAAGAAGCAGCTTATCTACTAGGTATAAAGATTTATAGAGACAGATCAAAAAAATTGCTTGGTTTGTCTCAATCCACGTACATGGTCAAAGTGTTAAAGATGTTTAGTATGGAGAATTTCAAGAGGAGATTCTTACCTATATCGCATGGGATTTATTTGTCCAAGAGCATGTGTCTTAAGACACAAGAAGAAAGAAATAGAACGTATGGTGTCCCATATGCTTCAGCTATTAGTGTCCCATATGCTTCAGTTATTGGATCGATCATGTATGCGATGTTATGTACAAGATCAGATGTTGCTTATGCTTTGAGCATAACAAGCAGATATCAAGCTAATCTCGGTGAAAGTCACTAGACAGCTGTGAAAAACATCTTGAAGTACTTGAGAAGGACTAAAGATATTTTCTAGTCTGTGGAGGAACTGAGCTGAGAGTTCATGGTTATTCGGATGCTAGTTTCCAGTCTGATCAAGACGATACTAGATCACAGTCAAGGTACATTTTTACTCTTTGTGGTGGTGTGGTTAGTTGGAAAAGTTCCAAACAACCAGCCATTGCAGATTCAACAACTGAAGCTGAGTATATTGCAGTTTCCGAGGTAACGAAGGAAGCAGTTTGGATCAAGAAGTTCATCTATGAATTTGGAGTGATTCCTAGCATTGTTGATCCGATAGTATTGTGCTGTGACAACAATGGTGCTATTGCACAAGTTAAGGAACCGAAGTCTCATCAGCAATCCAAGCATGTACTCAAAAAGTTTCACTTGATCCGGGAGAAATTGAAACGGAAGGATATCCTGATAGAGCGAGTTCCCACAGAAGAGAATCTTGCAGCTAAGCGTTTATCTCAAAATAGACATGATAAACATATGGATGGCTATGGTATTCGATACATTGGTGATTGGCTTTAGTGCAAGTAGGAGATTATCGGTATATGCCCTTGCAGGTAATTTATGTTGGTTGTAAATTTATTTGTATGACAATATGTTATTCAATAAAAGGCATTCTTTATCTTTGTGTATTTATTAATTATTTAATTATTACTCATAAAGATAAAATCTATGGAATAATTATTATGCAATTAGAAATTATAATGCGATTACAATTATGAGATTTGAATTGCATTTGTTATATTATTCCTAAAATGTTCCTAGTCGTAGTTTCATCAATACAGGGTATTGATGAAATGATTAGACTAGCACATGTTTGTTTCTTTCTTATAAAGAAAGTAATTGATCTCATGTATTAAAATGTGGAGACACTTAAACAAACATGTGAGTGCTTATTAGAGAATAAGTTCACTGAACTGACCCTATTATGAGAATCCCGAATGAAACATTACTTGTATATCTGTGGATTATCTCATTATGATGGTAGTATAATTGATCCTTAGATTTGAGATTACCAAAATTATCTCATATAGGAATTACTATGTTTTGATGCTACTTATGTTCTACTTTTAGAGTAGTTCAATTCCGTAGTTATTAGATCTAGTATGAACTATAAGGAGATAGTTGAGTATATCAATAAAGAATTCGTTGTCCTAAAGTAATTAGGAAGAATATTTTACTGTTCTTAATTATAATAATTTTGGGAATCTCTGGCCAAAGCAAATTGAAATTTGGAAAGGTTGTTTTCGAATATCAATTACAAATTATTTACTAATTAGCAAGAACAAACATGATTTGATTATTTAAAGTAGACACGAATTCCATACTCTAAGTCCAATTGGAACATTAGATGATGAAATGATTAATTTATATATCATAGCCATGCATAGACAGGTTAAATCAAACCACTTTGACATTCTTAATATTTGAGTGGTCATGACATGTTGTTAGACGTCAATCATGATCTGTAATTATAAATTGTTTAATTAGGAAATTAAAGATAAATTAAAAGGAGTTTAAATTTATCTAATTCTAATTATGAATTAAAATTATAATTTATAATCATGACCAACATTTAGGAACTTAATGAGTCACACATAAAAGGTCTATAAAGAAGAAATTGAAATTTGAATTAAGTTGGACTTAATTGAGAAGTTTTAGAAACTTTCAGGATTAATATGTGATATTTGATCTTATAAGGACTAATTCGTAATTATGACTAAAGTTTGACTTTAGTTATAATTTTAATAAAATTTAAGAATATGAAAAATACGATTTTACATATAAAAGGAAAATTTAGAAAGTTTGGAGCTAGCATTTTTTATATTTTTCCTCTCAAATTAGATTTGAGTTTTTCTCCAAAAGGATTTGTGGATATTGTTAGAGGCCAGACGATTGAACGACTCGTAAATTGACAGATTTAAAGCAAAAGGAAAATTTTACAATAAGAATAAAAAAAAGGTTAGTATAACTTTATTAATTTCTTATTTTATGTTTCCAATTAAATTATGTTAAAGTTAATTCTATGGAAAAATTTTAAATGTATTCTGCTGCGATTTGATACCATCTTACGCTTAATATTCCAACGTAGTTTGCATTATTTACGATAATGAAAAGTAGAAGCATAGCAAAATAAAAGTGGGGATCAGTTAATACATTCTGGTTTCCTTCCTGTGTTTATGCTTTTTGTAACATTTGAGGGAACACGTGCATGAAGTGTTGGTCAAAGGAACAAAAGCAAGTGTAAAAAGAAGTGTGATGTTGACGTATAAGTCTGTACATGGAAGATGGAAAGAAGACGGGTGCAGCCGCGTCGTGGTTCGGACCAGCCTCATGACCAACGTGAAATCAACGTGGACTGACTCATTGGGATTGGCTCGGACCAGCCTCATGACCATCGTTAAATCAACATGCAACTACATAAAGCACCATTTACAATTATTGTTATTATCATGATTATTAACTATTCGGTCATTTCTTATAACATTTTTGTTATTGAAATAGCATTCACCAATCCCTTTCGTATGGTAAATATAATAGTAATTATCACTTTTATCTTTTATATATTTAGGTAAGGAAAGTGCCATCCCATTCTAAAGTGTTGGTGGCTGAAGCATTGGCCCATCGGCCATCGAAGGACAAGCACTTGGCATTCCCTTTGGTCTAATCATGTTTATCATCATAATCCACACTTACGTATCGCTTAACTCGTCAAATACCTAACCACCCTATTTTAATTAAGGATGATTTGATGGCTTGTTACGCGTAGAAAAGGATTTTGCGACTCAATCAGATCTTTAATTTGATATTGAATCAGAGTATGCTGAATATTATAGGATCATCTGCATTGAAGAACAAAATTAAACATTTTCTTTTGTTAATCTCCTGATTTTAATTAATTAATCACCGTCTAGTTCAAGAAGTTAAACATCAAAACTAGAAAATAGAAAAAAGAAACAAAACATTTTTAGATTGTGTCGATGATGTCCGGAAGATTTCTACCGCTAAATAAATATAAAACCAGGGAAACTCAATCTATATATAGTTGCATGTTCCTTACGAGACAAATTAACAGCAAATTGATTGTACATATATACTAAAGAATGCTAGTCTGCTCTTCGCTAATACCAAATACTAAATACAGCTACTTAACTTTCCATATAAAACTGATTGTGGACTCCCAATTTCTGTCCGCTATTACTCATAAGAATAACGTTTTTAGCCTTATCTTACCATGCTCTCTTTCTCGCCTTATCTGCCTATTTCCCGTCCAATGTAGTAGACGTTCATAAAATGCTTTTGCCTTTTCTTTCTTTCTTTATTTTTTGTGCGGCTCTATCTTCTGGGTTCATAGCATTATATGGGCTAAGAAAAGTCTACACGTTTTGAATTGATAGCATATATACAGGCACCATAAAATTTAATAATATTTGAACCAGAATGTCAAAACAAGTCGGTAACTTGGCCAGCTTCAGATTCTGCAACATTAATTGAAATTAGGTATAGATGTCACAATTTCATGCATGACTAGAGAGGAAGAAGAAAACAAAGGAACTAGGTTGGTGGATCCTTCACTCTTTCCTTAGACATCATCATCACATGGATGTCCTCATGATCTGAAAACGTAATGTACAAATCTCGGTGACCCTCAATTCCTTAACGAATTAATTTAATCCAATAGAAGACAACCAAATTTTCAAACTTGACAATTTAGTGCTCAATGGAAGTGAAGTGCATTTCCTTAATTAATTATTCTTATTTTTTTAATCAATATGCTACTTAAACTGATTGTGCCATCTATATCGCAATTGTCTCCATTATATCTGTAGATGGTTAAAACCTTCCACACTTGACGATGATATTGCAATACTATATTATCCAACGACCTCATATCTAGTGTTTTTTGGAGTTTGAAACTTGGAAGAAGTGGACCAATTAGCAAGGAGTCTGTGACTTACTAAGAAACCAAACAACTTAGAAAATTATTGATTCTGTAGTATAAATGAGCACTAGTTTCGCAATTTAGAATTGATTATTTTGTACATATTGGCAGTATCAACTTCAATATATAGATTGTCTCAAATTATCATGTTTGACAATTATATATATATATATGGAACCTGTAAGTACATATAACTTGTATGCTCTTTGAACATATTATGAAGACAAAAGATATAAGCCATACAGTGCCTCTTGTATAATTAAGCTCCAATACATAAGAAAAAAAAAAAGGTATTCTTTTTTCCCTTTTTTTTGTGTGTTTCAAATTGAGGGGGCGTGAGGAAGGAGAAGAACAGGAAGTCCCTTCTCGGGAATTGGCATAGGATCAACTATAATCTTCTCATCAGGAATTAGCTTCTGAAAATTGAATCTCTTCACCAAGTTGTGCATGAACACTAGTATCTCCAGTCGAGCATATTCTTTTCCAGGACACATTCGAGGTCCTCCACCAAAGGGAACGTACGTATAAGGAACCGGACTGTTACCTTCAAATCGAGATGGATCAAACTTTTCCGGTTCAGGGAAATATTTCGGGTTTCTATGTGTGGAATTGGCATTCCAATACAACTGCAGACACGTTTGTGTTATTAACACTAAGATCGAAAGATATAATGTTATATAAAGAGAAATGCGAATATATATGTATAAATACCTTCCAGCCCTTAGGAATATAGAAACCCTTGAACACGAACTCATTTATGGCTTCTCTAAAAGCACCTTGAAGAGGTGGATTAAGTCTCATGACTTCAGATGCTACGTTCCACGAGTATTTCATCTTTTGTATGTCATTCCAGTTCAACAACTCTCCTGGTGCTTTAGATTCTGCTATCTCCATTTGTTCTGATACAAGAATTCATTAATCGTAAACACCTTTGCAGAGTTGATTGATATATCAATGGGAGTACATGGATGGATGTGTAATGAATAAGAAAAAAAAATTGCATTTTATAGTGCATACCCTTGTGAACTGCCTCGTAGATGTGGGGAAGCTCGGCAAGATACTTGACAATGAAGGTACAAGCAGCACTAGCCGTATCGTGACCACCAATCAGCAGTCCAAGGATCTTGTCAGCGATGTCCATTTCATTCATGAACTGCCCATCCTCGTCACTTGTCAGCAACATGTGGGACAATATATCCTGTGTTGCACATGCCATGCCCTGTGCAAGGTCAACCTTTCTTTGCTTGATAATTTCAACAAGTTCCTTCCTAATGAATTTTGAGGCCTTGATCGCTCGCCGAAATGGTGTGCCAGGCAGATCAATGGGAATTGATATGATTCCAGAGGCCAAAGGGTAGAAATAGTCGGCGAGTTTTGCAATCTTGGCGGGGTCTTCCAGGCTTACGAACAAACGACACGCCAACCAGAAGGTGTAGCTCTTTGCAAGAGGGAAGACGACAACTTTATCCTTGTTTTCCCATCCTGAGGCAAAGTGTCTTTGTGCGATGGTGTCCATAATACCTATGTATAGTTGAAGGGCCTCAGGTTTCAGGAACTGAGGTAACATCTTGCGCATTTTTATAGCTTCTTGTTTGGATGATGTCTGAAGTGAAGATGGGAAGAGCTTGTTGACAGAGTCAGGCCACCATGAAACTACAAGTTTGTTCTCGTTGGAGAACAAGAACTTGTTGGCTGCTGCACCGCATAGGACGACAGTTGGCTGGCCCAGAATGTTTGTTCTAAACACATCCGATGAAAATTTAGACATCCGATCAAACACAAACTTCTCAGGGTGGCCTTTCCATCCTGTGGACAAGAACTCCAAGCTCTCTCCCAGGAAGGGAAGACCACTCTTGCCAGGAGGAAGATTAACAAAGCAGGTGTATTGAGATTTATGTTTGTAGAACATCCCAAATAGGAATAGAGTGATTAAGGACACAAAGAGAAGAAGAAGGGTGAGATAGAAATGTTCCATTCCTTTACTTCCCCTTGATTATTGAAAGTTGTATTTTCTTAATCGTGAGATGTTCTTTACATTTGGTTCGCATTTTATAGAGGAAAGGACTATGGCTTTTGTGTCGTCTATAGGAACATTCAAGGCAGAGCAATGGTTGTTAACGACCCATTCTTACAATATATATAAATAATAGTTTGCATTATTTACGATAGTGAAAAGTAGAAGCGTAGCTAAATAAAAGTAGGGATTAGTTATTACATTCTGGTTTCCTTTCTTTATGCTTTTTGTAACATTTGAGGGAACGCGTGCATGAAGTGTTGGTCAGAATAACAAAAGCAAGTGTAAAAAGAAGTGTGGTGTTTACGTATAAGTCTATACATGCATGGAAGATGGACAGAAGACTGGTGTGGCCGCGTGGACTGACTCGTTGGGATTGGTTCGGACCAGCCTCATGACCAACTTTAAATCAACATGTAACTTCTTAAGCACCATTTACAGTTATTGTTATTATGATTATTAACTATTCGGTCATTTCTTATCACATTTTTGTTATTGAAATAGCATTCACCAATCCCTTTCATATGGTAAATATAATAGTAATTATCACTTTTATCTTTTATATATTTAGGTAAGGAAAGTCCCATCCCATTCTAAAGTGTTGGTGGCTGAAGCATTGGCCCATCGGCCATCGAAGGACAAGCACTTGGCATTCCCTTTGGTCTAATCATGTTTATCTTCATAATCCATACTTAAAATACCTAACAACCCTATTTTAATTAAGGATGATTTGATGGCTTGGTACGCGTTATCATAAGGTTAAAACAAATATACATATTAAATTACGATGCCAATTTTGTCACTCAAACGAAGAAAAGAACTTTGCGACTTTTTAAACGTCCAATCAGATTTTTAATTACTCATAAGATTCATGTATTTAACCTTATCTTGTCATGCTCTCTTTCTCGCCTTATATATCTGTCTATTTCTCGTCCAATGTAGTAGACGTTCATATAATGCTTCTGCCTTTTCTTTCGTTCTTTATTTTTTTCTCCCCTTTTGTGAATTGAGAAAATGAATAGTATACGTTGATGGAAGTTGTGCAGCTCTATCTTCTGGGTTCATAGCATTATATGGGCTAAGAAAAGTTTACCCGTTTTGAAATTGATAGCATATATATGGGCACCATAAAATTTAATAATATTTGAACCAGAATGTCAAAACAAGTCGGTAACTTGGCCAGCTTCAGATTCTGCAACATTAATTGAAATTAGGTATAGATGTCACAATTTCGTGTATGACTAGAGAGGAAGAAGAAAATAAAGGAACGAGGTTGGTGGATTCTTCACTCTTTCCTTAAACATCATCATCACATGGATGCCCTCATGATCTGAAAACGTAATGTACGAATTTCGGTGACCCTCAATTCCTTAACGAATTAATTTAGTCCAATAGAAGACAACTAAATTTTCAAACTGGACAATTTAGTGCTCAGTGGAAGTGAAGTGGACTTCCTTAATTAATTATTATCGTATTTTTTTAATCAATATGCTACTTAAACTAATTGTGACATCTATATCGCAATTGTCTCCATTATACTTGTAGAGGGTTAAAACCTTCCAAACTTGACGATGATATTAATATTATCCAACGACCTCATATGATCTAGTGTTTTTTGGAGTTTGAAACTTGGAAGAAGTGGACCAATTAGCATTTTCTTTCTAATTAGGCCTCTCTATGCAGCTGTTACTACAAAATTTCATTTTATTTTATTGCTATATATATATACCAGCTTCTTGATAGTCAACATCTTTTGTCAAACTCATATTTTTTAAGCAAAAACATTACTACAAAGTTCAGTTCTTATAGCATTACTAGTTATTTTAACATTAAATTAAAATATCAACACTTGAAACCGAACAACATAAACCAATGGCTTACAAATTCAGGTTATACAGAGAACTGTGCATCTGTGTGTGTGTGTATATATATATATATATAATAGAAGTAACTGAAATGAAAATTCATTCATTTTTATGAACGTCTGTGAACAACGAGCACTGTAGTTCTCTGCTGATGGATAAACTAAAAGGGGTAGATTGATAAAATGGATGTTTCAACTCAGGAATGTAGGAATATGTTAATCAATATGTGGTACAAGTTTGGAGATCAATTCGTTAATGCTAGTTTTGGTGTATGATACATGCATTTATATACTATATTGTGTAGCTAATTAACTTGTCAAACTTGGAAATTTGATAGACCAAGAGTAAGATTGAAGATCTAGCCAGTCCATACGTAGTTTATCAAATTATTACAATGTTTTAAGTAACATACAAGTCGTTTCAGGTAGTAGAGTGTACTTCCTCAGTGAAGCGATACAAGATATGGCATTCTTCGGGAAATCTCACCCCCCTACCTACCGACTAAAAGGAAGACACTGCTATTTCAGGAGGAGCACAACGCATTGAAAACGCACAAAACCCTGAACGTCTTTTATGTTGTGAATAATTGGTATATCTGAATCCTCTCTCTCTCACTCTCTCTCTCTATATATAAAATATGTATATTATGAATGGATCAACATTGGGGCTGGAATATGTATACAGGTATTGCTATATGGGACAATGTCAAACTTACGTACGTACCATTCATGGAATTTGCATGTCTATACAAATATCGTGTCCAAACTGCTTGGGCTCTCTTAGGGCTTGTTATGAATGGATCAACATGGCCATGTTTTGGGGCTGGAATATGTATACAGGTATTGCTATAGGGACAATGTCAAACTTACGTACCATTCATGGAATTCGCATGTCTATACAAATATCGTGTCCCAACTGCTTGGGCTCTCTTAGGGCTTATTAGTTCTAGACAGGTAATTAGTGCATATTTAATGCTAATTAATATTTTCCGCATGATTGACAAGTAAAGAATTTGATTTCTGTTGATTAAATGTCGTTAATGTGAATAATGATCCTGATCGTGAACGTGAAGGCGAGTTGAAGTTAGAGATGACAATTGGGCCTGACCTCGGGCTCACTTAGCCCTGATTGACTGGACTTCAGGCTCAATGTGCTGACCTCAACCTCGGGTTGCCTAGGACAGGCCAAGTTTGAAATTTGATTTTTATATTCAAAATGATGTATTTTAAATTAAACAAAAACTAACTTGATCCGCTACCTTAGGCCCAAATGGGCCTTGGGCTAGGGCTAGATTTCTAGTAGCTACAGTTGGATTAGGATCGAGCTTGGCCTGATTCATTGTCATCCTTAATTAAAGTCTTAGTTAAAGTAGATGGATGAACTATTCGAGGTCTTCCATTTTTTTGTTCCTAATTTACATTTGTTTCATGCGCTGAAACTTTTTATAACGGTGGTGGAGCATATGCTAGAGTTTGTGTCGTAAAAGATAAGGAGACAGGAAACGCGTAGACGTTGTGGAGTGCTCTTTGATTTTCATTTTTTAGTAATTACCCTTTTTGTGTAATGGCTGATACAATTAATTATCTTTAGTAGTTATTACTATTATAAATAGTAATAAAATAAATATTTCTTTATTTATTAATATAATAATCAACAAATAATAACCATATAATTATTAAGCCTTTCCTTTTTCATATCAAAAATTGGTTGTTGACACAACAAGTAAATGATAAGCGTGAAGCACGAAATTTGCTAATTTTAAAACAATGGATGAGCTTAACAGCCGAATGAATTTTACTAGTAAACGACGACTTGACTTTGAAAACTCTTTCTATATCTTGTTCTTGTTGAATTATGAGAAGAATAGAAGAGAAAGGTAAAGAGTCGTCGGCTGCTATGTTAATTTCAATTCAAGTGCTTGACTTTTGTCCCAATAACTATTTTAAAACCATATTATAGGTTATCATGGTCCACAAAATTTGTCTAAGAATTGCACTTTATACTATACAACTGAATGTTTATATTTTCCATATGGACACTTGGAATATATTATTATGTGTTGGATTGTAATAGGGTGCATGAAATGAGTTTGCTTTGTCATGCCGCGTGGTAAGTAAAAAGCATGTCTTGACTTAGAAACTCTTGCTATACATGTCTTGTTTGAATATAAGAAGAAGGTGGCGGTGGTGGCGGTGGTTGGTGGCGGCTGGTAGTGATATTGATAGTTTTAAAATGTTTGAAGTAAATTGAAAATATCCAGCAGCCACCAATAAATATATTGTAAAAGAAAATAATGCAATAAACTTATACATATATAATTTGTAGTTTTCAAATGTTTGAAGTAAATTGAAAATATCCAGCAGCCACCAATAAATAGATTGTAAAAGAAAATAATGCAATAAACTTATACATATATAATTTGTACGAATTACCAAATTACTCTCTAATTAATAAAATATTTAGGTAAGAAATGTGAAGACATATATTTTCAATAAAATTGACCAATTTGGGAGTATGTGATATTAAATATCTCTAAAATTTCGGAATAAAATATAAGGTGTAGATAGTATTCGTATACCCATTTGCCTTAAATGACTAAAAATCAAGTAGGACCAAAGGTATTTTGGTGTTATAAATAATCGGCACTAATTAATGATAGAGAGACAACAGAAGAAGAAGAAGAAGAAGAAGAAGAAGAAGAATGTGGAAGCTCAACATAGGAGGAGATGCAGAGGATGAATGGCTAAGTACAACCAACGATCATATTGGAAGACAGCACTGGGAGTTCGATCCTGATGCTGGAACTCCTTCTGAACATGCTCTCATCCAAACTCTTCGGCAAGAGTTTAAGAAAAACCGTTTTAATATTAGACAGAGTTCCGACCTCCTCGTTAGGTTGCAGGTGATGACCTTAGTCTACTTGTGTTGTTCCATCATCCATGCATGTAATTATTCTATATATATATCTGCTCTCCTGTGCTGCTTCGGTTTCTTACATATCAAGCTGCTTCATCTTCTTAATCACTCAGCTCTCTTATATAATTTACACCCTGAATTAGTTCTAGTTTTACCAGTAGATGTATAATACTTGCTCCGGTGGAAATTTTGATATGACTTCTTCAGTTCCTATTTTATTTTCATTTCTACTTTTTTTTTTCTTTCAAACATCACGAGTGATGGTATTGATGATTTGAAAAGGAGAGCTTGTTGAAGGAACAGCTGGTCGATTTGTACTTACTATTTATAGAAGGACACACAAACAAAATCATATAT
>JAOQMS010000007.1:30460586-30473154 GCA_027563885.1 Erythroxylum longipes
CAACAAAAATTTTAATTAAGCATAAAATTTTCAAAATCAGAAAATAATTTTCAAACTTCGGGTCTTGGACGGTTGGATCTCTTGGTGTGGTGGGTCTTTGGATTTTTGGCACAGGTGACAGGTCCCCTTCTCCGGTGGCTTCAGACGTGTCTCCGGTGGCTTCGGTGCGGCGGCTTCGGGCGGAGAATGTGGTCGCCTCTTCGTATCTGCGTGGAGGAACGACGATAAAGGGAGGAGCACTGGCGGACAGGAGCGAAGGAGGTGAGGGCGAGAGAGAGCACGGGTGGAGGTGAGGTAGGCGGTGACGGCGACGGTGAGGCAGGCGACGCGGGGATGCAAGAGGAGGCGGCGTGGCACAGAGAGAGAAGAAGTGAGGAGAGGCGGTGAGAGACGAAGAAGATAGTGAGAGTCGGTGTGGGGTGGGTTTAGGGTAAATTTTTTTTTCCAATTTTACATAATGATCCCCCAAGTTTTCAACTTTTACGGTACCGGCCGGTACCGACCGAAAATTACCGATACCGGCCGGTATCTGCCATCGGTACCGATAGATATGAGTACCGTAATGGCCGGAACAGTACAGTACCTAATTCATTGCTTAGACATGGTTATCTGAATTATCAGATTCTCTATTAAATCCCTTTCGAAAATTTTAGAACGGAAAATGCTCAAGCAAGAGTCATGGACATTATCTGCCGAGCAAGACCAGGGTCTTGTTGTAGAAGCTCTCTCAAGTTGTTCTCCACCTCTGCCATCTGTCTTTCCAAGTAATCTTTTGAGGTCTGCTCAATGTAAAACAGGTCAAATTATATGTGCTGAAACAACGCGTAGATTCAAAGATTACCTTTGAAAGCAGAGGAAAAGACCAGGAAAGGACAGTGGTAAAATAGATACCTAGCTAAATAGAGACAAGACCAGTAAGTCAAACTTTTTAAAAGCAAAAATTTTTGGAAACTTGACATTTAGTCAACATTGCTACATAGCAAAAGCAATGTATAGCTATTTTTTGAACACTAAAATCCCGTGAAGTCACATATCAAGTAGTCAACTAACTGATCTTGATGAAGAGTCTTGAGACTGAGATTGTAACTACGAAATCGATGAACAATTACATTCAATAAGTAAAAAATTTCACCACGAATGAAAACCATATTCTTGTTTGCAATATGTACTTGATCTTTTAAGAAAAAGTTTATGGAAACTCTGATAAACTTTCCACAAGCACTTTTCTAAACATAAAGTAGATGAGGTAAAGCAGGTATACCAATTTACATGTCGAATTTTATTTTACAAATACAAAGAAAAACACAAAATAGCACTTCTTTAAGATTGGGAATCCACAAAAGAAGGGGGGTTCGCATGAATAGAAAGAGAAGACCATATACCTGTGGAGATGCTATTGCAGTCTCGCTGTCCTTGAGCTTTTGCTGTTGATTACTCATTAAAACTGGTTTACGCTCTAAGACAAACCTGGACAGCACATAAGGGACACAAATCATCAGAAATCTATTACAAATACCCAATGAAACATGTTGAATTTGTAACCTTTCATATTCTGCACTACTCACATTCTTCCTGATAAAGAAACCAAAAGGATGAATGTCAAAATCCAGAAGACATCGTGGTAAACTATACACCAAACAAAGGAAAAAGCTGTGTGAAAAATCAAAGAGGGAAGTAGTCTCGCAAACTTCCTAATTTTATCGTGGATGTCTGTAGCATAATCAAAAACAAAAGCAATCAAAATGGAAATAATAAAAATACTAGAAATTTAGTAAAGCAGTTTGGTACACTTTGTCTACGTCTGTGGAGTCCTTACCTAGATTAATCACTTTTATCGAAATACAATAGATTTACCTAAGGTTTTACTGAGCTGACAGCACTCAACCATTGACATCATCTCTCAAACTCACTTCCTATAAAAAAAATTTGTACTCAATAATACGACCACCTCGTACTAACCTCGACATAAGATTTACACACGTTGTTTAATAATAAAGATAATTAAACGAACAACTCAAGTGATTAAAATAACTAAAAATAAAAATAATAATATACTTGAGATAAAAGAGGGGAACAACTTTCCGAAAAGTTCAACTCTACTAAAATAAATCTAAAAGTAGTCGCAACAATGAACAATCCAATTATGAGCCATTTCATAAAAATGATAGTCCAACGTGAGCAATACTCCCACGGTTTTTTTTTTTTTCACAGTACGTAGACAACCTCTAGTAGTCAACTAAGTCTGAAAAAATCAATACACTAAACCACGGTGTACTACCATCCCCAAAGTCATGCACGTCCAGCTATTATTTTGCCAATGACAATTAACACTATTGTCCACTGTAGTTTCTCGCACGCATCAGATTTGTTTAAATGATTTTCTTCAAAACTAATTACTTAAATATATAACATATATTCTAAAACTGCGGAACATCGCTGAACATGCCTGTAGATTTTTATATGCATTAGTATCATCAGGAAGCTGATGTAGCTCTTCCAAACTTAAGCAATCACGCTTCTTTTCTCCCTCCATGGTTCGCATTTGATTTAGCACTTGTACAAAAAGGAGTCGTTCGTATAGTTGGATGGTTAGAGATACTGAGCCTAAATGTTTAAAACCCAAAAACGTAATCAGTGACAGAAGTTAACTGAACTTGAGAAACCAAAAGAAAATGAACCAATTAAGAGCTACAAATTGGTATTTGATGGAAATCTAAACCTTTTGACATGAACAGAAAATAAATATAACGTGTCCAAGTCTTCACTTTAAATAATCAGCTAAAATTAGAAAGAGAAACAACAAGTTTTAAGTGATGAAATGTTTATGCAAATACAGAATCCCACAGTTCTGTTGTGTGAGCTTCGTGGGCCATTAGGACAAGATAAGGCTGAACACTCCCCAGTAGGAACATATTTAATTTCTATTTCATAAGTTAAACTTTACTATTCTTATTTTTAATTGTTCTTATAAAATAATAATATTTATTATCTTATTGCATTAATGGTCCAAATCCAATCCTGATTCCCGAACGAAGAATTTTCAATAATGACTTAAATGCTCCAACGTCTAACCAATAGCAGTAAATATGAAATTAAGAGGTGGAGCCAAAAATGTGTAGACGAGAAGAGAAACAACTAAACAAATAGTATAAGTCAATGCCAGAAATCTCAGATTAAATTAATTCAAATTTCGGAACCAAGATTACATCTTTAATAATTGATAGTAATACTAATACACTAATGGGAGGTGATTTCATTCACTAAAAAAGGAGATTAGGAAGTTAATAGTCGAAAACAAAAAGGCCGAGAAAGGGAAAGACATGTCCCACAAGAAGGGGCGTTTTTGGCGGCTGGTCAGATTTATTCCAATCAACTCCTCCTCCCTCCTCCTCCAATTATTTCTTTCTCGTCCTTTTAATCAAACACACTCATTTTCCTCCCTTTTTTTTTTTTTGTTTCTTGGTTGGCAAAAGTCGTAAACTTTCTCCATGCCCAGATCAGATCCCAATCTCATTTCTCTTGTTTCTTTGCATATGGGATAATGTGATGCCTTGAATCCAGAGTTGTTGGTTCGGGGTCTAAATTCATGGGGGTTTGTTTCAGCATTGAAGACCACCATCTCGTTCAAGAACAACAACACTTGCCTTCCAAGTCTTATCAAGGTAACTGATTTTTTTTTCTTTTTTCTTTTTGGGTCTTTGCCTTGTAATCTTTGTTCATATTGATTCAATGCCGTTCAATTTTTTTTTCTTTTGTTCTTTTAATTCTGACATCATAGCAAACAATGGCTCATTTTGCTTAGAGCTGGATTTGTTGCAAACTCTGTGGTTGGCTTATTGGCATAAGAGACCAGACCAAACTTTTCAACGACCAATGACTCGTAATTTTTCAGTGTTGGCTTATTACGTAGATTTGAACACCCAGGAAAGCAAAGATCTAGGATTTTTATGAAAGTGCCTTTAGATGCCAGTGCAATTCTCTTATTTTTCAGTTTTTATTGCAATCCTAGTTTAAAGAAGAGACCTTGCTAATCTCAAATTGAATAGAATTGGGAGAGCAATGATAAGGAAGGATTCGACATTTGAGAGAATAAATTTAGTTTATTGACATTTTTTATGGGTAAAGTAAATGAAGTACTATGCTAATGTATATATAATCACAGCGTATGGTTTATCTTATATTAATGTTTGATTAGCACATGCTCAGTGCCTTAAGCGCATGTTCAGTGCCTTAACCTCTAAGTCTATTTTGAAGCACGACATGACTCTGATCAGTCCCCTAGTAAAACAAATAGGCCAGAGTTGGAGATCAAAAGCATGAGTTCTCTATCAGTCCCCAGGAATGTTACAGATCTTCGTCAAAATCCTGGATACGGCAATGTTGATATTTTTACATACAAGGAGATGACATTGGCTACAAAACATTTCCGACCAGATTATATTCTTGGTGAGGGTGGTTTTGGAGTTGTTTATAAGGGAATCATAGATGCAAGCGTAAGGCAGGGATATGAAACCACTGATGTTGCCATTAAGGAACTTAATCCTGATGGGTTACAAGGTGACCGAGAATGGCTGGTATATGTCTCTTCGTGTTTCCTTAGTTATTCTTCTCTCTGTTATACTGTATTTCGAATAACTTTTACTCGACTTGTTCTGGTAAATGAATGAATTTTCTTTGCTTAAATAGATGACGTACAGCAATTTTTAGAAAACAACTGACATGATGTATTTGTGGGATGATTGTTATAGAAGCTGTTGAAATTTTGTAACATGTCCCCCAAATTGTCCTAACAAGCAAATGAAGTGAAATGGGATATATCTCAGTGAGTACTGGTGGATTTAATTCTGTCCTTGAATATGGAGATTACTAATAACATGCTTCCTTATATTCTCATATTCCAGTTGAGGAAAACTTGAATGGTTGCTAATTGGAGTTGATTGAATGCATAGGCCTCGGTCTGTGTCATAGAAATTATTTTCCTTTAATGTTTGCTGCTTATTATTTGTGATATTAGACAAAAGCATGCTAACTTGTGTTTAGAATATTAAATTTGAAGAGAAGACTCATTCTTCTGTTGCTTTCATTCACTGTATCAGTGTTCATCTTGCAGGCAGAAGTGAACTATTTAGGTCAACTGAGTCACGTAAATCTTGTGAAACTTATTGGTTATTGCTGTGAAGATGACCACAGGCTTTTAGTCTATGAATACATGGCTAGTGGGAGCCTTGAAAAACATCTTTTCCGAAGTAAGTTGCTACACTTTGAAGGAAAGGTCTAATTAGGAATTACTTTTAATTAACACGGGAATCGTCCAAATCTTCTGAATCTTATTGAGTATTGATATGCACTTTTGCTCATTGACCTGGTTATTCTGGTGTCATGAGTATACTTTTCTAGGCATCATTGATCATTTCATCTAAGAAGTCTCTCCATGATTGAATGGGTATTCAACAATTGTGTTTTGCAAAGGAAGAAGATTACAGTTCTTATTCTTCCTATTTGTTGTGGCTTTTAGGAGTGGGTTGTAATTTGACGTGGCCAAAAAGAATGAAGATTGCTTTAGATGCAGCAAAAGGACTTGCTTATCTTCATGGATTAGAACGATCAATCATATACCGTGATTTCAAGACATCAAACATCTTATTGGATGCGGTCAGTTGTGATTTTTTTTGTTCAAAAGAACTATATTTAATTGTTACTCTTTATTAGTTTCGGCATTCCTTGTAAACCAGATACTTCCTTTGGGGCTATTACTGCTTTTTAAAACAAAAATATATGGTCAAATCAAGTATGAACTTGCAGACATGTCTTTTTGCATTGTGCAAGAAGTCATGTTGAGTCAAAAGCTTGGATTTGCAAAAGCTTATGAAATCGAAGAGAATGACTTCAATTTTTTCGATTAGTTTCTTTGCTTAAGCTGTAATAACAACTTGCAGGATTTTAATGCAAAGCTTTCAGACTTTGGCCTGGCAAAAGAAGGGCCAATGGGAGACCAGACTCATGTGTCCACACGTGTGATGGGAACATACGGATATGCTGCTCCTGAGTATGTAATGACTGGTTAGTATGTTGGAATATTTTTATTTATTTGGGCAGTAAAAATTTTACAAAATTTTGCTAATTGAAACAGATAGATCAGTTATTAAATTTATGGCTTGTTCTCCCTTTATATGAAAATGATTTTCCATTTAAATGTCTAAATGAGCTATCAAGTCTCCCTTTATATGAAAATGATTTTCCATCTAAATGTCTAAATGAGCTATCAGGTCTATCATCTTTCTCTAGGAATCAGCAAGAAAGTTCCATAGAAGACCCTGAAAAAAGATCCATTATGACAGTTTTGCATTCAACTATTATTAGTAACAATTTTAGTTTCTTAATCTATTTCAATGATTCCAACCAGGGCATTTGACAGCTCGAAGTGATATATATGGTTTTGGAGTGGTACTGCTCGAGTTACTTCTTGGAAGGAGAGCTTTGGACAAGAGCAGACCTAGCCGTGAACATAACCTCGTTGAGTGGGCACGGCCACTCCTGAACAACAACAAGAAGATTCTCAGGATCTTAGATCCAAGAATGGATGGCCAGTACTCTGTCAAGGTTGCAATGAAAGTAGCCACTTTGGCATACCAATGCCTCAGCCAGAACCCAAAAGGGAGACCCCTCATGAATCAGGTGGTTGAATTACTTGAGAGTGTTCAGTCAAAGGAAGAAGAGGCAATGTTTCAGAGTTCTGGGGGAGCTGTGACCCTGTACGAAGATCCAAGGCACTCCCCACACACCCAATCGGAGAGAAAAAGTCCAATTAGAAGTAATCATAGAGAACCACGAAGCAGCAAACCTAATAATGGAAGAAGTAACAGTGAGCCACCACCTGACGCAACCGCTTTGTAGCTCTTCTCCTGAAACTGCAATGCATGGTCGAATGAGAAATAAACATCTGTCCTGAATTGACATCTGACAGATGGAGATGGAAACCGGAACTTAAGAAGTATGCCAACTGAACTATCATCTAAACATGCTTATTAACTACCTTCATTTCTTAGTAGGATATGGCGAACTTAAAAAAGTTAATAAACACAAATATGCCATTGAATTGAAGGTGCTTCTCTTCCTTATGATGAGCAGCGAGTATGTTGGACTTGCACGCGGTCAGGTATGTTTTGCTGCTTTTTGTTTGGAAAAACAATGGAAGAGTATACATCCTGTTGAAGTTTGTATGAGCTGTAGACAATTTTTGAATGGAATATATAAGCATTTCCTGTGATCTTAAGTAGTACATTACTTGACTGATTTCCGCTCTGTTGAAAACCTTGAACTTGGGGAAGATGTAAATTAGCCTCCTCTGTTTATAACAACACACATGGTTCCGGATGGAAATATTACTGCAGATGGGTGAACTTTTATTATGGGTCTGTCTTGCACTGTCAGAACTTATTTCTTTCATTCCCTTTTCATTATTACTGATTAGTCACCGATTAGTTGCTAAAACCATTCCTCTGAGCAGTTGCATGGAAACAATTGATACACGGTTAAGTTTACATGCCTGTTATTTTGTGCATTTGTGCTTATCATGGCCTTATGAATCAGTTCTCATTGTAGTTTTCAGATGCGCAGTTCATAAAAAGACAGATACTTTCACCATTTTCAAAAGACAATCAGAATAATTAAGACAAATTTATGTTTAACATTTAATTGCAATTTCATTCAAACAAGCACTTTGGACGAAGTTGCCTTTTATACTGTCTGATATCACTAGCTCGGAAGTACAACAGTTGATCTTGCACCAGCTTTGTCTTGCTGAAAATAGATTTCTACGCCAGAGACTCCCCCTTGCTTAAATCCAAATTTAAGACGTATTTCATATCTGGGACCCTACAAAAAAAAAAAACCCTTATCTAATTAAAATGTGTTCTTTGCGAGTCTCGACAAGCATTTTCTGAAAATCCAAAATGGTACAGTATTTACCCCAGATATGTTGCAATTTGATGGCAAGTTGAGTGACCAATCTCCTTTCGGCAGTATTACAAAATTCCATGTTCACAGCCTGCTGCATTGCAGACAACACCTCTCTTCTTGCTTTTGCTGAAAGAACAAGATAATCTGGTCCATGGACTGAGCTCAAGTCCACCACCTAGAAGGAGAAAAGATTACAATGAATCTCATATTGCTTCTGAGTATATCTCTGTCTTAATAACACGGGTTCCAGTGAAGCAAAATCAAACCAAGCATCATTAAGGCAAACTTCCATTCCGAAATCTCCCATGACATTGGACGACAATGAAGTTAAGGAATAGGGAACTAAGAATTCCCAACCATTTATTAGCTGCGCAGTCAAGGGCAACAAAAGTTTAAAGTTCTCACTTTACCTGTTGCAACCAAGGAATGATAGAGTTCAAAAATCGTTGTTCTAAGAAGAATGACGCCAAAGTGCTAAGAACATCGCTCATTGTCGTATGGGATAAACTATCCAATACAGGACCCGTTCTATCAAGAAGTTCAATTAGGATAAGTTCATTTCGAGAACAGAGCGCTTCCACATATGCAGAATCTATGTCCCCTTTGCATAAAAAGCCTTCAACATGTTGCCGTAACCAGTTCTTGCTCTCTGAACCATTTTGTCTGACATTGGGACTCGAGAGTGGTGTTAACATGGAATCCATGTTTCTCATCTGACCAACGCTCTGCGAACCCTGTCCAGAAGTCTTCTGAATGTCCTTGCATACCGCATTCCTACCTGTTCTTATGCCAGTATTTTTTGAACTCTCCGCCCCTTGCTTCGCAGAATTACTGAGTCTACTTTTACTGAATATCTTTTCCTCCCAAATATCATTATTCTTTGCAGAAGGCATAGGAGGATGTCTGTTCTGAATGTGTACAGAGGGGCGAGGAGTGCAGGTAGAAAGCCTGGGAGAAGAAACACTTTGGTTCTGCTTCATTATTTTGGAGATTGCTGACTCGGAATGTCTTCCCCCAAGTACAAGAGTATTACCAATTCTATCAACTTCATATTCTAAACCTAACACCTTAGACTGTAACATAGTCAAGCTATCCATGATGCCAGTTGAGAAGACCTGCAGAAGTAAGTATCATTGAAACTGCAAACATTGAGCAGATAAGAAACCTATAACAGCAAGAGACACGTGTTTGTCCAATATTATGTAAAAGAGCAGTTGCAGAGAATCCATGTATATGGAAAGTATATACCTGTAGTTGTTCCATTAAGGTTGCCTGTTTGTTTTCTATCTCCAAAAGTTGCTTACTGATGTAAGCCATTTCCCCAGATAACTGAGAACAACACTCACGATAAGGCTGGGAAGTAGTGTCTGTAACTGCGGACTCTATGCTTCTGCGATCTTGCATCTTTGCAGTGTACATGTTTTCTTGACTCCCAATCTCTACTGTTGCAAATTTCTGATTTCTCCCAAGTGGTTTCAACAAACAACCCCCCTCAGGTGAGTCGTTGGACGGAGTAGCAAACTTGGTCACATTATTGTTAGCAACAAGGTTGGAGACAGACGAACACTCCTGCTTGTCATCCATCGAGACATATTCACACCCAGTATCTGGAATGCTTGTAACGTCAGTACCTATGCCTTCCATAGTCTTGGTAACACAGCTACCCTCGGATTCCTCATTTTGAAAATCTGATAAAGGAAAGTTACGAGCTTTTGGAACTGCAATTTCTATATTCCAGTCATCTGCTTTAGCATGCTGAGCATCCATGTAATTTTGAGAGGATTTTTTGACAGACAGGGGACTCCTTATTCTAGCCAATTTTGTGAAACCTGTGTCACGTTTGGCATCCTTCGAAATAGAGTCACCAGTACTGGTAAGGTCACTGTAGTCACCTCCGCAAAAGTTTTCTGGAGGGAGCATGTAAAAATAATTGATATGAGGAAGTAGTACAGTAAGTGATGATGTCAATGAAAGGAACCAAATTATTCCTTGATACATCCGAGATAGTATTTGAATCCAACAAGTAGACTAGTAGAAACATAAAGTAACTTAAAAAGATTGAGAAAATGCAAAACCTTTCATAGAGGATCCAGCTTCTGAGGGCTCAGGAGTATCAGGACCTAAAAGACTTTTCCAGCACCGCAAGGCATGGAGTACAGCGTCCCTGACCGGTTTCACCTGTAAGAAACCCAAGAAACTCATGAACCACCACAAACTGATACGGCGCGTAAAAATTGGCTATCAAGAAAGGACCTTGTCGAAACGGCATGATTCAAGAGAACGGACAGAGGAAGCTTTGAAATCATGCAAGCAAGGTCCAGCAAGTTCACCCAATACAAAAGAAGCTGCTTTGCGGGTCGTCCAATCAGTGTCCTTAAGAGCTTCTTGAATGGTGGCCATTGCAGCAGATAGAAGGGTGTGTGAAGGGGCACCCCCAGCCTGAGAAAAAAAGATATGTTTCGTTTTGCATTAAAAAAGAAAAACAATATTTTCCATTAATGACATGATAGAACCACCATACAATACATACCTGAATAATGCTCCTAATCAAATGAATAAGGGCCGATTTAGCCAAGAAATGCGGAGTGTTGAGCAATTTAACAGTCCTGGAGAGCATAGGGTGCAAAATATAGACAGGAGGAGGAACAGGGGTCGAATCAATGACCTTGGACAAGCAGAAGGCTGCACCACCCTGAATGTGCTTATTATGTTCTGACAAAGCTTCAAAAAGAGGCTTTAACAAGACAACAAAATGAGCATCTTGATTGTTATTAGTGGCGGCAGAAGCAAAGACGGACATAGTTTGAAGACAGGCGTCTCTGACAAGAGAGTCAGGGTCCTTCAGCCTCTTGACTACAGCGGCGACCATCTTGGGGAGGTGAGGGGAAAGGAGAGAGTTGGGGTGAAAGGAGAACAAAGTGGCCATGAGGCGGAGGCATTCTTTGCGAACGGCAATCTTGTGGCCATCGGAGGTGTGGGGGAGAATGCAAGACAAGAAGGAGGGAATGTCAGGAGGGTCGAGGGACTGAGCGATGAGTTGGAGGTCATGGATAGCTAATTGGCAAGTATCTCGATCGGCAAGCTTGTTGAGGGCAACAACCACCTTGTGTTTGAGTTCAAAATTAGAAGATCGGCCATTGTTAACTTGGGAATGTGGCTTCTTCTTCATCATCATCATAGCGACATGAGATGAGAAAACCCTTCCTTCAACGTTCATTCTGAAAGAGAGAGAGAATGAGAAAGCTTTATTTTGGAATTTCAAATTTTTGTTTCAAGGTCGAGGCGCCTTTGTAAAGAGAGCGCATCGGTTCACGCTCCCACTGTCTGTCTTTTGTCGTTCTGTTGCCAATAATTATTTTTAAATTACCAAAAATATCTATTTTATTAATTCTTTAAAATGTTTACAAATATTAAAAATTCATTATTATTATTATTATTATTATTATTATTATTATTATTATTATTATTATTATTTATGTTTGAATTGAATACGACTTAAATAAAAAATTTTTGGTTGGCAATCCATAAAACCAAAAAAAGGAATATTCTCCAAAGGCATACATATATTTATTAATGGGCTTGAGCCTTGCAGAAGAAGGACATGAGAGTGATATAGGCCCAAAGCCCAAATGGTGAAGATGTCCCGATAAGCTGCGTAACTTATCATGCAATTCCTATTGAATACTCCAATTATTTCCAGCAACCAAACAACCGACCATTTGTGTTTTATTCATTTTTTGTATCAAAATTAATTAATATAGTTAGTAGTTACCTGCTGTGGGAAATCACCATTCTCCAACTGAGTGTTGATGAGGTACTTGGCAGCTCTGTGCAATGGACTCGGATCTCTGTTTGCTTGTCCTCCTGAAGCTATAAGCCCAAGCATTGCCCATGATGTATTAGCCACGCCACCCTTCCCCTTGTTCCCTACTTCTTCTTCCAGATAATGAATACACCTTTGACCTTTCCATGGAATTTTGGTATATTAGTTACTTTAATTAATTATATTTTAAATAATTAATTGTATTTAATTAATTAGTATTAAAAATATTATTAAAAAAAGAGCCACTTTTAAGGAATAAGTTTCATTCCTCTGTTGAATTGAGCGTACGGAGGATTTCCCAAAAGTGGGATATCAAACTATTGCCCTATAATGATAATTAACAACTAATCATTCACTTTTCATTCTTTACTAAGCACTCCTTAAGGAGGCGGTTGGTTCGCATAAGAGAATGGTAATAGGAATGAGAATGAATGTAATAAGGAATGAGAATGGATATTATCAGTATAATTATGGTAGTTAGTTAAGAAGAGAGAATGATTACTATTATCATTGAAAGTAGCTTGTTTGTAAAAATTATTAAGAAATAAAATTTTATTATATTTTAATTAATTAAGCGATATATTTAATTAATTATATTGTAATTAATTAATTACAATTAATGAATGAATTATATTTTAATTAATTATATTGTAATTAATTAATCAAATTTTAATGAATTAATTAATTTCAATATTTTAATCAATTAATTAATTACAATATTTTAATTAGTTATATTTTAATTAATTATAATGTAATTATTAATAATATTATTTTTATTTTTATTAA
>JAOQMS010000007.1:30473254-30503735 GCA_027563885.1 Erythroxylum longipes
ATGTACAGACATTTTTCATGTGCGAAAATCACTGTTCACAAATGCATGAGCATGAGATGTGTTTTCCTAATTTCTCCAATTAATCTCACGATTGATCTCACGTGTACCAATTTCCATGATTCAACCCTTTGTATGGGGACGGGATGTTACACGTCTGGTGTCGGAGTCTTGAAATCTGAATCAACAGTGAAATGGGACTCTATTTGCTTGTGTGGATTGTGAACATCTTTGATCAACGATCGAAGTAATCTTAGTTGCGTAAAGGAACACAGTGTTGGTGGCGTACGTTAATTGTTGATTGGGAAAAATACACTGTAGTAATCTTATATGGTGGTATAACGACAGTAGAGCATATGTGCGTTAATTGAAGACTAAAAAGAAACACAGCTGAAGTGGTGTGGCAGAGATGGATTCGGTGTTGGCTTAGTGAAGGGTGTGTGAGTATGATTAAGAGTGTAGTGGGTTTTAATTAAATATTTGAAAAAAAACGCAGCTTACATGGTGTGTGTTGTTGCTTGAGTGTTGGTATCGTACATGTCTCAAATTAACAGCTGAAGTGAATCTCTTGTGCGGTAAAACAGTGCTTACGATGTTGTGCATTGATGGTCAATTAAGAAAGATATACGGCTGCAACATTACATTGGAAGATAGCTGAATAAAATTTGTGTGTGGAGTGAGATAAGTCAATGGTGCCATGAGTGACAGCTACAGTAGAGTGTGTGTGAGATTGTGAAGAGTGTCAATTGTTATTGAGTGAAAAAGGTGCATGTGCATGACTTCGGTTTTTGCAAAAAAATCATGGGTCAGCTTTTTATTTTTCAAGACTTCTTCATTTGGGGTTGTGGGTTGTTCTTCGTGAAATAAACATCGGTATTTTGTATGGTTTAATTGGAGTTGTTGAAGCCGGAATAAATCAGTTTAGTTGGTGGACAGATTTTCAGATCCAGTTCAGAGAAGCAAAACTCATCGGGAAGTTTGTTATTTTATTATTTTTTATTATTTTAATCACTTGAGTTATTTGTTTATTGTTCTTTTGTTAAAAGATTGATTGAGAAAATTCTTTGTTAAGGTTAGTACGAGGTAGTTGTACTATTGGGTGTGAAATTCTTTCAAGGGAAGTGAGGTTGAAAGATAGTGTCAAGGGTTGAGTGATGTCGGCTCAGTAAAGCCTTAGGTAAATCTATTGTAATTTGGTAAAAGAATTAATCTGGGTGAGGACCCCGTATACATAGGCAAAGAGTGCCGAACTGCGTTACTAAATTTCTGGTGTCGTTTGTTATTTTTCTTTTGATTGATTTTTGTTTTTATTTGTGCTAGAGACATCCACGTAAAATCAGACAGTTTGTTAACTATTACTACCCCCTACGATTTTTCAATTGGTATCAAAGAAGGTCACCATTTTAGAACTTGTTAGCAAGTTGGTGCAGATCTTAGTTTTGCGAACATGACAAATTTTGAGATGAATCTCTTAAGGGGCAAGCAAGAAAGAAGCAAAGGACTGACGTTACAAGTTGAGACTGGTAAAGGTGTGAATGATGCAGAAGAGGAATCTGATGAAAAAGAAGACTTGGTACTACTCACACGGAACTTTGGAAAATGGCTGAAAAGAATGAAAAAGGACAAATCCGAATTCAGACAATATGGTGGAAGCTCATTGAATACTAATCTAAAGCAACAAGTCAAAGTTCAAAAGGGTGAAAAGAAAGTGAAGAAAATCCAGTGTCATGAGTATCAAGGCTTTGGGTACGTTTAAGCCGAGTGTGCAAATACTTTGAAGAAAAGAAAAGGAAAATCCTTTACTAGTACTTGGAGTGAGAATGATTCTGAGAGTGAATACAGTAGCGAAGAAGAAATTGCTAATAATGCTGCATTAGTTGATTTGTATAGAAAAAGTCCAGTTACTTGCTTAACAGTAACTGAGAAGGAAGTAACTGAAGATAAAAAAAAAGGGAAACTTGAAAAATCTCCAAAAAATGTAAACAACTCAGCTCAAGACACAATATTTGATTATAAAAGTGATGAAAGTGGTTTGGATGATAGAAAGGAGAATATTTATGAGCCTTACAAAGCTATGTATGAAAAATGGGTGAATAAATGTAGAAAGAATGACATATTGAAGGAAGAGAATCTCTCTATGAAGAACACCATCTAAGAGTTAAAAAAGAAATTGATGGTAGATTTAGACGAGCTCGGTGAAGCCAGACTGAAGCTATCAAGTACTGAAAAGGGCTTGAGAATGTTGAATGGAGGCATGGAAAAGTTAGAAAATTTGATCGAAATCGGTAAGGTTAAAGGGAATCTTCAAGACATTGGTTATAAGGGAGAATGCTCTAAGGTGAATGAGGAGAAAAATGATATGTCTAGATCTGTCCGAGAAGAAGGAACATCGAGAAAGATTCGAAGATTCGTACTCACGTGTCATTTTTGTGGAGTTATCGGGCACATAAGGCCGAGATGCTACAAGATGTTACAAATTATATTTCAAAGGGGTCAAAACTGAAAATCTAGACACTCTCCATTAAATTTCTAGCAGCAACCCATATTACCGAAGCACTCTTGAGTTAAAAAGGGTGAAGTACAAGTACAAAGACATAGTGAAGGAAAAGCAAGAAAGTATCCAGATTCACAATTCGTTACTACTTATGAAGCAACTATTCAGACTAAGGATAAGTTAGTTACTTCTGATGAAGAAATCAATCAGACAGTTGATGATCGAGATAATGTGATAAGAAATAATCCAAGGTTTGAATTTCTTCGAGGAGCATCGAGATTGTGTGCTTTACATTTTTGAAGTATAGTTTGTTGTTATTTATTTAAAAAAACAAAAAAGGAAAAGAAAAGTAAAAAAAAATCTTTAGTAGTTTGTCGTCTCATTTTTTTAGTAGTTTGTATTGTAACTCCTATTTGGCTCCACCGAAGACTCTTCAACTCTCTCATCAGTGTGGATCTCTCTCTCAGGTATCTCTCTATGTCACTACACTAGCAACACTCTTCTTTATTTGCTTGGGTTTATGAATTTGATCAGTCTTATGAAGGTGGAATTGAAGTAAGTAATGATATGTTGGCATGTGTATTGACTAATGGTGAATTGTCATCTTGGCGTGCTTATGATTATTCCGCTGCACCTATTGTTGAATATTATGATTATACATTTTGATACTGTTTTGTCCCAAGGGGAGACATCAAATTGTTTTTGGTGACTGTTCCATTCAGAAGGAGATTTCAAGGTATATGTGTGATTATTCGTCTTATTTTTGGCATCTTTTTGTCCCAAGGGGGAGAAATTTAGATGATTGGATAAACTTGATGTTTTTTGGAACTTGATGTTTGATTAAGGGGGATTATTTGTCATATGAATTATGAATTTGATACTTATATATCCAATTATGTTATTTAGGGGGAGTTTCATATTTGTGACAAACAATGCCAAAAAAGGGAAGATTGTTAGGATATATGTTATATATCTTTTATTTAGTTTTGGCATCTTATTTATTAATTAGACATATAAGATATTAATTGGATAATGACTTGGATTCAAAAAGCTACAAGTGATAATCTTCTAGTTGTGAAAGAGTTCTATCTCTAATTGATGTGTATCTTGGCAAGATGTGCTGGTGAATATCATGTATGATTCTATCCATAAAAGATTGTGTGTCTGGTGTGGGAGTCTTGAAATCTGGGAGTCTTGAAATCAACAGTGAAGTGGGACTCTATTTGCTTCTGTGGATTGTGCACATCTTTGATCAACAACCGAAGTAATCTTAGTTACGTAAAGGAACATAGTGCTGGTGGTGTGCGTTAATTGTTGATTGGGAAAAATACACTGTAGCAACCTTATATGGTGGTATAATGACGGTAGAGTATATGTGCGTTAATTGAAGACTAAAAAGAAATACAGCTGAAGTGGTGTGGCAGAGATGGCTTTGGTGTTGGCTTAATGAAGGGTGTGTGAGTATGATTAAGAGTGCCATGGGTTTTAATTAAATACTTGAAAAAGACGCAGCTTACATGGTGTGTGTTGTTGCTTGAGTGTTGGTGTCGTACATGTCTCAAATTAACAGCTGAAGTGAATCTCTTGCGTGGTGAAACAGTGGTTGCGATGTTGTATGTTGATGGTCAATTAAGAAAGATATACGGCTGTAACATTACATGGGAAAATAGCTGAATAAAATTTGTATGTTGAGTGAGATAAGTCAATGGTGCAGTGAGTGACAGCTACGGTAGAGTGTGTGTGAGATTGTGAAGAGTGTCAATTGTTATTGAGTGAAAAAGGTGCATGTGCAGGACTTCGGTTTTTGTAAAAAAAACCGTGGGTTAGCTTGTTATTTTTCAAGACTTCTTCATTTGGGATTGTGGGTTGTTCTTCGTGAAATAAACATCGGTATTTTGTATGGTTTAATTGGAGTTATTGAAGCCGGAATAAATCAGTTTAGTTGGTGGACAGATTTTCAGATCCAGTTCAGAGAAGCAGAACTCATTGGGAAGTTGTTCTTGTCTATCTCAAGTGTATTTAGTCTTCGTTCTTTATTATTTTAATCACTTGAGTTATTTGTTTATTATTCTTTTGTTAAAAGATTGATTGAGAAAAATACTCTGTTGAGATTAGTACGAGGCGATCATACTATTAGATGTGAAATTCTTTCACGGAAAGTGAGGTTGAGAGATAGTGTCAAGGGTTGAGTGATGTCGGCTCAATAAAGCCTTGGGTAAAGGGTAAATCTATTATACTTCGGTAAAAGAATTAATCTGGGTGAGGGCCCCACAGACGTAAGCAAGGAGTGCCGAACTGCGTTACCAAATTTCTGGTGTAGTTTGTTATTTTTCTTCTGATTGATTTTTGTTTTTATTTGTGCCAGAGACATCCAAGTAAAATTGGACAGTTTGCGAAACTATTACCACCCCCTACGGTTTTTCAAGTTGGGTGTAGTAATGCTTAAAAGGAAGGAATTTAAAGATTCTCGTTGTCAGTTTGAAGCTATTGTTAAAGCAGGTCATATTTATTCATCAGTAGGCGTTGCCAGGTTTAAATATAAGTGCGTTATATTTATAGACACACTACCATCTCATTCTTAACTAATTTTGTTGTTACTTACACTCCCAACTTTTACTTTGGTGTTAGAGAGTAATCAAAATTATACTTTTAAAGAAAGACATGGCGTTACCGAAAATATACTAAATAGAATAAACTCAGAAACTACAGCATACTTTTTACCTTGCGATGCTATTGTGGATTGAGCTACCACACTCTGCTTCTTTGATCCCCATGAGAAATATTCTGATCCCAAGCTGAAACAATATCTAGAGGTACTCTTCATATCATCTGAAGATCCTCCCTAATCACTGTCCAAATAGCCCTTTAACTCTATGCTTCTTGTTCTGCCATACTTGAGACTGAAATTGTAGGTTCTTTTGAGGTATCTTAAAACTCTCTTAGCTACTGTCATATGAAGTTCAGTTAGGGCAGCCATAAATCTTAAGAGCATGCTTACTGTAAATTGAATATCTGGTCTTGGTGAGGTTATGTACATTAGGCTACCAATGAGGCTTATGTATCTTCCTTCATCTGGAGCATTGCTTCCATCTATCTTCTGCAATTTTTCTTTGCAGTTCATAGGTGAGCTTGCGGATTTACATTCCAGCATATGAAATCTTTTAGAACCGCTCTAATGTAATTTCTTTGGCAAATGGAAATTCCCATTTGGTTTTGACATATTTCCATTCCAAAGAAGTATATCATTAAGCCCAAATCTGGCATAGCAAATAAGCTCTTCAATTTGAGCTTAACTCCTTCAATCTCCTTAGCATTACTTCCTGTCAACAACAGATCATCTACATATACTGACATGTAAATGACTCTGTCCTCTTGCTTTCTCACATAGAGAGTGAGTTCTCTCTCACTTCTAATAAATCCAATCTGCCGTAAGTAATTATCAAGTTTGTCATACCAAGCTCTAGGAGCTTATTTCAGCCCATACAAGGCTTTCCTCAATCTATACACTTTCTCCTTCTTTCCTTCTACTGCAAAACCTTCTGGCTGGTCAACATAGATCTCCTCTTTCAGCTCTCCATTGAGAAAGGCTAACTTGTCTCTAATTGATGCACAAGCCATTCTCTTTCGGTAGATAGGTTCAGTATAAGTCTGATGGTCTCCAATCTTGCTACTGGTGCAAATGTATCAGAGTAATCAACTCCACTTGTTTGTGAATACCCCTTAACCACCAATCTAGCCTTGAACTTGTTTAGAGAGCCATCAGGATTTATTTTGGTCTTGTAGACCCATTTGACCCCAATAACCTTCCTGTCAATTAGATTATCTACAAGCTTCGAAGTCTGGTTATGTTCAATCATATTGATCTCCTCCTGCATTGCAGCTAGCCACTCCTTGCTTTCTTTTGCTTCCTTGAAGCTGTGGTTCACAAAGAGTAACATTACAAGTTTGATAAATTTCAGAAAGGAGTCTAGTACCTCTTACAGGAATATGATCCACCTGATCTTCTAGATCATCATCAGATTGGTTTTCTGGTGTTGACTCCTCTTCACTTTCATGTGAGTGAGCTCCTTCTACTTCAGTTGCTGGACCACCTTCATCTTCAGACTCCTCTTCTGTTGGAATTTCTGGTAGATTCACCCTTCTAATTAGATGTCTCTCTATTTCTGTGCTGTCACCTTCTGCACTTGACTAATCTCATATCTCATCTTCTAGGACAGTCACATCTCTACTGACCTTGACTTCCTTTCTGCTGGGAATAAGGATTCTGTATCCTTTAGTCACTTCTAAATAGCCAATGAAGACTCCTGCTGTGGCTTTGGAGTCCAGTTTACTCCTCTTCTGTTGAGGCACATAAGTGAAACATGAAGATCCAAAAACTTTCAGATTTTTAAGGTTTGGTTTCTTCATATGCTGTCTTCTTCTTAAAAGCTTTGGTGGGAAGTCTGTTGAGAAGAAACACAGCAGTAGTAGCAGCTTCAACCTAAAGATGTTTAGGAAGAGACTTTTCTTTGAGCAAGCATCTGACCATCTCCAGAATAGTTCTATTCTTCCTCTCACTTACCCCATTTTGTTGAGGTGAGTAAGGCACTGTCAGTTGGTGAACAATGCCACAGTCTTCACAAATTTTCTTCATCTTCTGATTACAATACTCAGATTCATTATCACTTCTGAGTATCTTTATCCTCTTCCCACTCTAATTTTCTGCCATTTGCTTGAACTTCTCGAATATTTATGATACCTATAAATCCAGCAGTACCTTGATTTGTCATCTATGAATGTGACAAATAATTTGCTTCCATTCCAAGATTCAATAGGCAAAGGTCCACACACATCACTGTGGATTAACTCAAGTAGTTCAGGTGCTAACCACTTGCTATCTTTAAAAGGTTCTCTGACCTTCTTTGCTTGTATGCAGGTGGTGCACACCTGTTGTGATTCCTTGAGAGTTGAAACTCCTAACACCATTTCTGATTCACTCAGCTGTATAAGACCCTTCCAATGAGGATGGCCTAGCCTTCTGTGCTAGAGATTTGCATCTTTGATGCTTACATTGAGTGCTACTTGATGCTGTTCAAAAAGGTTCAGGACATAGCTTCTATCCTTGACACTTATCCTGAACAAAATTCTGCCATCTGAAGCTGAGATTGTGTAGATACCATGTTGAAAAAGGGTATTGAATACCCTTTTTTAATCACCTGTGATACACTCAGAAGGTTTTGCTCCAGTTCTGGTACATAGAGAACATCTTCAAGTTTTCTTGGACCATTCATGCTCTCAATCACTACTGCACCTCTTCCTTTTGCAGAAATCAGGTGGCCATTGCCTATCTTGACTCTGCAGGTGTTTTTCTTGTCCAGATTCTTGAAGATGCTGATTGTTTGTCATGTGGTTGAAGCATCCACTATCTACAAGCCAAGTATATGTAGAAATATCGATGTTGTGACATAAAGCCACAAACAGCTGGTCCTCCTCCTTCTTGGCAGCAATTTGAGCTTCTCCAGGGTTCGGCATTTGCTCCTTGCTTCTGTAGAACTTATCAATGTGTCCAAGCTTCTTGCACTTCCTTCACTTAACATCAAGCCTTCTCCAACATTTATAATGAGGGTGATTTATCTTACCACAATGTTTGCAGGGGTTCTTTTGGGACTGAGATGAAGATGCTGCAGATTCTTGATTTTCTTGCTTCTTATTTTCTGTCCCATTCTTGTTCCAAGACTTCTTCTTCTTCCCTTCACCACTGGTTTTCTTACTTGCCCTGAGTGCACCTTCAATAGCTTCTGCCAATCTAAGTGCTCTTCTCTGTTCTTGGGCTTGCAGGAAACTCAACAATTCTGACAACTTCAATTCTGTCATATCTCTAGTATTTTCCAAAGATATGATAGTTGCTTCGAATTTTTCAGGAAGAGAAATCAACATCTTCTAGACAATCTTCTCATCTTCAAATCTGCTTCCAAAAAGTCTGATTCTATCTACAAGATCCTACAACTTTCCATCATAAACCTTGACAGATTCATCTTCTGCCATCTGAGGTTTATCAAACTCCCTCATCAGGTTGATAATCTTCGTGCTCTTCACCCTCTCATCTCCTTCATACTCGACTTTCAAGAAATCTCAAATTTCTTTTGTAGATTTTAAATGCATAATTCTGGTAAAAAGAGAAGGACTTACAACAGAATAGAGACAAGATTTTGCTCTTGATTTTCTGGTGAGTCTTTCCCTTTAGCACTTCATTTGGTTGATGGTTGCATTATCTGCCAATGGTTTAACATGATAATCTTGTTCTACTGGCTCCCACAAATCCAGACCCTCTAGATATATCTGCATCTTCACAACCCAAATTTAATAGGATTTTTTATCAAAGAATGGTGCTTGCATGCTTGGAACTCCCTCCATTTTCGATATATGCACGCTTCTTATGATTGCACCATATTCTTGCTGAGATAAAGCCTTCAAATCTTCTCCATAGATTCCTTAAGGTCCTCTTTATATTGCTGTGATACCACTGTTAATTCTTAAGATATTATGTACTTAGGAGAACAATAAACTTGTAGAGATGAGTTGAGGAATGAATTGAATTTTATTCGATCTTCCTCTACTGTTTTTATACATTCTATTAACGGATATCAATAGAAATAACAGAAAAAACTAACTCCTAACTGTCATAACTATATTTTGCTTTTTCTTGACTTCTAAGACTCTAACAAGGATTTGGTTTCACCCTACCTTTAAGTCTGAGTTTTGGATAGCTCAGTGAATGATGGGTATAACTTAGACATCATGAAACTTTCTATGGGAGTTATAGTTCTCGCTTCGATGTCTGTTAGTCCTTGTGTTTGTTCAACTTAATACAGTGAAGAAACAGTCATAAAAAGGCGTTTTATTTCTCATCGTGGTTAAGTTGTCTACGCTTCAAACGGATGCTTGTCCTGTATGTTTGGCAGGAAAATCTATTTGCCACAAAATTTGGGAAATGGATCCGTTCTACTTTTACTATCAGTGAATGTAAATAAATGAATTTGTAGTCACCTTTTTATGACTATTGCAGAGCTTACGAGGGCCATAACTTTCAAGCCAGACTTGCAGCTGCTACATCTTTGAGCAACATTTCATGACTCTATGGGTGACTCGGCCCCCACTGTTCGTGATTGCGAGGCAGCACTCTGTCTTGCTCCCACTCATGTTGACACCATTGAGCTCTATAAGAAAGCACTAGAGTTGTCGAACCTTCTCTCATTTTGAAGTGAGACGAAGGCCTGTGCTTCTCAGGGTAGATCATCCGTACGAAATGTTGTTCTGAAACCATGTTCGCAGTTACTCCCCGATCTCTTTTAAGAGCGTAAGTTCCTGTACAGATGAGAAACTGGATACTGAAGATTATGTGTGCATAGTTGGATGTGGTATCGGGACATTAAATGTTACAAGTGATTGCATACTGCTTCTACTGCTATCACTCGACATTCACGGCATCTGGGACTTGCGATAACATGGTCAAAGAAACTTGTACATGTAATGGCAGCTAAGAATGAAGTCTGCCCTCTAGAATTTTACAAGTATATTGTTTTTGGTGAATTATTTCCATGGAAAAATATGCTCTTTCTAGTTTTCCAGTGTCACAATTTTCTCCATCCAACAGTTGCGAAGAGGACATTGTGATACTCAGCTTTGTTTCTGTTAATGTTTAAGACACTAGATACATTCAACATTGTACATCACTGGGTTCTTATTGTTATGACTCATTTTCTCCTCTGACGAAAAGCTACCTTCCAATAGTTTTAGCCGCTATTCTTCAGATATCCAGTGTAAAGTTTCGAGTTCACGTAATAGTCCGTAAATTACGTTTTGTGTTTTTATTTTTTATTTTGGTTAAACCACTAGCGTTCGGGGCGAATTACTATGCCCAGACTATTCCCCGATCGTGCAGGGTGGGACTCCGAGAGGCGGTAAAGAATTACCACTGAGTATTTAACATTGCTAAATGCACAAACGAAGGTCGAAGCCCCAACCTTGCTTAAGCGAATACCAACCCATTACCCCTGGACTTCGATGCTCGGTGGTACGTTCTGTTTTGTGTTTTTATCATAGTGCTGTGGAGTTAATAGAGTGAACTATGAAGCACACGAATCATTGTGAGTTAATAGTATCTCAGACTTTTCCGCTCTCTTTCACATGTAACTACTATCACCATGAAAAGTCCAAAAGTGGTTTTAATGGCTTGCACGAGGTACCCATAGTTCTCACCTGCTCTCTGATAATATCAAGCAACTACTTTTGTAACTTTTCTTTATTCACTCGGAAACTAAACTTAACCAGTTGTCATTATGTACAATCTAGTGCTTTTTTTATGGAAAAAACAGAGAAAAGGAAGGTTAAGGTTTTGAACAGCTCAACAAAGCTGGACTTCAATTTGCCATAGAGGAGACACTCCTCGTCCAAAGCTGCCACCTTGCAGATAGCATCTGCGCAAAGAAAAAACCAAAACTGACAACCAGGAACGTCCTGTCAATGTTCCCGAACATCATGATGGCTGTGATGCCGATGTTGACAACAACGACAACGATGAGGAGGATGTGTGTTTCAGATGTCGTGGTGGAAGTGTTGTCCTTGACAGAAGCAATAGACATCGTGCAAAAAGCTGAGGCTGATCTTGACAAGCTAAACTTGGAGAGAGAGGTCAGTGATTGTGATTCTCCGAAATGCTACTGCACTAGCTTCATCTTCTACATTGGAAGCATCCAAGAACGTTAACAAGACTCACTCTTATAATTCCTGCAAGTTCTTGGACGAGTTGGATCGTGAAAAGCTAGAAGTGGGGGCACCTCCATCATGATGGTCCCGTAATTAAAAATTAAAAAGTCAGCGTCAGCAAAATTTTGTTTCACGTCAACAACAAATAAAAGATGATACCCTACTATTGTTAATGGTCAGGTTTAATTTTAATATTTTTTAAATATTAAGGTTAATTTTTAACGTTTAACAAATATTAAGGTTTAATTTAAATATTATAAAATGTTAGGTCCATTTTGTTCATCATGGTAAAATTGAGTGGCTAATTGGCCCTCTTGGCCTGTTAGAAAACGGAACCGTAAGTAACAGGAAGAAATGGAAGAGGAAATGAAGAACCTGAAAGCGCATGAGCAGATCTGAACTGTGCTGACGGAAACGGTTGGCAGATAAATCGCGACGAGCATTTTCTATCCAGGCGAGGTCTACAGGAGATCGGAGTTGAGGATCAAACTCCCAAACTTGTTTACCCATGCACGTGATTTATTATATTCTTCCAAACTTAAATACAATAAAAAAAAAGTCCACTTTAAATTTGCCAAAAACGTCGGGGTGTGAATGAGTTAGTGACTCGTACATCAATGGCGAAAAAGAAGGGAAATTCGTGACGGCATTGAAGAAACTTATACAGATGGGTTGGGTTGGGTTCTACTACTTCTGTGTAGTGAACAAAGGCTTGGAAGTTGGAATTGGAAAAGAAAAGAAGAGTGAAAGAGGGAAGAAGGTCAATGAGACTAATAGAGAGAGAGAGAATGAATTTGGTAGGCAAGTCATCCTCCATACTCTCGGAGACTCCAACCAAACCAAACCAAGATAAGGGAAGGACATGAACTACGTTTACTACATCATCTGATGACATTAAAGAGAAAAACTTTACAATTCTGTCATGAGTTTTGGGTTCTCGTAAAATACGGGCTGTCTGTTGCAACCGCCGGTTAATTAGTTGGGATACTATAAGCATGCGTGGACGTATAAATTTTACTACCTTCCACTCAACAGTTGGAATGTAGAGCAAGCAAGAAAGCAAGCATCCATTTTTCCTTTTTCTTACGAAACAAATAGACCGGAACACTAGCCGACATCACAATAAACAGAGACGGTGACGGAGTCATTCTCAGCCATTCATTTTGATATCTGTCAATGCCACGATTCTTTCTTGTAGTAATTACGAGGAGTTTGGAGTTCCACGTGTAAGGTGAAACACGAATCTTATTACGTATTTTGGATGGTTCAGGGGAATAAATAAAAAAATATAAAAATACCTAATTTTGGTTTCATCACATCTCGAAGGGGCTTTCCAAAGATGGAGCGAACTCAAAACATTCATCGAGATTAATCAACGCCTTTTTACAGTTATAAGCTCTTTTAATAAGTCATATAATTCGGATGCTTACAAATAATAATGAGACATTAACTTCTTCATAATATAGTTTTTATATCGAACTTTTCTATCTCAGGCTTAATATGAGTCTAATTTATACTAATTAAAATATATATTTTTTAAATTTTAACTCATTAGCTTATTATTTATTGAGTCACTTTATTATCTTTATTTAAATTAAATTATATAATTTAAACAATAAAATATCATTAATTATTATTTATGAAAATGTCTAGAAGCATGTCCTTTTCTATCTTTTCCAAAAATGGAAGGCTTGAATTATAGGAAAGGACTGGATTGGGTAAATAATGAATTCTCTTCATTACTGATTAGACGGAAAATAAATAGTCCTTTCGAGAGTCAACATTAAGCAGGTGGGCTGTCTGTTCATTTCGACTCCGTAAATTTTTACTATTTCTGGCAATGAGAGGCCCGACCAGACAAGGAAACATTGATCATACGATATTCGGACCATTTCTATCTTTTTTCTTGTGCATATAGGAACAGGCTCTCTGGGTGCGCCAATCAAGTCATTGGTAACTTCAATTCTGCCCTATCTTGGGAATATAACATTGCATGTTTGTACTTCCACATTAATAGCAGAGTTATATAAAGCAAAAAGTTGGGCACGCTAGTCAAGAGTTCTCTATGCATACTAATCAGATCACTGTGATGTGGAGAAAAAGAATCTGGGGTGTCGACACGTTTACTTCAAAGGTCCTACTGTTCCTAAATATGCAATGAATACCAACCGCCCCACAGCCCACATTGGTTCATCGCATTCAAGTTCTTGGACAAGATGATAAGTTGGGGTTAGGCTGCAAAATTTTAAAGAAAATTTCAAAGATAAGGAATGTGTGTTGAGGGTTGCGTTGAAGTTTTCAATTTTCTTTTCATGGCACTGTGTTTCAATTAATCAGTTAGGGTGCTCCAACCCGCAGAGTTACAGTATAAAGTTTGCTTGTCAAGAATCAACCAACTCATTGACAAGCAAACTTATCATGATCGTCAAGAATCATGACCCTCCCCGCGGACTATATATATATATATATATATGTACTTATATGTATATAAGTTCATAAGGAGTCACGAGTTTCTAAGGAGGAGTTACTGAAGCTGATCTTCATCATCAGAAACAATAACAACAATGTGGAAGCTAAAACTTTCTGAAGGTGGTGGCCCCTGGCTTAGGAGCGTCAACAACAACGTTGGTAGGCAGTTCTGGGAGTTCGACCCTGAGGATGTTGGAAGGCCTGAAGATGGAACTCAAGTTGAAAAAGCTCGAATCCAGTTTACCAGGAACAGGTTTCAAGCTAAACACAGCTCTGACCTCCTCTTGAGACTTCAGGTAATTAGGTGATTATTAACAACAACCAACTTAACTTTTGGTTTCTTTATACTAATACTTGATGATGTTTTATACTGTAATGAAGTTTGCTAGGCAGAATCCAGTAGCAGGGGAGATGAAGCTGCCATGGACGAAAGTGAACAGTGAAGAGGAGATTAACGAGGAAGTGGTGACTAATACATTGAGAAGGGCCTTGAGATTTTACTCAACCATGCAGGCTGAGGACGGTTTCTGGCCTGGTGACAACGGCGGTCCTTTGTTTCTCATGCCTGGCCTGGTACGTTCACAAATTCAACTAATCACCTATGTTTTAAAAATAAGACTAAATATGAAACTGGTATTAAACTGCTGTAAAACCTGTATATAATAAATAAGAAGTAAAAATAATAAGAATAAGTAAAAATATTATTGGAGAGGCCTGGGATCATACATCACGTGCATGGTAAGGCAGCGGAAGTGTCAGAATTAAAATTCCAACTCCTAGGTTATCCCCATAAACCCAGAATCCATGTGCATTAATAGACAGAATGTAAGAACATGAAATTACAGCATATATACCTTGCAAATACTCCTCCTTTCCTAAATCTTCTTTTTGTTTGTGTAGTAGCAAATACCAAACACTTTCAACCGCCAGTGAAGAACACCATAGATAAAGAAATATAGTGTGTAAGGAAGGTTTGAGCACCAAACAAGAAATAAGATGCTCAATATGAAGAATAGAAGAGAATATATCATATGTAATAAACATCAAGCAATTTTTGCTTGACATGCAAAGAAATTCTCCCTTTAACTCCTTCTAAATGTCCAGAACATTTCTGGACTCCTTAGCTATTAATCTCTATCTATAAGTGATGAGAAATCACTTATATATGTTGCTGGAATTAGTGGGTCATGATCATGACTCCACCTTGGACATCCATGCAACATTTACTTTGTCCATTCCTTTTCAACATTTCTTACCATTATCATATCACGATATTATTCCGAAACATTCCCTCAATCTCTTACGCATGTGACCTTTTAGGTTCCCGATTTTTGGCCACTTGAATTATCTTGTAATATGAGTAATTCATGAATGGTTTCATGACGCCACTTTATCGGAAAGTTAGTAGATTGACATACGAACTCTTTGATAGTCAATTATTTGACTTACGAACCTTTTCAAAGACAATTACTGTGCAATTCATCTTTTTACTATTCTATACCCCATTTGGTTCAGAGTATAGGTCACGTGTCAACTTCCACTAAACTGACTACATTACATCTAATTCAAGTGATATTAGTTCTCGTCATAGGGATCTCATTACTCTTTATGTCATTGAAGACTCTCTTCATGACACATCTACTCTGGCCAAAGATTCCTGAGTAGTGACCCCGACAATAGACCATAGGTATCATCTCCTTCTATCAGGAGTGATGATTTGTTTATTAGCTAACCAATTACCTTCGAATTCAAATAGCTGTACCCAATCACCACCCTATGAGCGACCTCATCTTGAGGCAGCAAGGATGGTGTCAAAGCATAAGATCAGTATCCAAGATATCTTTGAGTATCTCAAGTCTAAGCATATTTGCATGTTGCTATGATGAGATTCATCACTAACATTTGATAGATCATCCATATGATAATCTCATAGCAGGTCATCTAATGTACTTACTACTCTTAATAAGCATCCACATGTTAATTCTAAACATCTCATGCTTATAATTTATGAGATCCACTGTTTGATCAAATCAAGGAGTATACATGTGCTAGTCTATTCGAATTAACAATGTCCTGTCTCATTAATCCTTATGACTAGGGATAATTTAGATATTAACACAATTGCACATGATAGGAAAATTATTTAACATGATTTCCTTCATGCTATGCTTTATATTATAGGCTTCATTAACTCGATTTAAGATCGACATGAATTCATAAATATGAATATCAAATTAATAAAAATTGCCTTTCACTTTATTAATCAAAATAAAGCTTCTACAAAAGCGCTAAAACTAATTGCCTTTAGAGCATTACTCTAACAAATATAGTATAAAATAAAATAATTTATTGGAATAAAATACACAAATAATGCCTATTAATATATAATAAATCTAATAATTTAAACTAAGATTAATCTAAGATAAATTTTAAAATAATAATAATAATAAAAATTATATTTCTTTATTGTCATTTATTTAAAGACTCATAAAAGTTATTACATGTTTAAAGAAAGTCAATAGGAATAACTCTAACTTTATTCTAACTTCTTTTTTAATGTCCTTTATAAATATACTTTTTATAGTTTAAATATTATTTTTAACACATTCTTACATTATTTTAAGCAAATTTACTTATAGATACTAATTAATAATTTATTGCATTAGACAAATTCATGATAAAAATAATAATTAATTTTTAACAATAATAATTTAAAAATTTTCAATTAAAATATAAAGAGATAAATAAAGAACCTAAATTTGGACAAATATAATTTATTAGTGAGATTAAATAAATTTCGTTTCTTAAGGATAAAAATAGTAATTCTTTTTTAAAATAATATTTTAAACAAAATTTTAATTAAAATGTAAAGAGATAAATAAATAATATAAATTTTGAAAATTATAATTTATTAATTAAATTTTGTGGGACTTAAAAAAGAAAAAGGTTCATTTAAAATTCTCTAACTTTCCTGATGTCAAAACATTGACATAGACAATGATAAACATGATTTGGTGTGCATGGGGAGAGGAGGGAGACATTTGTTGTTTGAGGTGCGTACCACATTTAAAAAATGGTGAGTCCCACATTCTCTAAAAAGTACTCTCCTACTAATGTACTTACCTAGGCTACCACTGATCTTCAACCTGCTCACTTGCGCTCCTTCCTAACCTTCTTCATCGTCATTCTCTTTCACCCCTCTCCTATTTCCTCTTTCCACACTACCGTTCTCTGCGTTCTTCCTTCACAACCTATTCATTTACCCTCCTCTTGTTTCTCTTTGCTTTTCCTTTTCCTTTCCCTTTTGCTCTCCCTTGTTTTTACCCAACAGACAATAAACCCAAAACATTTCTTGCCTCTAATTTCAAATTCCATTGCCATCCCAATTGCTCCCATCCTTTCAGTCTCCAACCCCTACGTAGCTTATCTCCTCCCGTTCCCACTGCCCCGCCGCCCTTACCCATTGTGGACACTTCCACTTCTACCCACCTCAAAAGGCCCTGGGTTCAGGTCTCTTGGGAAGCCTCTACTGAGGTTAAACTCAACTACTTTCCCCCTTCTGCCTCGTCTGTAATCACAATTGTGTCCCCTCCTCTTAAGGTGCTCAGAGTAGGGGTCTTGAAATGGAACTATACGCTAGTTGGCTTTCTTCATCGACAACTGCATAACTTACCTAGTTATGAAGAACTAGGCGATGGCTAATTAGAAAAACTTAGGTCTACTAAAGATGCTCATCAATAACGATGATGTTTTTCTCTTCAAATTCTCCAGCGCAGAGGATGCGAGAAAGGTGCTCCAATCTACATTCACAACAAACCTCTCTTGCTACAAACTTGGAAACTAGGTATGAAAATGGAAGTTATCAAACAGGACTGCATTCCCACCTGGATTAGCATCCATAGGGTCTCGTGGAATATTAGACCACAGCCGGTCTGAGTTACATCACAAGCTTCATTGGCAAGCCTATCTGTATGGACCAGGCCATTGCTTAGGTAAGGAGAGTGCAGTTTGCTCATATATGTATCTTGGTTACATCTATGTCAGACCTACCAGAAATTATACCAATTGTGAAGATTAGGTCAACTTTACCTATGTATGGGAACTAGGGATGGGCACGGTTCGGTTCAGTCAGTTTTTGGCTGTCGAACCGAACCGAACCGAATAATCGGTTTTAGAGAATAAGAAAACCGAACCGAACTGAATGTCAGATGAAACTGAAAATTCAGTTTGCCTTGCGGTTCAGTTAGGTTCGGTTACTTTAATCAGTTTGGTCCCTAATCTTGAGCCTTAAATTTTGGGTCAATTTTAGTACATGTCCAACATTTTTATTTCATTTTAGGACCTAGTCGATGATTTTCATACTTGAAAAGTTGGAAACTTACCTTATATACCTAGAGTTATAAGTATAAAAAATACAAGCTTTTTTTGTTTTTACTTGATCGGTTTGGTTCGGTTTGGTTTGGAAAAAATTTTGCCTACACCGCACCCGAACAGATATAGTCGGTTTTTCATTATATAAAACCAAACCGACCATCCATCACTCTCGGTTTGGTTCAGTTTGGCCCGATTTCTTCGGTTTTTCGAGTCGGTTCAGTTTTTTCGGATTTTTTGCCCAGTCCTAATGGGAACTACAAAATGTTGTGGAGAAAATTTGGAAGCCTACTCGCAGGTTATTTAAAACAAGAGGACATAAAGAGTTATTAGGTCTCCATACTAAAGAAATTATATCAGAAAATACATTGCAGCAGTCTCCTTCTTAACCCAAACAACTAGCGGGTAATGAGGACTCTTTGAGCAGCAATGTAGATCCCTAACAAGAAACAACATCATCCTCAGATGATGGTACTGAGAGTGAGCCCCAACCTATTACACAGAAAACTCCAAGCAAGAGCCGCAATTTGGAGTGGATTTTAAACCGGTGGTGAAACGGAGAACAAGCAAAAAGAAGAAAAACCTCACTGGGGACTCTCACATATGAAGATTATTGCTTGGAATGACCGAGGGGATAATGCCCCTCACAAAAAGCTTTTGTTACGGAATCTAGTGGACTAGAATAAAGCTTCTATTGTGGGTCTTTTTGAGATAAGTATAAAACTCGACAGCTGCAACCTTCTACATTTTTGGCCTCGCTATTGGAATATGATATCTAACTATACTTACCGCCCAAATGGCAGAATTTTTATTGTTTACAATGACCTAGAAGTCATTGCTAATTCCATCTTTATCTCTGACCAATTGATTCATATTGAAGTGGTTCGAAAGGATACAGGTAAGACTTTCTACATCTCGTTCAACTACGCGCACAACTGTGCTTACCAAAGATCAGCACTTTGGTCTCAGTTGAAAGCTCTATCAGCAACAATTCATCAACCTTGGTGTTTACTTGGTGACTTTAATGCCATCCTAAATCCTAAGGAAGCACGAGGGATCAGATCTGTGGGCCTTGTACTAATCTGAGACAATGCATCTTGCACATCCAAGCTTCTGATCTACCAAGGGGAGGTAACTTTTACACCTGGTGCAATAAGCAAGATGGAGAATATTTCATTCAGAAAAAACTTGATCGTAGCATGGCAAATCTCTACTCGTTCATAACCTTTCCAAATAGTTACACAACATTCACCTCTCCCACCCTTTCAGACTATTTAGCCTTAATCACTTACGTGGACACCGAGAGAACATTCCCACCTTTCATATTTAATAATTTTCTGGCTGACCTAGCTAAATTTGAATTTTGCATCCTCAAAGCTCTTATTGTTCATATACCAAGCTACAAACAATTCATACTTGCGAAGAGACTTGCTCTCATTAAACAAGAAATGAAATAGCTCTTTCAGTCGAATGTGGGCAATACACACCATCTTCTGAACACAACCATATGTGCAAGGTTTAGGAAGACCTCCAAGCTAATCTCCATTCTCCTAGCTTGCGGGAACTTGAAAGAACTGCTATACATAATCTCACTAGTGCAGTTACCTTTGATTGCTTGCATATGAAGCAAAGGTCGAGAGTGGAATGGATGAAAGACGGTAAACCATAACACAACTTACTTTCATAGAGTTACAATTCCGGAAGAAGCAAAAACATGATTCTCTTGTTGATGCAGAACATCAAGAACTCAATCTTTGCTTTATTAGGACCTATGATTTTTTCTCCCACCTGATGCAGGAACCATCTAATGGCGTCTCCTCTCAGGAGTTTTTAACATACTATTTCACCTCTCTTATTAAGAAACAGAGCATCTAATTAAAATAGTCACCAGCCAAGAAATTGAGGAGGTATTAAAGTCCTTCAACCTAACCAAGGTACCTGGCCCTGATGCATTCAATGTAGTATTTTACAACAAATCATGACATTTGATTAATCCTATGGTAGGTGATGCAATAAAGGATTTCTTTAACAGTAGGAAATTGTTTATGGAATTTAATAATGCCTTCATAACAGTTATTCCCAAAGAAGAGGAACAAGTTTCTTTCTCAGATTTCCGACCTATTTTGTGCTGCAATATAATTTATAAACTCATTTTCAAGGTGCCCACTAATCGATTGAAGATTGTTTTACACCACTACATTCACTTCATCCAAGAAGCTTTCATACCAGGCCATATTATAGGAGATAACATTGTACTATTACAGGAGTTTATTATATCTTACAAGATTAGATGAAGAAAGCAGAACTGTATTCTAAAGGTGGATCTGAAAAAAGCGTTCGATAGTGTTGATTGGAGATTCATTCTTAACATCCATCAAACCTTGGCTTTTCCTCCAATCTTGTTCAATGGATTTCTGAATGTATTACCATGCTTACGTTCAAAATCTTGGTGAATGGACAACCTAGCCATCATTTTAAAAGCTCCAAGGTGATCTGATAAGGGGAACCCTATTTCTCCTTACCTATTCGCTCTCGTTATGAAGGTATTTAACCAAACTCTCCGAGCTGTTATGGAGCATACAAGAACCTTCAAATTCCACTTAAAATGTAAAAGTCTAAGGATCACTAACCTTTGCTTTGCAGATGATCTCTTACTCTTATCTAAAGCTTATCCACTTTCGGTCTCCACACTAATGAAAGCATTGAAGATGTCCAGCAAATTATCTAGCTTACATATGAATTGCAAGAATAGTGGTTTCATTTTGTCTAAATCTGATCTCGAAAAGGAAGCTAGTATTAAAGCCATTACAGGTTTCAACTGCTAAACCTTCCCAATAGTATATCTCGGCATTCCCATATCTACCTCCAATCCTAATTCTGTTGACTTCGCTCTGCTTATCGAAAGAATTAAAGCCAAAATGACTTCTTGGAGCTCAAGCATGTGATCTACCGTAGGAAGGATTCAACTTATTTCTTCAGTAATAAACTCGATCACTGCATTTTGGGATACTCACATGGCTATCCCCAAGAGAACCATTAAGCATATAGAGAGACTATGAAACATGTTTCTGTGGAATGGGAATGAAGAACAAGCTAGGCGGGCAAGAATGCAATGGAAGGAGGTATGACTTCCTAAGAACATAGGTGGACTGGGGCTCATTTGTTTGAAACTAATGAATTTTGTCATATTAGCCAAAAGATTATGGCGACTATTGACAGATAAATAAGCTTTTTGGTGTTGATGGATTCATAGCTTCTTTATCAAGGACCGAAGAATTTGGGCAGTTCAAATTCCATCTAACTCAACCGTCACTTAGAAGGCCATACTGAAAACAAAGGACCACTTGAGGAATGAATCTACTAATTTAATCGAACATGGGCAACAAACCAACTTCTAGTTTGACAACTGGTTACCTTGTGGAGCTTTATTCAATTTACCACGGATGGACAGCCTTAAACCACTTATCCACCATAAGATGACAGTTGCAGAGGCTTTGCGAGATAACTCTTTATTCACTTTAGCTACCATTCCTACTCGGGTTTCTTCTGAAATTCTACAAACTAATTTGCTTGGCGAGGATGACACTATTATTCATAAACATACCAGTCGCGGAGCCTTTACTAGTCAATCTTGTAGACAATTCTTGCAAAGGAACTCACCACCACTCTATGGTCTAAAGTAGTTTGAATTAAAAAACACCACTCCGAGCAGTCTTTTTACTTTGGACAGCTATGAAAGAACGGTTTCCAACAGTGGATAGGTTGAAGTGTTTTCTTTACATGCCAAACTAGTGCATCCTCTGTCAGAACGCAGAAGAAAGCCATGATCACTTGTTCTTCAAATGTGAGTTTGTTAACTCTAGCTGATTGTCCCTTTTACACAGATGTTTCATTAGTCATTACCCTAATGATAGGAGCTCAATTAAGTTGTGGAGTTGTCAGTCTACTGGTACTTCTGATCATGATATCAACTGGTGCTTTTGTTTAACTTTCTCCTTCCTTGTCAAGGTCATTGGGGATGAAAGAAACTCTCATATATTTCAGAATCGACGATCCACCAAAGAGTTGTTCCAACAAAAGCTGATCAAACAACTCCACACCCACGTCAACTTACATAAACACAGATTACATAACCATGACTATTGGGCGCAAATGTGGCATATTTAACTAACCCATCCCACGTCAACTTACATAAACACAGATTACATAACCATGACTATTGGGCGCAAATGTGGCATATTTAACTAACTCATTGTCTACGAAGGTTTTTTTTGGTGCTATTCTGATTCCTAACTATGTATTTTAATTAGCTTCACAATCATATATACTCTCAATAGCCTATAAACTTTGGTTTGCCTGGCCAAATTCTTTACATTTTCAAAAAGAAAAAAAGGTGGCTGAGTGAGTTATTAACTGGTTTTAAAGAAAATAGGGCGATTTTTAGGAGATCAGTCAGCTTATTACTTAACCAACAGTTTTTGCTTAGAAAGGTGATAAATACAAATCGGATTGAAAACTAAGTTGGTTCTTATTTATTCCGATCGAACCGACTGATCCCGTCTAGGTTTTAAATCATTGCTAATTACTATTCATTCGTATCATCACAATTATATGTAAATGATGATTGAAAGTCTCAAATTTTATTATTATCATATTGATCAAAAGGGTCCTTATATATGAATTTAATTAAATAAACTTATCTTTTAAGGTCTTATTTTATAGTTGTCATTTTATTATGAATATGATGGTATAAGTCGACGCAAATTATTTATAATAATCACTCATTAGTTTTACTTTGATAGAAGTGAACATAATTATAACTTGGTTATCAGTACAAATCGAAATGTAATATATTTAAACAATCATCAAAATTAATACATTCCTTCGCTAAAATTCAACATATGATTATGTAAATTCATAAATTAAAAAGCACGGAAATGATGCACGTATAAAGTTGATCACTCAAATGTACACTATATATATATATTTAATTCATAAACAAGTGACGTGCATAGGTAATCGGATTATATGTGACGGACGCTTTGAATACAATGTTGCCTCAAGAGCATCAAAAGGAGATGCGTCGTTATATATATAATCATCAGGTACCTACATACAATGCTTGTTTGTTTATTGTAAGTTATTATTTTCATATTAAGTATAAGTACAATAATTCCCATCTAGCGTTGATTTAGAGTTGACAGGCAGGCTGGCTTCTTTGATGTTATTGCAGAACGAAGATGGAGGGTGGGGATTGCACATAGAGGGGTCCAGCATCATGTTCTGTACGGCTCTGTCGTATGTGGCGTTGAGGTTGCTAGGTGAAGAAATGGACGGTGGCCACGGAGGAGCGATGAAGAGAGCAAGAAAATGGATACTGGATCGTGGTGGAGCTACTTATATTCCTTCATGGGGAAAGATGTGGCTCTCTGTATATATCGATCGATCATATTAACATCACTTTCTTTTAGTTCTTCTTCTTCTTCTTCCTTTTCATTGTAATAATTTATGAATTAGGTACTTGGAGTATACGAGTGGAGTGGGAACAATCCATTGCCTCCAGAGATATGGCTGCTTCCATACTTTGTTCCAATACACCCAGGTTTAGTTATTCTGACATTGTATCGTGTCTGTTTAAACCTTAAATATTAAGTTGGAACTGACAGGTGAAGAAGATACTAACGCCTTATAACTTGGAACAAGAAAAAGATCCATCTGTAGATGTTGGTTGTGTCTGAAAGGGGTTGGATTGTGGGGTGCAGGAAGGATGTGGTGTCACTGTCGAATGGTGTACTTGCCAATGTCATACTTATATGGGAAGAGATTTGTCGGTCAGATCAATTCCCTGATTTTGTCTCTTAGAGAAGAGCTTTATCCTCTTCCATACCATCTCATTCGCTGGGACCAGGCTAGGAATCAATGCGCCAAGGTAATTTAAACTACATGTTTACCAGTTAAATATAATATTAGACAACCAATCATATCTATTACTTATTATTTACTTAGGAAGACTTGTACCACCCACATCCAGCAGTCCAAGCCATCTTGTGGGATTGTCTTTACAAGTTTGTGGAACCTCTTCTTTCAAGATGGCCCTTCTTTATACTCAGAAAAAAGGCTCTTAAAACTGCAGTGCAACACCTCCGCTATGAGGATGAAAACACTCAGTATATATGCATTGCATCTGTAAATAAGGTAAGCACTAAAAAGTCATAATGAAGCACCCTTTCAAACTTTCTAATGGATAACGATAATGAATGACCAATTAAAACACGCTCATGTTCATGTAGGTGCTAAACATGATATGCTGTTGGGTGGAGGACCCCAATTCAGAGGCATACAAGTGTCATCTCGAAAGGATTAAAGATTACTTGTGGATAGCAGAAGATGGAATGAAAATGCAGGTAATATAATTATCCCCCAGCTGTTCTAATAAACCATGAAATTTGACTTTTCATCATCATAATTAGAACTAATCAGTTGAAGTTTGAGATGTTTCAATGACAGGGAACTAATGGTTCTCAACTGTGGGATGTTGTTTTTGCTGTTCATGCAATACTTGCTACCAACCTTGTTGATGAATATGGTTTGATGCTCAAGAAAGCACACAATTTCGTCAGAAGCACACAAGTAATTCACGTACCTTTGTCTAATCTCAAACGTGCTCTACGATAAAATCTGTTACTTTCCATAAATCTAATGAACTCATTTCTCTTATAAGATTCGGGCAAATACGTATGGTGATCCCAGACAATGGTATCGGGACATTATTAAGGGAGGATGGCCTTTCTCTACTCCCGACGTTGGTTGGCTTGTTTCAGATTGCACTGCAGAAAGTCTCAAGGTAAAAAAAAAGTGCCTTTAAGTTTTCAACGTGAAACAAGAGGAATTTAGAAAAGGGATGGAAAACTCACTTTATTCCTTTGATTCAAGGAAATTTATACAAGAGTATTCCTAATTTAATGCTACTAACTACCAAATTTGTGTGAAGGATAAACTTATCTTATCTACTAGAAGATAAACTTGTCTACTAGAAGATAATCTTCTAAGCTAACAGACTTATCTAAAAAATAAAGATAAATAATTGTAATTATCCAACACTCTCCCTAAAGTTGAGGAATAGATATTTATCATTCCCAACTTGTTTAGAATTATCTCGAATCTAGGCTTAGGCATGATCTGTGAAAATATCTGCTTCCTATGATTGAGTAGGAACATAGCATAAGTCAATGCCTCCTATTTCACATTTGATGAAGCTTTGGTCAATTCTAACATGTTTCGTTCGATCATGTTGAACTGGATTCTTCACTATGCTAATGGTTGATTTGCTATCGTTGAAGATTTTGGTGGGAGAGGAAGTGGTGATCTGTAGATCTTGCATTAACCTCTATAACCAAATAACATCGCAAATTCCTTGTTTAATAGCCCTAAACTCTGCTTCTGCATTGCTCATAGCCATTACGGACTACTTCTTGCTTCTCCACGTGACAAGGTTCCCCCATAGCTTACTACAATAACTAGAAGTTGATTTGCTATCTTTAATACAACCATCCTAATTTGCATCCGTAAAACCTTCTATGCTCCTTTTCTCATTTTTTCGGAACATTAATCCTCTGCCTGGACTGTCTTTAAAATACCTTAAAATATGGTTGACTGCCTCTAAATGTCTTTGAGTTGGAGAGTGCATAAACTGGCTAATAACATTCACAAAGTAAGCAATATCTGGTCTAGTTAATGACAAATGGATAAGTTTTCCTACCAACCTTTGGTATCTTCCTTTGTCAATAGGAGGATCTTCTTCATCTTTCTTGAATTTCCAGTTTCTTTCCAGTGGAGTTCTCATGGATTTGTAACCATTTTTTCTGTTTCCTCCAATAAATCAAGAATGTATCTTCATTGAGATATAAAAATACCTTCTTTACTCCTAGCAATATCCATTCCAAGAAAGTGTCTTAAGGCTCCAAGATCTTTTACTTTAAATTCCAGCCTTAATTTTTTTTTAAGATCATTGATCTCACTAGTATCATCGCCTGTGATTATAATATCATCCACATACACAATCAAGATGAACTTCTTTTCATTTTTTTCAAACTTGACAAACATTGTGTGATCAACTTATCCTTGTTTGTATCCAAATCTGCAAAGAGTATCATTAAACCTCTTAAACCATGCTCGTGGAGACTGTTTGAGGTCGTATAAAGATTCTCTCCCCCTTTCTTCTTCAGATTCAAAACCTGGTGGAATCCTCATATCTATTTCCTCATCTAATGTATCATTTAATAAGGCATTTTTAATGTCAAGCTAATGGAGTTTCTAATCTAAATTTGTAGCCAATGATGGAAGAACTCTAATTGTGTTCAACTTTTGCAACTGGAGCAAATGTCTCCTTATAATTTATTCCATAGGTTTGTGTAAAAACTTGAGCCATTAATCTAGCCCTATACTTTTCGATCTCTTCATCTGCCCTATACTTCACAGTGGACACCTACTTTCTACCAACCACTTGTTACAACATCCCATGTCCCATTTTCAAGCAAGGCTTTCATTTCCTCAAGTACAGCTTCCTTGTAGTTAGTCTCTTGGAACGCATCATGCACATTTCTTGGAATTCTTACATTGTCAATCTTAGTAGTGAAAGTTTTAAACTTTGAAGATAACTTTGAGTAAGCCAAATAATCTGAAATAAGATATTTGGTACATGATCTTACCCCCTTTCGTAATGCAACTGGCATATCTAAGTCACTTGTCACAGTTCCTTTAGAAACTGATTCCTGATCCAGTGATTGGCCTTGTTGAAAAGCTTTAGGTCTTCAAGAATACACCAAGATTGGCTTTTTTGGAACTAGTTCTCCCACTTAATCGAAGTAGACAGTTTTGGATTCAATGGTGGGTGTTTGCAAGTTTTATGAGAAGATTTGGTAATTAATGACAAAATTTTATGAGATAGGGAGTGATATGCTTAGGTCCCAATTACTCTCTTCGTGAGATGTCTCCCTCTAAGGAGAAGTATTGGAAAAGAATGATTAACTTTAAAAAAAGGTGACATCATATGAAACAATGGATTTGTTCGTAAAAGGTGAGAAACACTTATAACGGTTTTTAGTAGGAGAGTACCTAACAAACACACACTTAATAGCTCGTAGGTCAAGTTTGCTTTTATTGGGTTGATTGTTGTGTACAAAAATGGCATGATAAAGCAAACACATGCAAGAGGGACGTGAATTGTGTGTAAAAAATTTGTAAGGTATTTTAAATCTTTAAAAATCCTTCTTAAACAAAATAGGTTGATAAATGTAAAGATCCTATTAAACTTCAAGAGGAGCCTATTAACGTTACAAAGAAAGAACTATGTTAGTTAGTTCAAATACCAAAGAATTATATTAATTGAAAGGATCCTATTCGCGCTCAAAAAGAAAGGGGCCTGTTAATCGATAGGAGCCTGCTAGAGTTCAAATAGAAATAAATTTGTTAATTGATAGGAGCCTGTTGGCGCTTAAAAGTGAAAAGAACTTGTTGCTTTATAGAAACAGAAGGAGCCTATTGAAAAACTGAAAGAGCCTTTAGAAAACACAAACTTATAACTCAGAAATTTAAAAGTTAGGAAAAGAGAAAGCGGACACAGTAGATTTATACTGGTTCAGCTAACAGCTAAGCCTACATCCAGTCCCCAAGTATCTAACTTGAGTATTTCACTATAAGAATTAGAGTATTAAACTTGGCAAGCCTCTCCAAACTCACAAGTACATATTTTTCAAGGTTCTCCAACCTTTCATACTCGAAGTGTATAACAAGCTTCTAAAAGCTCACAGAAAATAAAATGTAAAATCAAAAGTAAGTTCTTAAATAACAATTTATCTCTTGATAGAGTGATTTCACTTTCTAAGGTACAATAAGAATGATATGACTCTCAAGAATATAGATGTTGCTCAAATATTTCGAAAGTTTGTGTATATTTGTTGCTACACAAGTGTTATTGCTCTTTTTTAAATAGTCAATTTCTTTAACTAGTGTTACTTCATCTTAATTATGAGTTGACTTTAGATTTTCAATATCATCTCTACTGGAACAAAAAATTTCAAAGCTAATTGTTCGAAAAGGTAAGATTCTTCTGAAAAGTTTACTAAGATGGTTCGTGCAAGAAAGGAAGCAATTTTACTATAAGTTTATTTTCTTTTAAAAAATACCGTTATTTATACAAGGAAATAAATCCAATTTGAATTTTGAAATTTTATATAGTTATTATTAAGCGACCGTTTCACCACAAAAGCTTAAGCTGTTATGTGAGGCCAACTTAATTGGTTTTATATATTCACTAACACACCCCCTCAAGTGAAAGTCCTTTAGGCTTGAAACTTGCACAGGCTCACTCTACCTTGTGCTGAATAATAGGTGGGTGGTAAGATTTGAACTCACATCACTTGATCACAGAGACTCTGATACCATATTAAGAGACCATTTCATCACAATAGCGTAAGCTATTGTGAGGCCAACTTAATTGGTTTTATATATTCACTAACAGTTATCATTAAAATCGTTAAATATAAACCTCGAGCTAATACATTACACCCAAAGAATTTAGGAAGAAGAGAATTAAGAATCTTTATATGAGAAGTTTGATCTAGAAGAACACTTAAAGGGGTTCAGAATTGAAGAGTTTTCGAAGGAAGACGATTTATCAATTATGATGCAGTTATAATAGCTTCTTCCCAATAGGAATTTGGAACAGAATTAGTAAACATCATATATCGGGCTACCTCTAACAAATGACGATTCTTTCTTTCCACTATCCCATTTTGTTGTGGAGTATAAACACAAGAACTTTGGTGGATTGTCCCATTTTCACTGAGATGTTGAATAAAATCATGTGAAAAATATTCTTTCCCATTGTCAGTACGTACTACTTGAATAGAGGTTTAGAATACAATTTTAATGAGCTTGTGAAACTGTTTTAAAAAATTATAGGCTTCAGGTTTGTCTTTCATTAGGTATACCCAGCATACCTTTGTATGATCATCAATGAAACTGATAAAGTAGCGAGTACCTGTTAGAATTGTAGCTCTAACAGGACCCCAGATATCACTATGAATTAATTGAAATGGTTTTGAGGGTTTGTATAAGTGTATGGGATGATTGTTTTTACTTTGCTTTGCAAGGACACACTTCTCACAATATAAAGAAATTTGATCTTTATTGATGAAAAGTTGTGGATATAAGATTTTCAAATATGGGAAATTTAGATGACCAAGGCGTTGATGCCATAACTTAACATCAGAATTTGACATAACTAAAAGAGAAATCTTATTTAGTGATTTAAATTCAGTAGAAGTACTCTTTCCTGAGAAGTAGTAAAGTCCATCTTTCTCCTCAACACTGTCAATCATCTTCCTCGAACATCGATCCTGAAATTCACAATGAGAAGGAAAAAACATTATAATACAATCTATGTCCTTGGTTAATTGACTGATAGATAATAGATTACATTATAATACAATCTATGTCCTTGGTTAATTGACTGATAGATAATAGATTATAAGTTAACTTAGGCACATAGAGAACACTATTTAACGTCATATTTGACAAACATATCCTCCCTTGACAAATAGCTGGTGACATCTTTCCATCTGCAACCCAGACAATAACTTTATGTTCATATAGCTCATATTTCTCAAAGACATTCAAAGACTCAGTCATGTGGTCTAATGCACTCGTGTCCACAATCTAGCAATCGTGACCTAAAAACTTTAATAATAATGATTAACACAGGTTACCTTTATGTAATAGTGTTGTTGTAGGAGTTTGTTGGTCATGTGAATCTGATTCAGTTATAATCTTTGTATGATTTAAGAGTTGGTGAAGTAGTTCAATTTTCTGGAAAGACAAATTTAGCTCAGTGGATTTGCTGATATCAGATTCTGCTACATGTACTACTCCACGTTTTTGCTGACCCGTTTGGCTTTTAGACTTCCAATATGGTGGTGGTTTCCTATGTAAGTTCTAGTAGGTCATGAGCAAAGTTATGAATACCGTACCGGACTTGGTACCGGATTGGGTTCTGGTACGGTACTATACCGGTACCGATTAATACCGGGTACCGTTTCGGGTAATTTATTAAAATTATAAAATAGTCCCCAAATTTTTAAAAATTACAAAGTAGTTCATTATCATATTGTATAGTTGTAGTTTATTTAATTTAGCTTTTTTTATATCTTATCCATTTTAGTTTTTATATATCTCTATTATATTCTAATTATTTCTATATATAATAATTATCTATATATAATAATTATCTAAATATAATAATTTATTATAAAATAATGAAAATAATTCAAATTTTTGTATTTTATCAAAATTTTGAATTATTTTTTAGAATTGTTATTTTTTCACATTCCATTTCATTTTATATTT
>JAOQMS010000007.1:30504383-30591787 GCA_027563885.1 Erythroxylum longipes
ATACTTTATTAATAAATATTTTGTAAAATATTAAAATAAATTTAAATAAAAATAATTTATTAGTAATAAAAATAAAATATTTTATTTTTAAGTTTTTATTTAATTTATAATTATTATTAGTAATAAAATATTTATTACTATTTTAAAAACTTTGAAAAAAAAGGGGGGAAGGAGAGGTAGGAGGGAGAGAGGGAAATTTTGAAAATTTTACAAAAAAGTCCCCCAAATTTTTAAAATTTTCAGTACCGGCCGATATTTGGCCGGTGTTTTGCATACCGGCCGGTACAACCGAAATCGGCAGGTACTGACCGGTATTTAAAACTGGTACCAAACTTTAAAATTTCATACCGGTTTTGGACCAGTACGGAACGGATTTCAAATCATTGGTCATGAGTGTAGTAGGGCTTATCACAGTGGTCACACCACTGCATATTCTTGGTTTGTTGCCCTCGTGGTTGTTGAGTAGACCCTTTTTGAGAGTTTGTCATTAAAGCTGAGCCTTGAGAGATTTGTTCAATAGTGGGAGAGGTAAGTAGGACTTTTTTTTAGTAATGGGGCTTTAAACCAAGCAATCATCCTCTTACTTCATCAAGTTCAATATTAAGTCCCTGCAAGAAATCAAATACTCTCTCCTTCTCCGTCAATTTTCCATATTTCTCAACATTAACATGATACTCTCAATTTTTGACATAAAACAAATCCATCTCCTACTATAATTAAGTGAGTAAGTTATAATACTTGGTAACAAACAAGTTACCTTGGTGAGTATTTTGATTTTGGATCTGATTTCAAAACATTGAGATGTGTTCTCTAAATCAGAATACATTTCTTGCACAGCCTCCCAAATTTCTCCTGCAATTTTGTAGAACAAATAGGATCTTCCTATTTTGGCTCCATTGAATTGATAAGTCAAGTTATAACAATAGAATTCTCAGCATCTCAAGCACCATAAGTGACTGATGTTTCCTGGGGTTGACGAATTGCCATAGTTAGATATCCAGCCTTGCCTCTTCCTTTGATTATGAGCATGACCGATTGAGACCATTTTCAGAAATTCATTCCATTTAATTTATGTTGCATGATTTTCAACGAAAGATTATTGATAGAAGGAGATGAGGGGTTATGGAACCAGGATTTGGGAGGAGGCTTGGATGGTGGAAGAGTCGTCAAGGGTTGGTTGAACTCTAACCATGATGTGGCTGAAAAAAAAATTTAGGCTACCAGAACCGATAGCTCTGATACCACGAAACAAGAGAAATTTAAAAAATGGATCGAAAACTCACTTTATTCCTTTGATTCAAGGAAATTTATACATGAGTATTCCTAATTTAATGCTATTATCTTATTTACTAGAAGATAATCTCCTAAATTAACAGACTTATCTAAAAATAAGGATAAATAATTATAATTATCCAACACAACCTTTCAAGATTTTAAAGTTCATGCCAATAGATTGATTATAACGCGCGTCTTTGTATCGTGGGGACAATCTCTATTCTTTAATTTGCAGGCAGCGGTCTTATTATCTCAAATGCCACCAGAGATCGTAGGGGAAGCAATACCAGAAGATCATTTGTACGATGCTGTTAATATAATCTTGTACTTACAGGTACAATGTTTGGGATTTGGATAGAAAGTTCGCAAATGGTTCACTTAGATAAGCACATACTTACAAACACGATGAACTCACTAGACTAGGACAACAGATGAAGACATTTCAGTAACCAAATTACTTGCAATATTAATTGCTTTTTACTCATTTCCATGACAGAACCAAAGTGGAGGTTTTGCATCGTATGAGCTCACAAGATCATATGCATGGCTGGAGGTAAATCCTTCCTTCCATTCAGTTCGAAAAGAAGATAATATTCAGGTATTTAGCACGAATAACTTAAATATGCAGATGATCAATCCTGCTGAAGTGTTTGGAGATATCATGATAGACTATCAGTAAGATTGATTACATTTTCTAACTTGTGACACCCCATAAATAAGGTCTGCAGAACACAAGCAACCATTTCAGCTAACTTTATATACATGCAGGTATGTGGAATGCACTTCATCAGCCATTCAAGGCCTCAAAACTTTCATGCAGGTATATCCAGGGCATCGACGAAATGAAATTGAAGCATGTATTGATAAAGCAGTTAATTTCATCGAGACCATACAACGACATGATGGATCATGGTAAGCATTTTTCTATCTTATATCATGATATGTGATACGAGATAAACTTTCACATAGCAAGTGTACTAGAATTATAGTATAGCAGTATAGATATCATTCCCACGATAATTGATCTCAAATACTCAAAATCACACCTTTAACTACCATTCAAGCTATCGATTAAGAAGTTATTGACTAACAATTAATAGCTATCCAAAAATTTTTAAAGAATTAATTAATTCACTAAAAACATACCAAAGTTCAGCTTTCCCTTATACCCCCTACATAAATTTGTATATTTTCTTCTAGTAAACTCAATCATATTTCAGGTTCTAACTAACTATTTAGATGAATTTCTAACGTTAACTATCCAATTTTTCAGGTCATGTAATCAATCAAAAACTATTTAAATGTATTAAAAATTAATGAAACTTATGTAATATTACCACCAAAATTATCTAAGAGTCCAATATTTTAGGTTGTCTTAGTAATCCCAACGATGCTTTATCAAGATTTAATAATCAATTCATTTAAGAATTTTATACATGTATCAATTAAAGGTCCATGTTTCAGGTTGCTTTAATGAATAATTTGCATAAAAATCAAAGAAGCATTAAGAACATAATAAAGCATAAATTCATGTGTCAAAAGATAACAATTAAACAATCAAATCATGATAGAATAAGGTTCGGTTTAGCCTCCCTTCGACACTAAAAAAATTAAGCTAACATGTTTGTAAACAAAAACACAACTAGTATTAAATTCAGAAAAAAGACATGATGGGAATAATATAACGAAAAACCCGGACACTAGGATAATCCCCTTTTTCCAGCCTTCTCTCTTGAGTACAGGTTGTGTTGAGTGTGAAATTTGATATATAACAGCCCCTTTTATACTGAAAAATTCGTAATATCTTTATCTTGGTCTGATTAGGAAAGTCTTTTCTTGATTTAAAAGACTTTTGTAAGCCTATTTTATAGTCCTTTTGTATATAGAATTAGTATCTGATTATGTGCCTTCAATCCTTTCTATTTTAGCTCCAAAATTGTTAAAGTTCAGTAAGACTTTTGCAAAATAACATAAAACTAATTAAGCAACAAATTAGAAGTCTAAATTAATTAACAAAATAGGGCATAAAGTTACGTCAGAATAGAAAAAACATAGTAAATAGTACCCCAGAATTTTTAGGCATCAATATGTGATGTATTAGTTGACGGTACACTATCTAGTTGCTCTAACTCTTTAGCCTATTATGGGAATAGGTACGGGTCCTGGGGAGTCTGCTTCACATATGGAACCTGGTTTGGAGTGAAGGGGCTCGTGGCTGCGGGAAAGACATACCAGAACGACTATAGCATTAGGAAAGCTTGTAATTTCCTGCTATCCAAGCAACTTGAGTCGGGGGGATGGGGAGAGAGCTATCTTTCAAGTCAGAACAAGGTAAGATGCATAAACAATTGTGTGGTCCTTTTATATGTAGTTTAATCTAATTATCTATATGTAACGCTCAAAGGGACCATTATGTTACTTTTCACATTCAGAGGGACTACCTTTGTTAATCTATTATTGTTTTTTATACCGTTATGCTGAATAGGAGTGACAGACTGTAGTCATTCCCCATGTTGGACATATATCGTTATCAAAAGATATTCTCAAATATCTCCTTTTTTCCAATCTTATAATTCTTTCATCTTTCTCTCATCTATTCTCTGAGGTCCTTACACTATATAAATATATAGGTTTACACAAATCTGAATAATGGAAAATCACACTTGGTAAACACCGCATGGGCAATGATGGCTCTAATAGAAGCTGGTCAGGTATGATGAAAAGTGAAGATCATTTTACAAGTTGTATTTCTGTTGTAACATTAGCGCATATAAGATTAGCAGTAATTTTGCAATATAAAATATTATTACTTACTTGGTGGTGGAATAGGCTCAAAGAGATCCAAAACCTTTGCATCGAGCTGCAAAGCTGTTGATCAATTCAGCAATGGAAACTGGAGAATTCCCACAACAGGTAAGTTGTCGACAAACAAAGATAATTTCACATTGAAATGGATGCTAAGAGAGTCCTGAAACGCTCTGTTTTTTGGTCTTAACAGGAAATCATTGGAGTGTTTAACAAGAGCTGCATGACAAGCTATTCTGCTTACAGAAATATTTTTCCTATATGGGCACTGGGCGAGTATCTCAACCGTGTATTGCTGCCTCCTTCTGAATGCCACTAAGAAATCACGAATGTGTATATTCATTCTCATGAACAATAAATAATAACATAAACTATTTATCAAAAAATAGTTTTTTTTTCCCCATGTGGACTCTCTCGATGTTTTTTCGTGAAGGCAGTCAGAAAGAATTAGTGAGAAGCATAGACAACATTGGTAGGAGGTATCTAGGAACTACAAACAATGTGGCCATGTGGGGAAGCAAACAAGGCCTATATTCTCCTGAAAATACACATTCTATCAATCAAAACTACCGCTATTTTCTCACACGGTCTGAAACTGAAAATGAACATCTGAGGATGTGCATACTAGATATAGATTGCCAAACTCTGCATAAAATAGTATTGTCTTGTTTCCCTGCTGTGCTGTCTAAATTCATACCTTCAAAAATAATCTCATAGCTGCTTGCACAAACTCCAAGTTATTTCTGGACGATATCGCGTGATCCATGAGCAACTCAATCGAAGCAAACTCGGGTCTCTTTTCAAGTTCTTGCAGATCATCTTCCTCTGTTATCTGAAGCATTCGAAGTTCCATATCTAAAGTAGATGGAGATAAACCTTTGAGATAATATGTGAATGCTGAAACTGAAAAGTTGCAGGTACACCATAGTCAAATAAAACATGATTCCTTTTCCTTCCAAGTATCTATTATATATACCTACATCTATACTTTCACTTTATCTCAAAATTATAGCAAAAGACTATGAAAGCATAAAACTCACAATTATTCGTCTCTGCAGAGGGCTGAAGAAATTGCAAAAATTGGGTGGTCAGAGCATCAACTTTCTTCTTATTGTTCTCTGCTTCCTCGGCTTTGTTATCCTTTTCATCATGAACTGGTTCACTAGGCTTAAATAGAATTTCCCCAGAAAGCGATGAGATTGAAGGCAAGAAGAAGGAGCTTTCTCTGGTTTCTTTGGAGGTTCGATTGGTTTGTTACGTATCTAAAAATAGAAACTTCCTTGATTAGACGGAAAACTTACTCAACAAAAAGAAATCTCGTAAATGTTGAATTTACCGACAAAAGGAACATTTACGGATTAGACAAGCTAGAGAGCAAGGAAACACCTTTATGATGTCTAACTTGATTAAGCTTTGCCGTTGACCTTGAGGCAAAATTAGATAGATACACAATTGACGCATTAAGGTTTTGGAAATACACAGCACAGGATCCTAGAACATGGAAGGCAAACCTTCACATCTCCATGATAACCAGCACTTATCATTAAGGTATTTGTAGCATCAAAGCAACCCCAACCACTTCCCCATCATGCGCATAGCTGCTTCTTTCAGACATATCCAAGTAACTGCCTCGGCTAAATCCTGATTGAAGGTTGAAACGCTCTATCCACCCACCAGCTGTCCCTAGAATAGCAAAATTGCCACAAGCACTGATGGTACAGGCCTGATGTACAATGCAAAACTCTTGCGAAAGTTTGAATGGAATAGCAAAAGTGATAGTTTTAATCAAGTTCTGAATTTCAGCAATGGGAATGGAAGAATCAGATATATTGAAATTTTGACGTTAACAGGTGTTGGATTTTCTGGGCATGGTCTGAAAATGTGTTCTCCAAGAACAAAATTTTGAAGCCTCCACACATAAGCCTGTGCAGTATCCACATGACATAAAACCACATTGCACCGTTCACGCCCCCTGATTTCAGGTATTTGAGGAAGAGTAAAATTAGAAAAATTAAGATCGGAAAATAATATGTTAATGATCAGTAAAGAACTAGAAGAAATTTAAGATTCCTCCAGCCACTTTTTCTGAAACATTCTGCGTCGTACAATTCATGCATGGAAATCAAGCCTGTGCACAGCCATTCAAGATTGAAGCCGAATACACTGATCATGGGAACCCAGTAGCATGTGGGTTAGAGAGAGATGCTCTGACTTCTCTCTAACCTCCCATTACTGACACTTCCTTTCCTCACTTCTCTTCTTCCTCTCATTCCCCCTCTCCTTTTCTTAACATTGCTAGTCCGACCCATTTTCACGCCTTCACCCACCACCTCACTTCCTTAACGCCCATTGCACCCATAGCCACCTATAAGGACAATCTAGTCCTTTCCATAACCTAATCCTCACCTTTACCCTTACTGTCTTCTTCCCATGAGCATCTTTCGAAAACCCTCCCTAACCCAACTCTAACCTCAACTCCTGCTCTCCAAGTACCAACAATTTCCCACCCCCTGAAGGAATTTCCTGCTGAGAGGAGAGCATGGAAGCAAGTGGTGAGAGGTTCTGCCGACCTCTCTCTGCACTTTTGTCCTCCAAAGACTGAAGATGGAAGAAGCATAGTCTTCCCGGGAAGAGAGATACTAGAAGAAGGGGTTAAATTCTGGGACAATTCTCTTATAGGTTTTTTCTAGGACAAACGACCAGCATTTCCGGTTATCTAAAAATGGGCCCTAACAGTATGGAAGAATAAAGGTTTTGTAGAAGCTGTAATAGCTGAGGAAAAGTACATTCTTTTTCGATTTTCCACTAAAGCTCAAGCTTTGAAGGTGGCTGAAGAAGGGCCATGGTATATTGCTAATTTCCTCCTATTTCTACAGCCATGGCAGCCAGGATTCAAGATTAACTGTTATGACAAAAGACTAGTTCCGTTATGAGTAAATTTATACAATGTTCCTCTTGAATATTGGACTACTAGGGGTTTGAGTATAATAGGTAGCTATCTTGGCAACCCTCTATGTCTGGATGACAACACTGCAAATAGGAGGACGTTGAGCTATGCTCAAATCTGTATTACTATGGATCTCTCCCCTTGTCTTCCTGATACTATTCCTATCATGAGGTTAGGTCTTGATGGTTCTCTTTATAAGGACAAAGTTGCTGTGCAATACCCTTGGAAACCGTCACCAAAACAAGATAAAAAATGGGTTCTTACGGGGAAGACATTCTATTACTTAACTCACATGTGAATCAACAGGAGGACATACATTCTGTTACTTTACCAGAAGTTGGAGAGGACAAAACAGGACTAGTAGGCCTTGACAAAATCCAAGAGCAGGAAGCAAATGAAGGGTTAACAGAGGCAGAGAGTGCAGACAGCATAGTACCCTTCGAGGATTGCAAAAGCACTGAACAGGTAGTAGAGGACACTCAGATAAGTGGGGTAGATAGCTAGGGGGGATCTTTGGAGGATGGTCTACTGAATAATCTGAAGTCTTAAAAGGCAGGTAAGGACTTTGTCACATTAGAGTACACTAAGGACACTCAGGAAGAGGATCCGACTATTGGCGAATTCTTAGACCTAGCTAAGCGGAAAACCAACAGGAGCAAACGCAAGGGCTCTAAACCCAATCTAGCTTAATTTATGAAGATTATAGTATGGAATGTGAGAGGGATTAATTACCCTAAAAAGCTATCGGCTCTAAGGGATTTTGTATATCATACATATCCATGGATTTTTGCTCTTTTGGAAACTAAACTTAGACGGGAAAAACTGAAAGTTTGAATAAACTAGGTTCTAAATGGAAGTTTTTATCAAATCATGAAGCACATAGCTACGGGAGAATCATTATCGGTTATGATCCTAGTGTGGTGGACATTCAGGTCTTAGCTATGGAAACCCAAGCAATACATCTAGATTGCAAGCCCCTTCAGATTACTAGTCACTTCAACATCTCTTTTATTTATGGATCAAATCATGCCTTTCAGTGGAAAATGTTATGGGACAGTTTACTTCGAATTCAGCCTAGGATTACCGGAGCTTAGCTTCTATGTGGCGACTTCAATGACACTTTATATCCTACAGAAGCTGAAGGCCATTTCAGCCTAAGGACTCAATCATCAGATTTCAATGATTGTGTAGGTCAACTTGGCATTTTTGATCTCAAATCCCAAGGCCAATTCTATACATGGAGTAACAAGCAGACGGGCAGATGGGCTTTAAGGAAAAAGCTTGATAGGGCTTTAGTAAATAATGAGTGGATTACACAGTACCCAAACTGTGTCGCATCCTTCCTCGATCCCTTATTTTCTGATCATACTCCTATGCAGATTGAAAATCTAGCTTATCCTAAAAACCGAAGGGGCCCATTTCGGTTTAACAACTTCCTAACTGATGATGAGGGATTTCTTGCTGTTATTCAAAGAGGTTTGGACACTAAAATATTGGGCATTTCTCAGTACATTTGTGTGCAGAAACTTAAAGCTATCAAAGGGTAAATGAAGAAGCTAATGGAAACCTAAGTATCCTCTACTCAACATGCAATAAATCTAGCACGTGAGAACTTGGTACGGGTGCAGCATCAAATTGATCAGGATTCGACTGATGGTAATCTGTTACACACTGAAAAGACCTTATTACAATCATATCTTGCTAAGGCTAAGAAACATGACAGCCTCTTGGAACAAAGAGCTAAGGTTAGTTGGTTGAAAGATGGGGAAAGATGTACAAAGTTCTTTTTCAATACCATCCTTGACAGGAGAAATGTAAACAGAATATGCTCCTTTAGACTCCAAAATGGTGAGGAAATTTCAAAACAAGCTGACCTAGAGAAGGAAGCAGGGAGATATTTCAGACACTTCTATGGTTCCTCTCAGACTCTACCATGTTCAATTAATCTTGCAGGTCTTATTCACAACAAATTAACCTAGGTACAAGCTACTGCCCTTATTGCTTCAGTGAGAGAACAAGAAATAGAGGAGGTACTGTTTCGAATGAAGCCTAATAAGTCCCCTGACCCAGATGGATTTAATGGTTATTTCTATTAAAAAGCATGGCCTTCTTTAGGGGTCTATGGTTAAATAAGCAGTGTTGGAATTTTTTTCTACAGGTTCACTTCTAAAGGAGATTAATAAAACCCATATTTGCTTGATCACAAAAAACCCCTGCTGCACTACTTTGGAGGATTACCGGCCTATTGTTTGTTCAACTTCCTCTATAAAATAATTTCTAAAATTTTAGCCAACAGGCTGAGAAGGGTCCTGGACTTACTGATATCAGATAATCAAAGTGCATTCCTACAAGATAGAAGGATTGGAGATGATTTTGTACTTGTTCAAGAACTGATGAAAGGGTATCAAAGGAAGCACAGCCCTCCCAACTGTACCATTAAAGTAGATTTTAAAAAGGCTTTTGATCATGTTGAGTGGGAGTTCTTGCTACAGACCCTGAAATTAATGGGCTTCCCGGAGAGGTTTATCACATGGATTCAGGCTTACATAACCACTCCTTCCTATTCTGTCCTAGTTAATGGCTCTCCCACAGAGGTGTTCAAGAGTGCTAGGGGCTTGCGCCAAGGCGATCCCCTCTCTCCATACCTATTTATCATCTGTATGGAGGTTCTCAGCCTACTAATTCAGCAGCGAGTGGAAAATTGTAGATCCTTCAAATTCCACTCTAAATGTAAGAAGGTTCAGCTAGTCAATCTATGTTTTGTGGATGATCTACTGCTCTTCTCTAAAGCTCATAGAAAGTCAATTGAACTGCTCATGGACACCTTGTTAGATTTTAGGAATCTATCAGGTTTGGAGATAAACCTTCATAAAATCCAGTTTATATTGTCTGAAAGGGCGTCCATAATGGAGAACTTAATTTCACAACTGACAGGGATGAGCAGAACATCATCTCCCCTCACCTATTTAGGGCTTCCTATTACTACAAGAAGAATACAATTTTCAGAATGCCAGGCTCTTATTGACAAAATACAGAGAAGATTGGGTATGTGGTCCAATAGGGTGCTTTCTTTTGGGGGGGGGAGACTACAACTCATTAAGGCAATTCTAAACTCTCTTTATATTTATTGGTCCTCTAATATTTCTTTAGCAAAAGGAGATATAAAATCCATTGAAAAAATCTTTAGAAGATTCTTACGGGGAAACCTCAATTCAGAAAGTCACTTTGCTAAAGTTAAATGGAAAGAGGTGTGTAAAAGCAAAGAGGAAGGGGGTCTTGGGGTGATTTCCATTGCTTCTTTTAATCGAGCTGCACTGGCAAAGAACCTCTGGAATATTCTCCTAGACAAAAAGTCTTTATGGATCCGTTGGTTACACAGCTATATACTGAAGGGTTCTAGTATTTGGTCTATCCCTATTAAGTCTTCATTCTCATGGCCATTGACTCAGCTACTCCAACTTAGATCAATACTTGAACCCCTAGTCTCTTGCAAGATTGGGAATGAAAAAAAGGCTTTCTTTTGGTTTGACAACTGGACAGGCCATGGGCCCCTCATCCGGAATCATCAAGCAATCCAAAGATGGCATGATGTTCCTCTCACTAAGAAGGCTCAATACATCCTCACAGGAAACCAGTGAACCTTTCCAACTGATCTACAATACCTGACCCCTCACTATATACCTGATCTACAGAGGGAGGATGACTACTTTTGTCTAAATCTCCCCTCTAATACCTTCAGCATTGCCAAATTCAGGCAAAGGCAGAACCAAAATAGCATAAGGCCTGATTGGATTCCTATTGTCTGGCACAAAGCCCTAATGCCAAGCTACTCTATCATATTATGGCTAGCAATGCTTAATCGATTGAGTACAATGGATAGACTCCACTTCATGTCAATGGACCCTATCTGTACTCTCTGTCAGGCAGAATTGGAAACTAGGGACCATCTATTCTTCACATGCCCTTTCTCGCAGGACATATGGAAGTAGATAAAGCTACTCAATTCTAGCCCTAATGCAGGCAATACATTCACAGAGGTAATAAAATGGCTCTTGGGACTGAATAGCACATCTAAATCTACCGAGCTTGTCTACATTATCTCTCTCGCCTCCTCTATCAAGGAAATTTGGCGAGAGAGAAATAATAGAAGATTCCAGAATCAGAATCGCACATGCCAGGAAATCTATACCTCTCTGATTAGAGGAATCAGAGAGCAGATTCTATATTCAGCACTTTCAGATCAGTTAACTCGTTCATTAGCGACTACATGGAGAATCAACTAGTAACAAATGGACAAGTCAAAGTAAAAGGAGTAACGGAGTACCTGGAGACTGATTCACAAACTAGTCGACATCGTCCACGGGTTGATCGAGAAGGGATGGAGGCTCAACATAGTTATGAGAAAACAACAGAGATGGTCAGAAGAGGAACGAAATGACGTTCAAAAGACAATGAGGAGGGTTCAAAGAGCGACGGATAGAAGATCACCTTGCGAAGGAGCTAGAGGGCCTGGTATCTCTTCAGCGACTGACATCGAAGGACTGAACTTTCTTGCCAAGGCACAACCGGGAGGAAGACTACCTGCATCAGTAACCAAATGAGTTATTGATTCGACGAAGGAAGGTGAAGCCTAAGGAGCAATCAGATACCTAAACGATGGAGGCAAAGTGGTTTTGCGGCGACAACCCTAATTTAGAGATATCTGGAGATGAAGGTAAAAGTGGAAAACGCCTTTACCCTATTCGCCTGAGAGCTTGTTATCAGTGTCTTATCGTTGTCGTTTTTGCTTTTTAAAGTTCTTGGCTATGCGACGTCGTTGCTAGATGGACTGACCTTGTTATCTTGGCTGAAGACCTTATCTGTACACATTAAATTTATTAATACTATTTAACTTTTCAAAAAAAAAGATTGAAGCCATTTTCCCAAAACTAAGAAACCAAGTTGGTTTTTAAACAATAAAAGAAACCATTTCCAAAATCGAATAATAAGAGCATTTGCATGACTCGAATATGAGGCTAGTATATCAAACAATAACCACAGTTCAATTGCTTCATGTTTTCATCGTTATTCTTATATGGGAATAATCTACTGTTTGAGAACATAGAAGAGATTGTAACACATAACAGGACCTTAGTTACGTATAAATTCCTGACGTCGGTTCTTTAACTTCAAACGAACTTTCTGAAGTCGTAACAAACGTGAATTTATCGTCGTCTTTATAGGAACTACTCATTGAGACACGGTAAAGCCTTTCTACAATTTTCTTAAAACATAAGCTCTCTTAACGAGTCAAAGAATCCTTATACTTATGAATGACATGAGCAACTGCAAAAGACCTTAACCCTTATATATAGCATTTATATCGGGCTTCTCCATCATAAGCCCAATATGAGTCCGGTCCACACTAATCAATATCCATTTTCCTCCTGGACTTCGACCCATCAATTTAGATCATTTATTCGGTCACTTTACTATCTTTATCTAGATCAAATTACAAAACTTAACCGATAAGTTATTGAAAAATCAAAAAAGATAATTAAATGTTATTTAACTTTATGGGAAATGTCAAAAGTTATACAACATTCTCCCCCTTGGATAATATTTAATTTCTGTATTGAATCAAGTTTAAAACAGTTTAAAAACTCGGTTAAGCTATTCTACTTTATTAGTCAACTAGATTTTAAAACAAAACATTTAATCCAAAAATAATGAAAGTCTATCATTTCATCCTGCAAGGCCTACGATATCAAAAAATATCGAACACATGTGTCATGTGTGACACAATTCTGATATAATCACGCATATCTAATACATTACTAATATGAATGGGAAAATGAAGTATGGCCAACTAGGATGATACATGTATGATGTAATATGTATCATCTTTGTTTGTAGGTATCGATTTCTCCAATTTTATGCTAAACTGTATTAGAGAAATCTTATTTTCTCTTACCAAATGTTAGACGACATTAGAAAAATTCTTTTTGTTCTCTTACTCAATGCTAAACTGCATGAGAGAACCTTTATGGGATTAAAAACTTATATCCCATATGTTATGTCAAAATTCATGGATATCCGTATTAAACTGTATGTGTTCCAATGACATAGGCCAAAGGTCAATCTATATATATGCCCAATGACCTTTAAAAGCTTAAAATTGACACAGATCTTAAGACTTTCATACGTATTATAACAATGTACGATAACACGTATTACGGAGGATAAATAATGATCATCTTTATTGATGAATCACCATACTGTCATAATACATCAAATGTATAAATGTACAAATTTACATGGAGCAAACATAACGACCTCCTAATTAACAGTATTTAAGGACTTCAAAACAATCAGATTGTATACCTGTTTCTCAAATGGGCGAGTCCTTTAGTTAAAGTATTGGCTTACGATTCCTCAGTCCTTAAATGCTCCAAACCTAAATATGACCTTTTCATATCAACTCCTATATGGTCAAATATTTGACCTCTAAATGTTAAGACCCTGTGATATTCTGTGTTGTTATTCAACAACACAGCAGCAAGATTATCACAGTACAACCAAATGGATCTAACTACTAAATCAACCACAAACAACTCAGAAATCAAGTTTCTGAGCTAATTCATCTGTGAAGCAGCCTCATACCATGCACTCTGCATGCATGGTCGAGAAAAGTACCTGTATTTACTTGACACTCTTTCACGACATTTTATCATCTACAAACATAAGAATGTAACCTTAAGTGAACTTTCAATCATCCGAACAAATAACTTAAATTTGAATCTGAATTCCTTACAAGGTCTAAACTGTTGACTTTTCTATATGTCAACATATAATCCTTGGTTCCCTTTAAGTATCTAAACACTCGCTTGACTACATTCCAATGGTCTATACCTAAGTGAATCAGATATTGACCAAACAGTTTAACAGTAATGCAATGTCTTGCGTAGTACATACCCAAGCATAAATCAGGCTATCAATCGTACTAGTTTCATGAACATGCTTTATAGTGCCTCTCTTTACTTTATTCTTTGAACACTGTGCTAAAAATTATCTCTTGCTATAAAAAGTAGGTGCTACGATAGGTTTACAGTTAACCGTATTAAATCTTTATAACACTCACTCAATATATGCACTCTGTAACAGGCTTAATGGGTGTTGAGATATATCCCGGTGAATCTCTAGGACAAAAGATGCTCCACTAAGAACTTCATATTAAAATTATTGGGTAAAAGTTGCTTAACTTAATGTAATATAGTCAAGTTTTTCAAAGTGAGCAATATATCATCTACGTCATATTTTCACAGTTTTTTTTTTCATCAGGTATGAAATAAATCTATGTCATAACAAAACTAATAAAAGCTCTAGGAAAATTTGTAGAATGGATATAAGTACAAAACAGAGAATCCTTGGAATAAAAGAAAAGGTGGAACCTCAATAGATGCATATTCTTTAATATAGACCTCAAAATCCATGATCAACAGATGCAGAGGGACAGTACCTTATGCAAAGTGGAGGAGCGCTGTGACCACTTGGATTATTTTAAAACATCATCTTTAAAATTAATAACATTTTAAATTGAAAACTCCGTAAAATTTTAATTTAAAATCATCTCTTCAATACTTAATCAAATCAATTTGTAAAATTTTTAATTAAAAAAGACTATTGAAAAACATTTCTTTGTTGTTTTATCAAATCGATATATAAAAATTTGATTTCACACAAAATTAAAAGTCTAATTGTGAATAATTAAACTCTGCTTGTCAATGAGTTGGTTGCTTCTTGATGATCATGATCGTGTCATTTACTCCCATGACAAGCTAGAAATATTTTTCCTATATGGGCACTGGGCGATTACCTCAATCGTGTATTGCTGCCTCCTGAATGAATGCCACTAAATCTAGTAAGAAATCACGAACATGTATATTCATTCTCATGAACAATAGATAATGTAATAACATAAACTATTTATCAAAAAATAGTTTCTAGAAACTACAAACAATGTGGCCATGTGGGGAAGCAAACAAGGCCTGTATTCTCCTGAAAATACACATTCTATCAATCAAAACTGCCGCTATTTTCTCACGTGGTCTAAAACTGAGAATTGCTTAGGAAAGTAAGCATGCATCTTGCACTTTGAAACATCTCATCTATTCTCTCCCAAACCCCACATTGCGTGTCCAATAGCTTTCTGGCCCTTTCTTGCAATTTTGAGTGGCACCGCACTGTTTCACCATGTATCTGAACACAAAAACAAAGGCAGGCAACATGTTTATATAACATCACAACTCAAAATAACCATTGATAGAGAACAACTCACTGAACATCTGAGGATGTGGATACTAGATACCGATAGCCAAACCCTAAATAAAATAATCTTGTATTGTTTCCCTGCAGTCTAAATTCATACCTTCAAAAATAATCTCATAGCTGCTTGCACAAACTCGAAGTTGTTTCTGGATGATATCTCGTGAATGAAGTAATCCATGAGCAACTCAATCGAAGCAAACTCGGGTCTCTTTTCAAGTTCTTGCAGATCATCTTCATCTATTATCTGAAGCATTCGAAGTTCCATATCTAAAGTTGATGGAGATAAACCTTTGAGATAATCTGTAAATGCTGAAACTGAAAAATTGCAGGCACCATAGTCAAATAAAACATGCTTCCTTTTCCTCCCAAATATCTATTATATATACCTACATCTATACTTTCACTTTATCTCAAAATTATAGCAAAAGACTATGAAAGCATAAAACTCACAATTATTCGTCTCTGCAGAGGACTGAAGGAATTGCAAAAACTGGGTGGTCAGAGCATCAACTTTCTTCTTATTGTTCTCTGCTTCCTCAGCTTTGTTATCCTTCTCATCCTTAACTGGTTCACTAGATTTAAACAGAATTTCCCCAGAAAGCGATGGGATTGAAGACAAGAAGAAAGGAGCTCTCTCTGGTTTCTTTGGAGGTTCAATAGGTTTGTTACGAACCTAAAAATAGAGACTTCCTTGATTAGAAAGAAAACATACTCAACAAAAAGAATTCTCATAAATGTTACATTTGCTGACTTTACGGATTAGACAAGCTAGAGAGCAAAGAAACACCTTTATGATGTCTAAGTTGATTAAGCTTTGCCATTGACTTTTAGGCAACAAAGAGAGAGTAACAAGATCTGGAATTTGCTGATGGAAACTTGGCAAAGCAGAGGACTCTTTGATCTCTGAGTTATTCATAATAGGCTTGTCAGAGTTCTCTTTATTCATAATAGGCTTGTCAGAGTTCTCAACTTGAGAACCTTCAATTGAAGAGACAGATGGCAGTCTAACACTGACAACTTCTTTTCCACTTGCATAAGAGTCGATGCTTGAAGCTCCAGAGAACATTGACTGATTAACCCTAACAGTTTCACCCATTGACAAACCTTAGTACCTTTTTAACATCCTAAATGATGTTTCAATACAAATGTAACTTACCACAAAAAGACCCCCATTTGATCAACATGGGTGGTCGCTAACACATCCATGTTAGGAGACAGAGACAATGATGTGATAGCCACATCCACATGTATTGCATCCAATTGTCTAGCTAAGATAATATCCCAGATTCTGAGAGTCCCATCCATACTGGATGACAAAAGCCACTTACCATCCTCGCTAAAACAAATATCAGTAATGCGATCTGTATGACCTTCAAATTTACGGACCATTCTCAACGCCACAACATCAAACACACGAATAACTAAGTCATTCGCCACAGTAGCCAAAAGACCTGAGTTTGTGGAAAACCAGCTAGAAGATATTATGATTCAAGGAACAGTACAATGTGTATGCGTGTGTGACCGTGTTTAGATGTATGAATTTTTATTATGAGAAAAAGAGAGAGGAACAAATAAGGAGAAGAAGAAGATGATGAAGGAGGAGGACAAGAAGAATGTTTACCATTTGGACGGTGATAAACAATCCTAACCAGAGAGCAGCCAACTTCCCATCTGGATTTTAGCTCACTTCCTTTGAAATCCCATACCTGCATTATATCCGTTTCAAAATAATCTTACTTCAAGAAAACTTTGTAGATGTATGCAGTGTGCTCGTTAAGGTGTCGTAAAACATCATGATACTAAAGCATGTCTATAGAAAAAAAATATAAGAGCCAAACTAGTAGAACTAGACTTTAGCATCGCCATGAGCTAAAATATCAAGCAATGTACAATTGTTGATAAAATAGTGCAGATCAACAGTTGGAGTCGTCGCTCAAAAAATGGTGCTTCTTAATTACTGGAATAGTGATTCCAAATGGAAAGAATCCTGAGAAACACAATTTGGCTCTCAGCAGGCATTGAGAATAAGAAGTTCAAATTTAAACCACATAGGAAGAGCTACACAAGCTTCTTACTAATACATACCAAATTCGGATGCAAAATTAGATAGATAAACGGTTGATGCATTAAGGTTTTAAAAATATACAGCACAGGATCCTAGAACATGGAAGGCAAACCTTCAAATCTCCATGATAACCAGAACTTATCATTAAGGTATTTGTAGCATCACAAGCAACCCCAACCACTTCCCCATCATGAGCACAGCTGCTTCTTTCAGACATATCCAAGTAACTGCCTCGGCTAAATCCTGATTGAAGGTTGAAACGCTCTATCCACCCACCAGCTGTCCCTAGAATAGCAAAATTGCCACAGGCACTGATGGTACAAACCTGATGTACAAAGCAAAACTCTTATGAAAGTTTGAATGGAATAACAAAAGTGATAGTTTTAATCAAGAATGGAACAATCACATATATTGAAATTTTGACCTTAACAGGTGTTGGATTTTCTGGGCATGGTCTCAAAATGTGTTCTCCAAGAACAAAATTTTGAAGCCTCCACACATAAGCCTGTGCAGTATCCACATGACATGTAACCACATTGCACCAGTCACGCTCCCTGATTTCAGCTGGTATTTGAGCAGGAGTAAAATAAGAAAAATGATGACCCCAAAAAATATGTTAATGATCAGTAAAGAACTAGAAGAAATTTAAGTTTCCTTCAGCCTCTTTTTGTGAAACATTCCGCATTATACAATTCATGCATGGGAATCAAGCCTGTGCACAGCCATTCAATATTGAAACCCCTTTCCCAAAACTAAGAAACCAAGTTGGTTTTCAAAAAGTAAAGAAAACCATGTCCCAAATCTACTAATGAGAGCATTTGCATGACTCGAATAGGAAGCTAGGACATCAAACAATTATTATATGTGTGACTTAAGTTATCAAAGTGTAATATAACAAATGACCATAGTTCAATTGCTTCATGTTTTCATCATTATTCTTACATGGGAAGAATCAATTGTTTTAGAACACGGAAGAGATATTAAAGATAGATCATACCACAATCAAAAGCAATAACAGGCTTCAATTTCAACTCATCTTCCTGCAAATCAAACAAAAGACAATCTGAAGCAAATTTGTACACCAGAATCCTCAAAAAGAAGATGACATTTTGGCAAATGTCAAGTATCCTAGAAGGAATCTTAGGAATTACGATGGACAGGGTTTTATAAAAGTACCATTATGGAGCACGCATACGCCAAGATTCTCATTATATGGATCAGTAAATGTTAATCAGTCATTAAAAACTAGGTCAATATTTAAAATAAATCGACAAAAGTACAGAATCTAAGGGCATGAACAATTTATAAATGGTAAGGAATGATATAATGTTCATAAAACTTTGTCTGAATGAAGTTAAATGAGATCATGAATCATTCCATTGCACTAAATCGGGGAAAGGGCCAGCCTCTGACCCCCAATCATACCTTCATTTTCAGTTTCTTGGCTCGTTTGGACACATGACGCTGGGAAAGTTCCCTACTTTGCTGTTCCTGATTTCATATGTAAGATACACAAAGCATAGTTAATAACACACAGGAGGAAAAAGCATCAACAATAAGAAAGCATCTACATATACAACTGAGCCAGTACAAATAGACCTGTAGAAGGTACACATAAAAACACACGACACAGAAGCATGATTGACATCAAGAGATGTAAAAAAGAGTAGATGAACTTGCAACTGACTAGTTACATAAGCTCATTTCAGTTTAACAAATCTAACAATAACAGAAATAACCTCCAAGATGCGGCCTTTTTACTAGTTGGGAATGGTTATTGATGGATAGAGGATTGCAGGTTGATAACAGAATTGTTGGAAGAATAGTAAAGGAATGAAGCCTCAATAAAAAGCATGTTTAAAGGATTAGTAAATAGGATATGAAATTTTCATCGTCCATCCTAACTTTCAGAACTGCAAATTAGTAAAATTTGTCAAACCTGGATGACAGAAAACAGGCGAAATGCACGATCCTGACCAGCAGAAAGAATGTGTCTTCCATTTGCATAGAACCTAAAGTAGATAGAGAGAATTTAGAATTACATACGCTCGTCATAATATGCACAAAATTCCACAGCAGGTGTCCCTTGATTAAGTTAGAACAGTGGGAATACCGTACAAGGCAAGCATCACCTACAAAAAGTGATTCATAAGATTTTCACAGTTTTTTTCTTTTCATCAGTTATGAAATAAATCTATGTCATAATAAAACTAATAAAAGCTCTAGGAACCTTTGAAGAATGGATAATAATTACAAAACAGAAAATCCTTGGAATCTTTGTAGTGAAAGAAAAGGTAGAACCTCAATAGATACATATTTTTTAATATAGATCTCAAAATCCATGATCAACAGATGCAGAGGGATAGTACCTTATGCAAAGTGGAGGAGCACTGTGACCACTTCGAAATCGTAAAAGACGAGGATCTCCATCACCTGTATTGAAAATCCACATCTAAAAGAAAGAAAGAAAGGCCAAAAAAAAAAAGTGAGATGAATAAATAATGATGGGAAAGCCTGAAGCACTGGACCTGAATTCCAATGAATTATATTTATAACACATATAAAAGAAACAGTATCAATCAATTGTGTGCTGTCGATTTATCTAGTAATAATAACAGGTCATTGATGAAGAGACTTAGCATGTATTAAATAACTTTCTAATCAAGTTAAAAAAATGACTAAAAGGAAAAAGCGTAGTAGGAATTTCTCTTACTTTAATTGAGTTGTCAGCTGATGCACTCATTAGCACAGGCTCATTAGCAAAGAAGTGCAAAGAAACTATTGAACTATCATGGGCCTCTTTAATAACTGATTGAAGCCTTCTTTTCTCAAGATTCCAAATGCTTATGATGCCTGAGGAACCTCCAGATGCTAGAAGTGGCTGCCCATCTAAAAGGGAAGAAATCAAATGTAAAAGCAAATTTTTGGACGTCCTCCTGATAAGCATCAAGAATAATAGAACAAAGACATCAACAAACAAGATCCAATAATCAAAAAAATCCAATAAATAGGAGAAGATGAATAATAGTCGAGCCTACGAGCAACTATATACCTGTACTGAAAGACAAGGCAGTAACAGCTCCTCGAGTAGAATGAGCAAAGGTAACTATCTCTTCATCATAGCGAATATTATGTACGTGAATTTTTCCATCAGCACATCCAACGGCAACGACATCTAGTGCCGGCGACGACACACAACTGGTAATGGATGAATTCCATCCGTTAAATTCGTAAAGCTTTTTCTTAGTACTGATGTTCCAAAGCTGCAAGGTACCCTCCTGGCTCCCAAGAACAATCTGTTTACATGCTCCTTGTCAATAAGCAAAACCATGACTGAAATAAAATTGCCTCAGTACTAATCATTATCGTAGGAAAGAAGGAAAAAGGAAGTTACTTTGTTAAGGTAAGTATCGGGATGTATAATACATGAAGGAGTAAAATTATCGTCGAGCACGATGTGCCCAACAGGTGCGCCACTCTGTTCAATTCCTTTAAAAGCCCAAGTAAAAACATTCCCATCAGCATCAGCACTGAGGATATAATCCCCAAACAACATCAGCAAATTAACCTTTGCACTGTGCCTGCTCCACATTGCAACCTGTCAAAAGAAAAACATTACCTTCTACTGAGAATGGGAACAACAAGAAGAAGAACGATAAAAAACTGTGTGAGAAGGAGAAGGAGGAGGAGGAGGAGCAGAAGAAGAGTGCCTGACTTGATGGGCGCGCTTAAAGACAGCGATGTGGTTGGCATATGCTGCGAAGGTGAAGTCGCGATAAGAGGCGAGGGCACGAATCTTGTGGGGAAGCTGAGGACCTACCAGAACCAAATTGAGCTTAGCACAGTTGTAAACCTGAAAGGCTTTGCCGGCGCTGACAGTGACGAAGGTCTCAGTGCCCAAGCGTTGAACGGAGAAGGGAACGCCAGTTGATATGTATCCAATTGCCCTGTAAGGTTCAAATATACCCATTTTGTTCCTCCTTTGTTGAATAAAACCGCGAGATTTGCAAAGATGCAATGTTTAGAGTTTTAAGATGAAGAGAAGAAAAAGAAGGCAGGAAGGAAGGAAGGTTTAGGTGTTTTATCTTTTAAGAAGAAGGTTTAGGGTTTTAAGAAAAAAGAGCATAAAAAGAAGAAGATGATGATGAAGAAGGAATGAGTGAATTGGGTAGATCCGAAAAGTCCAAAAATTGAAATGGGCCCAACAAAATTTTCCACAGCCCAATCCATCACTGTTTTTTGGGGACCGTATTTTATTATTTATATATATACATAAATTATTCATCCATAATGTCAATGGAATGGATAGTGTTGCAAAATTGAAACACAAGTACGCACAATGACATAAAATATGTGTAGGAACTAGGGATCGTAGGTGGGCTGTAATTGAGAATATTGAGGTTAGATAAACACACAACACCTTGTCTTCACGGGACAGTGTGACTGCGCTCGGTCGGATGTTCAACAGCCGTATCTAGTCCTTGAGAGTTCTTCCACCAAATTATGAACACTCCCACACGACCACTCCCGCATTCCAATCGCCACTTTCACTACAAACACTCTGATTCTCGCAGATTTTTCCGGTGGACTGCCAGGTAGACTCACGCCCATTCTAATTTTCACTTCGATATATCTTTTTTTTTCGTCTCATATCTTCTTTGGTGGGGTTGGTTTTTTGAATTCTTGACAGGGAAAGCTTCCAATTCATGTACGCCAGGCCTTGGCACCACATCGTTGATTTCTACTCCAATGTCCTCAATGCCCGTTTGTCTCTTTCCGACTTATTCCCCACTAAGGTGTATGATCTTTTTCTTTTTCTCGGTTAAAGTTTGAAACTTTGAGCATTCTGAGTGCGTATTGATTGCCCAATATATATCATTGTGGATGGAAGCTACAGCTTTCTCAATGATCCTTTTGGAATTTTTCGATTTTTAGTGTAAAATGTTCGTTCCATCAATCCAATCGATCATATCAAAAACACTCATTCTTTTGTTTTTTCGTTTTTTCCTTCTTAGTGACGATCATCCGTATTTTGAACGTGATTGGCCTGTACCATGTTATCACTCACAATATTCTTTGAATTATTTCCTTTGTAGCCAAAATTTGATATTGACGTGGCTGTAACCCCAGAAACTATTGATAAAACTAGATCAAACGGCATTGCGAGTGAAGTTAGAACGGGAAGGTGGGAAAGAGTAACATTCAAGATAGTTCTTTCATATCATGGTAGTTCATTTGACGGGTGGCAGAAACAGCCTGGTTTGAACACTGTGCAAGGGTAGGTTTTTTCTTGCCAAGTATACACTCTGGTAAAAAGAAATTAATGTTACGGAGCAATTGCTATAATCGGTGTGATGCCTACTCGTATCTTACTTTTTTGTGCACTCTGTTCTTGGTTATAATTTGGTTTCTGATGTGATGAATAATCTTGCCAGAGATGTTTGTCCACTTGACTTTCTTGAACTATTATCTTTTACTGACCTTGGAACTTCATCAAGTAATTTTAAGTTTAAAGGAATTGCTTTCCTTTTATTTCCTGCATGAAATTTGCATTCGTATGTTCTTTAAATATAAAGGGAAGTGGCTCTTTGGCTGTTTGATTTGGTCCCATGCAGTGCCTTATCCCCTCTATATTCATCTTAGTTTTTCTGTAACTTGAACTTTTGTTCAATAAGCCCCAAATCGAACCAAAACAGTGCTGGGGAATATGCATTTCCCTTTCCATCTCCTAATGTTTCTCTTTATTTTTTTACAGCTTAGTAGAAAGTTCTCTTGGTAGATTTGTTGATGAGAAGAAAGCCCAACTGCTAAAAGAAAAACACAAACCATTGGAAGGGTGTGCTGTTGTTGCCGGGCGTACTGATAAAGGAGTGTCAGCTATTCAACAAGTTTGTTCGTTCTGTATGTTGTTGCATATACTCTTTATGGTTCTTTAATTCTCAAATCCCATATACTAGTTCCTAATCTTGCATGTGTTTTTCAAGCTTCTAAAATATTTTGCTTTTGATTGTTGAAGCTTTTTCTTAATGAATTTATCACTCCTGTGGACAATGCTGATCCTGTAATGTAAACTAATTACTTTATGATTGGAATTGTGTATTTACTGAATAATAGTGAGATAGTTAATTCAATAATATTTGTTCTTATTTGACTTGTTAATCTCAAGAGGATCTTATTTATTGGGTGGATAACATGGAGCAATTGGATATTCAGATACGTGGAGGAAAGATGTTAACTCTCAAGATATTGAAGATGCTATAAACAATGCAGCACCAGGAAAAGTCAGAGTTGTTTCCATTTCTGAGGTATCAACTTTGAAACTTCTGAATGAATAATTTCTTTCTTAATTCATAGGATCAACTCTATATGTTCATTAAAATGTCACTTTACGTCTGCTGATAAGATCTGTACTCATTTAGGTGTCACGTGTATTCCATCCTAATTTTTCTGCCAAATGGAGGCGGTATTTATATATTTTCCCTTTTAATGAAGGAGAAAATAGGGAGCAAAGCTTTGAAACAGAAGAGGATGTTGAAGATTTTAGTTCCGATGAAAATTTAGATGAGCAAGGAAATGAATCTGGCGAAGTCATCAGCAGTGAGAATATTGAGTATCTAATCAATGGCGAGAAAGATGAGCTTGAAGGCTCAAGGAAGCCTTCGTGTTTCAGTGTACATAGGGTTAATAAGCTCTTACAACAACTGGAAGGAAAGTTGTTATCATACAAAATGTTTGCTCGTGATACCAAAGCTTCAAGAAATGTGTAAGACTTCAAACAAATATACCATATCTGTAATCTATTTTTATGTTCTCTTTTAGCTATACGAATTTGATGGTTAGTTTTAGTGAGCAATCTTGTGTATAAATTTAACTGATGGTCCTTAGAATTTTGTGTATTTCTGTGCTCTACAATATATAAGTTAAACAAGATAAGATTTATTGGACAATCTTCATTCTGCATATGACCTGGACAAGTTCTCGGCAGAAGTGATATCTGTTTCTGCTGCTAAATTGTGTCCTTGATGCTCCACTTTTTTTCTTCTCTGATTTAAACGGAAAGCATCTCAGCCTAAACTTTTGAAGCCATCCAACTTTTGGCCTTGGAAAGAAGCTAAAAGTTCTGATCTTGTTGTGTCTTGTGCATTGTGATCACATTTGCCCCTCTGTGGCAGATTTTCCTGTTGCTTTCCTTTATCTGGATGATGGGTCTTGAATGTTTATTTTCTAATCTGACTTCGCCCTCCTGAACTTCGTCAATTGTTTATGACTAAAAAGTGAAGCTTGGATTCTTTATTCATCTGAAAATCCTCTAGAAAATGGTTTATTTGACTGAAATATTGGGTTAACAGTGATGGCTGAAATTGTGATATACAATCTTGAATTTGGTCTCTGAAAGAACATTTCATTTTGTTTCAGAGGTCCTCCAACCGAATGCTTTGTTTACCATGCTCGAGCAGCAGAAGCCAGATTACCATGCTCTGTATAGTCTCTTTCTCGTTCCTGCTACTATTCTTTGCCATCTTCTTTTACTATTTCTGTCTAGCCATATATAACCTCTATGGCCATGCGACATGTGACTTGCGAGTTAACCCTGATAGACCACTACTCTTGTAGGTTCACAAGGAAGAAAGAATGGCTATGTGTGTTGAGCTGGTTGCGAATAGGTTCTTGCGTAAGGTCAAGTATTCATACAAACTTGCATATATGCCTGACTGTGATAGTTGTTCTCTACGTAACTTTTGTCATCAGCCTGCCACCAACTACAATTGCCCCAAGATGTTTCTTTTCTTTGTTTAAGCTTTCTGAAATCGGTTTTCTTTTGCGGGAACTTTATGACAGATGGTTCGGGTTCTTGTGGCGACGTCTATAAGGGAAGCAGCTGCAGGTGCAAAAGAGGATGCATTGCTGAAGCTGATGGATGCTACATGTAGACGTGCCACAGCTCCACCAGCACCCCCAGACGGACTATGTCTTGTTGATGTGGGCTATACTGAATTCGATCCACAAAACTGCCTAATCCCCTAACTATTTATTGCTGTTCATAAGTTTCTGCAGCTCAATGGGCAACCGTCAAAGGATTGAATTTGAGAATTCCAACTTGAAAATGTTTGATTAAACCATCCACGAACATCATACGAGGAGCTAGAAATGAGGAGGCTTGTGTCATATGGAGCTTTAGAAAGGCTGTCTGTTCCAAAAAGAGGCCAATAACTAGTGCATGATACTCCTGCCCGAGTATGCCAAAACATCATTGAAGATAACAGATAATTTAATGATTAGCGGTATACAGGTTTCAACAAATGCTGATGTATGAACTTCCCATGGTTTTGGAAGCTAATTCTGTTTCCACAGCTTGCAGCAAACAAACGTTTATTTTCGGTTTCCAAACATAAATCTTGGAATATGCTTAATAACATTGTATTTGCATTGAAATTCTTAATTGTTCAGGGTTTATTATAACTTTCATTTCCTTGTGATCTTGTGGGGTGGACGATAGTTCCTGCCATAGCCATGCAGATTTACGTTGTAGTACAACGTTTGTAAGAACCTTTGTACGTGTGTTTATATGATAATGTTATCTAATAAAAAGAAATCATGGAAGTGGTTTCGAAGGTAAACCAGAAATCTCTCAATCTTGACCTCAGCCCCTTTCCATTAAATTGGAAATCCCAAAAATAAATAAAAATAATAAAAAAAGAGGGACGTTGTCAAAGTTACAGACACCCGTCTTCTCCAGTTGAGGGGAAAAAACGACCTTGGTGGTCTCGTACCCTATTCTTAGGCATCTCACACACACCCTCTCCGTGCTCTTATCTCACTTTCTCTTTCTTCTGCCTAATTTTCTCTATCTTTTTCTCTATGCCATCCAAATTTCACCACCTCCCTTACCTTTCTCTCAATCCCCCTCAACCCAAGAAGCACCCATTTCCTGCAATTACTATAGTCCACATTGAGCACCATCATGCCTGTAAAGGGCGCGCACGCCGCCCCACTAGTGCGCGTACCACCTTACAACACCACCATAACAATAATGGCTTCCGAAGACAGGAACTTTGTGTCCCTCCTCGTTGTCTTCCTCGTTTTTTCTCTCCATTTTGTTGTCTCTTCTGGATTTACGAACTCCGAGACCCTCCTTAAGTTCAAGGGTTCATTGTCCAATCCGTTGGCATTAGCTAGTTGGAGTGAAAAGACTACACCTTGCAATGGAGATGTTGCCAATTGGGTGGGTGTGCGTTGTACCAACAATTCCGTTTGGGGTTTACAGCTTGAGACAATGGGATTGTCAGGGAATATTGAAGTGCGAATACTCAAGGATTTGCCCATTTTGAGAACTCTGAGCTTCGTGAACAATACCCTTGACGGTCCTTTGCCGGTGTTCAATGAACTGGTTGCATTGAGATCAATTTACCTGTCAAACAATCGCTTCTCTGGGGAGATTCCTGGCAATGCTTTTGAGGGCATGTCAAGGTTGAAAAAATTGTATTTGGCGAACAATGAGTTCACAGGTGGCGTTCCGTCGTCGTTAGCTTCCCTGCCAAAGCTTGTGGTTTTAAGGCTCGAGGGGAACCAGTTTAGTGGGCAGCTACCGGATTTTCGTCAGAAGTTTACATCTTTTAATGTGTCAGATAATGCGTTAGAGGGACGAATTCCGGCGAGCCTTAGCAAACTGAATTCGACCTCCTTTTCTGGTTAGTCTTCACATTGTTCCTCTAAGTATCATATATGATTGATATAGCCTACACAGTACTGTGGAGCAACCGGTTCCATGGAACTTATCTTCATAATCTAAGATTACATTAGACGAACAACCATTTATAAAACGTTCCAGATTGTCTGAAACTAGCCAAAACATATAGAAAGCTTTTAGCTTTTGATTCACTGATCCAACCAATTTTATACTTGATTGATTGTTGAGACATTGACACAACATATTGAGGATGGCCACGGACTTCCGTTAACAATAACAATGTCCGTAAAGAAAAGCATTCTAAGATTACTAGCATCGACTTCTTAATCTGTAGAAGTGTTAAACTTCTTTACTTTACTCATAACAATGTAGAAGATTGGTATTCACGTCATATTGATTTTTGCAATGTCCGCCATTTCTGTGATTAATTAGACAACAAAGCCCTATGTGGAGAACCATTGAGGGAATGCCCCGAGCTATCTGGCTCTAACTCTAAGAACCCAGATTCATCTCGCTCTAAGAAGCCTTCAACAGCCAGTATCATTGTTGTGGCTATAGTTGTATTGGCCGCAGTAGTTGCTATAATTTCAGCTTGGGTGATTCTCCTCCATCGAAGAAATCGGGCACCTGAATCGGTAGAAGCACCAGGACCATCAAACTTGCAGAAGAAAACAGGCTTCAAGGAAGTAGAACAGTCACATCCCTCGCCTGACCACTTAGGAAGCGGCAGGAGAGCCGAAACCTCAAAGTTGTCATTTGTAAGGGAAGATAGGGAGATATTTGATTTGCCAGACTTGTTAAAGGCCTCAGCTGAGATACTGGGTAGTGGATGCTTTGGTTCTTCTTACAAGGCTGCTCTCTCAACTGGAGCAATGATGGTAGTGAAGAGGTTTAAGCAAATGAACAATGTTGGTCGAGAAGAATTTCAAGAGCACATGAGGAGGCTAGGAAGGTTAGCACATCCTAACGTGCTTCCACTTGTCGCATATTATTACAGAAGGAATGAAAAGCTTCTAGTCACAGATCATATTCAGAGAGGCAGCCTGGCAGTGCAACTCCATGGTAATGTTCTTATGTTGTTGATGTTCATACTAAATTATAAATTACTTAGTGCTGTAATAGCTTTATGAAGCTAACTACTACAATTTTTTTTCAATCTCTCATGGTTGAATCACTACGACACCAAAACTTACTACTACAATTTTTTTTTCAATTTCTCATGGTTGAATCACTATGATACCAAAACTTCAGGTCATCAGTCTCTAGGCCAACCAAGCCTTGATTGGCCAACTCGGTTGAAGATCATCAAAGGAGTGGCTAAGGGTCTTGCATATCTTTACAAAGAGCTTCCCAGTATAATTGCAGCACATGGCCACCTTAAATCCTCAAATGTTCTTCTCAACAATTCCTATGAACCAGTTCTCGCAGACTATGCTTTAGTTCCTGTGATCAACCAAGAGAATGCTCGCGAGCTGATGGTGGCCTACAAGTCCCCTGAGTACTTGCGACACGGCAGGATCACAAAGAAGACAGATGTATGGTGTCTTGGGATGTTGATCCTTGAGGTCTTAACTGGAAAGTTCCCTGAAAACTTTCTGCAACAGGGGAAGGGCAAAGGGGAAGAGGACTTGGCAAGTTGGGTCAATTCTATCCTTCCTGAAGAATGGACGGACAAAGTGTTCGAGCTGGGGATTGCAGGAACAAATGGTAGTTATGGCGAAATGACCAAGCTGTTGAACATTGGTTTGCAATGTTGTGAAGGCGATGTAGAGAAGAGGTTAGACTTGAAGGCGGCTGTTGAGAGGATTGAAGAGCTAAAGGAGAAGGACAACGATGATGACTTCTACTCCTCATATGCTAGTGAAGTGGATGTAGGATCTTCAAGAGGAAAATCTGATGATTTCGACTTCTAAAATGTTGGTGTAGCAAAATGGACTTATAATCTACATAGGGGATTCAATTGTACATCTTGGACAGTCCAAGTAATCTCAGATGGTTATGGGATTTAATAATTTGCTTATATACGGAAATTTTTATATATAAATGTTGGTGGATAGTCGGGGTTAGAAGTTGGGTTTGTCTCTACTTAGTTTTACTCAAGATCTAGGACTCTAGGCTTGCATGATTCTGAATTTATCTTCTCTCTCTCTTTTTCGTCTTTTCCTGCTATGGCGTTTTAAGTAAATAGTTATCAGTGACCTAGAAACCAAATATGGCAGTAAAATTGCAGATCATTTATCCAACACGCACAAATGACTTCAAACACCACCTCTGACAAGTTAAATCTGAAGAATTTTGTCTCAAACTGATGCTAACTGCTGCAATTCCTGGCTCTGCAGCAAAAATTTTAAGACTTGGTTTTAGCAGATTAGAAGGATCAAGAAAATCTGGAAGCTGAGTGGGAGACAGAAAGCAGACTTGGTGTAAATAAGCAGAAAACAGAGAAATGTGAAGGGTTATGGCTGTATTGAGCTATGACTATCTAATATCAGAAAATAAATTATTCAAGATGATAGCTTGACAGGATGACTTCAGAATTTCTTATTGTACAACTTTGTCATATGTTGACATAATACAATTTTAAAACCAAGGAAAGACAATGACAACAAAGACAAGGAAACTGTCTAAAAGCTGAAATCAGTTCAATCTTTTCTACTCCACATTAATGAAAAAAGTCAGCAAATCCGCCATTCTTGAAAAACCTGGAGTCGGGCCTTCTTTTCATACTATTTTGAAAATTGCATTCAACTGTCAACGGCTGCTATTGAAAATAGGATTTACTACGGATTGAAGTAGCAATATACAATCAATGACCTTCAATGATTGCTAAAATGGTGAATCATGTCTTAAGTCTTGGGGAAGATTGTGTACTTGAGGTGATAATTTTTCATCATGGCAATCAAGATTCTATAATTCAGGGTTTTTTGAAGAGAGGAATTTGTTCTTTCTTATGATTCTGCCAAGACAAGCTGGATTTTCTGACAAAACCACAATGCTGAATCATGGAAAATGTAAACTTAATGTTGGGTTGTTGATCTTATAACTTTCCTCACTCCTCCCTTTGTTTTCCTCTGCTTCCTTTGTTCATTATGCAATAATCTAGATTAGATGTATTTGAAGTTGAAGCAATTCTGAAATTAAGGGATTACCTTGTTAGTTGGATAAACGGGTCCGGAATGGCCAACTTAGGTTTAGTTGCTTATTACTGCATGAAACTGCTTAACCGTGACTCCAAATCAATCCATTAGAGGTTTATCTTAAAAACTAATGTATCTTTTCTGATGGCAGAGTTTACTGGGTTTAGAAATGCCAAGGTACAAAACCATGGTCAATCATCTGGAATGTATAAGCAACAGGGAGGTGGCATGATTTTCAATTCCAGTTAAGAACAAGAAGACCCTAAAAATAGGGTGCATTTATTGGTGGATTTGACCATATCATTTGCCTGATTTAGTACAACGAACTATAACTACATTGGAGATGAACGAACTGTCTAATCGAATCCCCTTTTTGATTGTTTCCTTTTGGTTAAAAGATATGGTTTGTTCTCTACCGTCTCCATCCGAGTGGGTTTCTAACAAATCTGTTATTGGTTGCATCAACAATGGCAATAAGGACTTGGATTCGGTCGCATTGTCTGACAGGAAAACTGAGGGTTCATTGCAGGTTTTTGATTAACTTGGAAACTTTCATTTCTTTACTCGTCTTTTGGGTTCCCGACTCCTGGATTTCCCCACCGATAACCGCATCTGAGGCATCTCCTGGCATACAAGTGAAAGGAACAGGAGAATGTGGCAACAGGTGGAACATGGCGATCAGAGGGGAGAAGCAGACAGGTTTGTAGCTGTGGCAGTAGACAAAGACAAGTCCAGCCATTATGCTCTCAGATGGGCTGTTGAACATTTTGTCACCCGAGATCAAACTTTGAAACTCATCCATGTCATACCACCTTCATCAGGTACCACTCTCTCTGTCAGGAAATAATCATGTTCATGAAATAGGCTGTTTGTGCTTTCTACGTGGGACCTGACAACGTTTCCAATACCGTTTTTAGTTCATTTCATGTGAAATTGTAGCCTATTGGATTTTACAATTTGATTTTATTCGAGCTTGAGGACTTTTTTCATCTTTTGTTATATTTCTTCTGCTGCAGCGCAGAACTACAACTCTTATATTGATCAACAGGCTGAAAATCGGGCGACGGAATCATTGGTCTCATTTCGATGTTTCTGCAGAATGAAAGAGGTCCTTTTCAACAGTGCTCTTCACATTACAAAAGAACTAGGATCTGAGGTAATATAAATTTGGTCATTATTTCTTCTGACCATATGATTCTGGAATCAGGTTCAATGTGAGACTGTTATTCTAGAGGATACAGATGTGTCAAAAGCGCTCATTGCATATGTTTGCCAATCTGGAGTCAGAACCTTGTTGCTTGGTGCAGGATCAAGGAATAGCCTTTCCAGGTAACAGGCTGGCTAGCCAGACACTAATGTCATTACCTACTTAAATAGAAATTTGAAGCAAGGTTCTTTCAGATCATGGACAACTTCAACTCCATGAAGCTGTCTAGAATACTTCCTTTATTTGTGGACAAATTTGAAAGATCCCTCATTTTCCTTGCCTGAATTGAAACATGTAAACTGATATAACTTGATATTGTTTTTATTTGTCAGACTGTTCAAGACTACTGATGTCCCCAGCAATGTAATGAAATGGGCACCAGATTATTGTTCCGTATATGTTATCTGGAAAAGGAAGGTGAGTAACTACAGAAAAGCAACCCGACCAGCTCCAAATATTTCTGCAGCAGGAGGACATCGCGGTAGGAGTGATGAGTCAATATCTGTGAGGCAAGTGTTCGCTTCCTCAATTTCAGATTTCAATGACAATAGTGTTTGAAACAAATGCTTATATGGAGTGAAAAGCTTGATGCTCGTCATTGTTGGCTTTATCTGATAATGCTAAAAATGCTTCTGCAGAGAAAGATATGAAGAGCTTTCATCACTTGACATGGATATGCCATTTGCTAGCTCTGGAAGGCAAAGCACTGATAGTTCTTTCTTTTCCTTTTATGAAAACCTGGCGTCTGGACCACCTCCTCAGGAATCTTTGGGGCACACAAACGATGACTGGTCTGAACAATCTCGGGGATCTTCAAGGGGCTCAGATGTAGAATGCTGTGACTTTGACTTACTATGCCCCAACTCCGATTCGAAACCTCCCACAGGTCGTGGCCATAGTTGTGAATTTAATTCGGAGGAGGGCGATGCTGGCTCGGGAACATGGTCATTACAAAATGCTGTAAGCTGCTGACTCATTCTGTATCTAAAATTTCCCAAAGATGGATAAATTTAGCTAATTCTTCAACTTGCTGAAATTAATTGCAGAAAAATCTTGAGGATGAAGTGAGGAGGCTGAAGATAGAGCTGAATCAAACGATGGACATGTACCATGCAGCTTGCAAAGAAGCGCTTGCTGTTAAACAGAAGGTAAGTTCTTCGATGTTTGTGAATAATTAACTTGGTATTGTTAGTTACTAGCCATCATGACGTACTTTATGATTCACCACAGGCAATGGAACTTGAACAGTGGAAGAAGTCATTAGAGGAGGCACATGAAGCTCAAGATAAAGAGACAGCATTAATGATGGTGAAGAATGCAGAAGCACAGTGCATTAAGAATATTGATGAGATTGAACAGCAAAAGAGGAGGCTCATTAGTGCAGAAACAGATGTTCCCAGACAAGAGGATAAGGGGAAAGTGTATTTGGAGGATGATACCTCAGACCAAAATGCCTTGGCCCTTCATTACCAGAGCTTATTCCACATTGCATCTGTTTTGCTTTGGCTTTACGTCTACTTCTCTCTGTAATTTAATTATACCTTGAACTTCCGAATGTAACTTTGTTCCGAAATGTGTTTATTTTATAAAGCTTGTGGGTTAATAGCAATTAGTCATAGTATTCATTATATTATAAAGGCAACTCTTCTCTCTCTATCTCTACAGGTTCTCTGTAATCTTTCAAAGGCCTATTCTTTTTCTTTCTTTCTATTCGACAATCAAAACCACCCCAAGACCCACTTCCCTTCTCTAAATTTGACCTCTAATACACAGTTTCAAGAGTCTGAAGAATACCCATTTCCCAGTTTGTCCAAAAGATGAAGAAAAGAAGACCCTTCGTCAGTGTTTCCGTCTTGACCACATTGGTCTAATCGTTTTCCACTGATAAGCCTTCCAAATCACCGAGGAGTTTCGAGACGGCGGTGCTGTTTTGGGTATAGTTTCTGAAATGACTGATTCAGTGATAACAACCAGGAATCTGCTAAAGTTACAAGCTTGGCCGTGTCTCCTAGATCTAAACCCATAAAATTGTTTATTTAGCTAAACCCGCTGTTAATTTCAGAAGGGCAATTGGGTTATTGAATGTACATCAAGAAATATGGCTTTGTTTGTTGTGGATGAGAGCGATGAGAGTTAAGCCTGTGTTATTTCTTACGATGCTTTGAAGATTCGGTTACCGTTCTTGATGTAAACCCTGGACCTTTTTATGCTTCTTATCGCCGACGAAACTATGAATGTTGAAGTTGGTGATGAGGTAGGGGAGTTGTGGACTGATGATTACTTGATTTCATATAATCTTTCAACAAGCTGCTTCATGGACAGGAAGACATTTTCATGTACAGGTACAGGTACGCCAATCTGGACAAGTTTAATTCCTTGGAATTATTTCTGGTTGGTGAATGGTACTAGTTGGTACAAGTTCTTGACGATAACTGCATGTAATATCAACCGAAGTTACAAAAATAAAGGAACTGAAAAGTGTGACTAAATAACTGGAACCCATCAACATTGGAAGAGGCAATAGCTAGGACATTCATTATCCTTTAATGGATGTATTTCTATTCAAATTTGAGTTGCCAACCTAATCTAATCTTACAATGTTTGAAATGGTTTTGCGATCGAAAGAAGACCTTTACAATGACTTATAAAACTTAATAACCCTATTTCAACCTAAACTTGGCTGACGTAGAACCAGTACCATTTTCATTCAGGTCTGCATGCAATAGTCAATGGACATATCTGACCCTAAATTGGTGCATGGGATGGTATGGATAAGATGTTCAGACTTTTCCTTGCCGTGCCTCCTCCTCTCACTCGACTTTTAAGGCATCTACTCTTGCTACGAATCCTATAAATACCTCACACATCTCCACAGAGATCATCTCATATTCTCTCATTTGCTAGTTCTCTAGTTTTCTTTGTTCTTGTGCGAGATAAATACATACATATATATGAAGTCAACCATGTCTAGAATGACGGCAAGCTTAGTTTTCGTTACTTGGCTACTTGCCATGACAGCCATATCCGCTGAAGCTCAGAACCCTGCAGTTCTAGACACAGAAGGGCGAGCTGTTCGGAGTGGTGTGGAATACTATATTGTACCTGCTGCAACTGATATTGCTGGAGGTTTAACCCTGATTGATCGCAACAATTCATGCCCTCTCTACGTTGGTCAAGAACCTCTGGCAGAAGTGGTTTCGCAAGGCACTCCGGTGATATTTACTCCATACGCTGCAGGAGAGACCGTTATCAGAGAGTCCAGAGACTACACTATTACTTTCCAGGCAGCCACTATCTGCATTCAGTCAAATTCCTGGCGTGTCGGGGAGGAGGACCCTGAGACAAACAGGAGATTTTTGGTGACGGCAGGAAGAGCATCCTACTTCACCATTGACAAAGTTGGAACTGGAATCTATAACATTGCATTTTGCCCCACTGAATCCTGTCCAAATTGCAGGGTCAGGTGTGGAAATGCAGGCATTTTGGTTGAGAATGGAAAGAGGTTGGTGGCTTTGGATGGTCCTGCTTTCCCTTTTGCATTCAGGAGGGTTAACTAATTAAAGTATAATCATAACCAATAAAATGGCGATTGTTGGACTTGATCGTTAGTCTTTAATTGTATCAGAAGTTGACAGTATTGTTTAACATGCAGGCTGGCATTTCAACTTCTTGTTATTTTGTTAATAAAACAAAAGGGATGTTGGCGTGTGTATATATATATATATATATATATGTAGTGAGTACTCTACAAAATGACGTTTCCATGGAAGAAACATGATTATACAACCTGAAAATGAAAACACCGTTCAAATTAATAAAATTGAGGAAGCCTACACATTTATACACCTAAGACAAGGCCATACAGATTTCCTTCTTTTTCTATCTTCCCATCTAAAACTCCATGGCCACGAGAGACATCTCTACTCTCAGAGTGCTAACTCTTGAAAAGAGAGCAGTTGAATATGAATATAACAACAGCATCAAGTTGACAAAATCATGTGTACAACGCTAAGATTAATCCCTGGAATAACTTGACACATGTGGAGGGATTTGGTATGGGCCTACGCGGCGAGAATGCTTCTTCTTCTCTGTGTCCTGTAATATGAACTGAGGCCAATCTACCAAGTAGCGCTCTGAGTGCTATACAATTTGTGACGTACGTCCTACTGGTTCCTAAAGCTGATAAAACTTTTGCTTGCTTGCTGAATTTATGCAAGACCATACACCCTATGAAAAGTATCCTAAATGATACAAGGCCACAACATGGAAGAATCACTAGCATTTGGTAGACTAGACTATGGATTGCCATTATCAGAACTGCTGCATGCTTGGTTTGGAAGGACAGCATTGCCAAAATCACCATCTAAGCTCATCTGTTGGACCTCTTGAGGGGATAGGATCTTGATGTACCGAACACAGTTCACAAATTCCCTGAGTATCCAAAACCATAAGAGAATAAGGTAAGCATAGTGAAGCCATCCCTATTGGTTAGGATCTTACTGCACTCTTGTCCAGATGTACATAAAAATTCTGGAGATAAGAGATGAGGTGCTAGATATATTTACTGGTGAGGAACTTACTCCCAAGGGTCATCCCCAACTAGTAAGACATCATTCTCATGATCCACATACACAAGTTTCCATCCTATTCTTGGTCCATCTTCCAGTTGTCCCTCTATACCGAATCTTCGAGCCAGATCATGCTTAAGCTCAAGGTAACCACAATAACGAGTGATATCAATCGACCTTCCAACAGCTCCACGTTTGTAGACCTGAAGATAATAATGAGTTCAGTATGTACTTGGACATACTTGAAACTAAAGTATATATGCTGATTCACGTCTAGGAACAAGAGTCTGATAGACTAGCAGAACAAACCTTTGTGAATGTTCGCATGCGTTGAAACTGGGGTGGAGGAGCCCAGGGACCTCTGTTCATGAAGCTGCTCTCATTAATGTTGGACTCCATCGAGTTAAAAGCCATATCTGGAACTCCAAATGACTGGGAAACCATTGAGGACGAGAGTTCCTGTTGGGGATCTTTTGAATTTTCACAATTCGCAAGCATGCTTCCTGAAGAGAGATTGTTAGAGACATCCTTCCCCAGCCCCACCATGCTCTTTGTCAACAACTGGTCAGAATTCATTGGCATGGTTACTTGTCCATTGATTTTAGTCCCATATGGAAGATTATCCCTGGGATCGACATGGATTTCTCCATCTTGGCTAGTGTCTCTTAACAACAATGACTGGAGATTATATGCAGAGTTGTTCTTCTGCTGCAACTGAACATCATTCTGAGAAAGGCAAACTGAGGCTGTAGAAGAAGAAGTGTCCAAAAATTCTGTTTGGGTGGCAATACCGTTTAAGTACATTTGTGGCAGAAAACTTCCTTGATTTTGTGGCTTGGAGATGTTCAATGAGGGTTTAACATCAGATTTTGGTTGCAGATCTCGAATCAGATTAGTGTTACATGTCATACTCTCCAAGGCATTGGGACTCAAGAGTGTAGCAGTAGACTGTGCCATATCCTCCCCAAGTGTTGTGCTTCGATGAACTCGACTATTCGTCAATGGTTGAACGAAGTTCGGACAATTGTTCGTGGACGGTGAAGTAGAGCAGGATGGAACATCTTCAGTAATTCCTGATTGCCCAACTCCTGCAGCTGCAGTCAGAACACTGCCACTGGGATTTAGTTGATTGGTTGTTGGGCACGAGACATGCCCCACAAGACCAGGCATTTCAGATAATGTTCCAGGCTGCTGTGCTTGAATATTTGGCTGCTGGGGTGGATTAGAGAACCTAGTATTAGTTTGGCTGTTACTCCTTGTCAAGTGCTGTTGAATAGCATTTGACTGAAGGATTGACGTGGGCGTTGCTTGCGGCATTTCCAGCATTTGGTTTGACGCCATAGACCTAGAGAAGCTCTGAGATGCATCTACAAGCTGCTTCTTAGGATCTTGAAGTTGAGCAATTTGGACAGGCTGCTGCACTATAGACTGCTGTGCTAAAATTGATTGTTTTTGTTGTTGAAGCTTCTGCAACAACTGGAGCTGAATCTGATTGTCGGACATCTGAAATTGTTGATTAACATGATCAGGCAGCTGTGGTTGAAGTAGGCCCTGTTGTTGATTGTGACCCATCACGTGCTGCGGCTGCAGGCTTTGAGGAAGGTTTCTAACAAGTTGCTGGCTTTGAATGGATGCTGCTTGTTGAAGAATGTCATTGCTTTGAGCTAGAGTTTGAGGATGCAGAATTTGGGTTTGACCTTGACTTGAAGGTAGATTTGAAGTAATTGAATTTTGCCTTGATTGTTGAGTCACATCACCCAGCTGTTGCTGGGGTTGAATGACTGAGCTCATATGGTTCATTAAGGATGGTAGCTTGGGAAGCTGATCAAGCTGTTGGGCTTGCTGAGGCATCCTTTGAGCATTGAACTGCAAGCTGTTTGGCTGCTGAGTTATTTGCGGTGCTGATAATCCCAACTGACGGGTTATATCACTTCCAGACATATTCTGCAAAACAGATCCTGGCAAGGATTGCATGTAGTTGGGCTGCATGGAGTTGGTCAGGGAAGTGTTCTGCTGCATGTTCATCCACTGGACTAAGCTTAGGCCAGGTGCAGCCTGAGGGTCTTTCATGCAGATATCGTCACCAAGCCAAGGCATGGGCCTTTTGAATAAGTTGTCCAAATCAGAAGAATCATCACCTAGAAAAAAGGAAAGTCAGAACAACTCTAACAATAACAAAAATTTGGAAGCTTCAAAGGCCCCCTTGTTATCAAGATTTAGTGAAATGTCAGGAAAAGATTGAAATCCATCCTTAAGATTTTAGTTTATCAATCTTAGTGCACTTGCTACCAACCAACCACATGGAGGACCCTAAAAAGTCAACCTGTGAGATGGACAAGACAAAAGGAGAGAATCGTTCCAATGAAAGTCTTATTGTTTCTTTCAAGTAACTGATAACTGAACTTGGTATAAACAAAAAACAATCTTTGGTTACTTCTTAGAAGGCCCATTAAAGAAAGGCCGTAGAAAAGTTTGAGAATTGAAAAGGGCAAGCATGAGGTGAACTTGTGGAGCATCAAAGGTTAATATCCAGGTAACAACCTAAGCACAAAAAACTGAAAGGATATATATTAAAAAAGAATAGAATAATAGGCTAAGGTGAACAAGAAAACCATATGTTTTACCTGGCATTCCTGATTGCCTTGGACGCTTAGATATAAAGAATGGAGGAGGACATATAAAAAATGGAGCAGTTACTGGTTCAATCTCCCATATTGAGACTCGAGTTCGTCTTTCCCCAGCTGTTGACTCATCCCACCCAACCTGCAAGTGAAAACCAAGTTATTAAAACAGCTAAGATATGTTTAGGTAACCTGGCAGACTAGGCAACAAGGCCTCACAGTTCACCTGCAAATTACGCCACTGTGAGCTCTTCCATCTTAGTGGATCAATATCACTTATACCTGTGATTGTACCCATATACCTGGAGGAAAAATGTTTCCCTTAATTCTCAAATCATTCAACGCATAATAAATACCTTAAAAAGTCACTTCTATCCAACAAGTTTATAAAGTTGCCAATTTCCAACAATCAAACTTGATTAGACCAATTAATTGAGCTTATCTTCCCTCGTATAAAAGATAATATCATAGATGAAAATGATGCATAATGCTAGAGTTGTTGTGTACCTTCTTGTCCCTGACTCTTCGGTTTCAAACATCATTCGGAAACGCATGCCAAGAGAAATTTGGTTGCTGTATACAGCCTTGTAGTACTTTGCTAAAGGGATGATAAATTCTGAAGGGCTAGCCCTAGGACAAACATTTATCAAGTGTCAAAAATTTTCTGTGAGCATGACTCAGCCAAGAAACAGCCAGTAAAGAAGGAAATCTATTCACCTTGGATTGTAAAACACTGTGAAAGGACTATTGTTTGCCGCTGCATGGGCTGCCGCAGCCAGGATTCCAATATGCATGCTATCACTTGACAAAACAGATGACGATAAATTGGTAGCTTGCCTGTTTGCCCGTCTGATGCCCAATAGTAGTTGTTGCTTTTCATCTCTGCTCAAATGAATACATGATGTTGAATAGATCTAACTGGCCATAAGGACTAAACAAGATTACTTATATCAATTCTCATGGACCTAAAATCAAGTCTCAAGATCAAGTAAAATATCAGAATAGAAAATCTATGAAAAGAAAAAGAAATGGTATACTCACAAGAACTTCAAATATTTTTGAGTCACTCGCTCTTACCTTATAAATAAAACAGAGTCACCAGCCAAAAGCCTTTTTCCACTAACAAATAGACTCCACCCAGTTGTAAGCAAGTGACGTTTAGGTTGTCCTAGGATTATTGAGGCCAGGAATTCGGTTAGGATGTTAAAGTGGTTGATTGATTTCAAACACCAAAACTTAATGGATCTAAAATCAACTTACCACGGTAAATGTGGCGAAAAGTCCAGACAGTATCATGCAAATCCTTAGCAACAAGTTCTTGGGCTGGTGGTTGCATGGAGAAATCCTATAAATTTTAGAAAGTAGGTAAATATCAACAGCAATAATCAATGTACCAATAGCAAATCATTTACCAGAGGAGGGAAAATCTTCTCTGCTGCACGGCGGGGAACAGAAAAACCCCCATGAGTGCTTGTGTCACTCGCTGTTAAAGTTTTGCAGAAGAACTCAGTTTGTGGTTTATTTGACTTCATTGAAAGATCTGATCTTAGTAAAGCATCTTTGTCATACTGCACACGAAATGCTCATATATTCAGATGGAGTCAGCAACTGAAAGCATTTAAAGGCCATCTTGGTTCTTTAGTTCTTCTTTTACATATGCACTACACTTGGAACTTTATTAATGAACGATATACATTCATATATTCTTTCTACAGGTACTTAACTTCCAATCGTTTTAGATGAATTGATGGAACACCTAAGCTCCTAAACTACAAACTAAAACTATATATTTTTAAACAAGTCTTACTGAAGGAACGGGTTGTAGGGTCATCTGAGCATAAACTTCGTCTGTTTCTGGGTCAGCCTACAGAATCGAAAGCAAGAAATCAGAACAACAGGAAACTTATACAATATCTGCCAGATAAGAGAGCTATTATACATGTAAGGTGACATTATGGAGAAGACACAGTAGTTTTGATTGAAGGTTTGGATAGTTTGGTATCTGTGCATCCACATCCTTCTTCATAGATGCTGCAACCTGAAATTATTAATATCAGTCCTTAAGTAAACTTGAACTTGCTACTGTATCAGAAAAACCAAACTGACAGTGTAAGTCAATCACACATGGACAGTCCATCCATAACTACTTGTTTCCTGTTTACTGAGACAAAGCAAACAGCTTTAGCTTCTAAGTCTATCAAAAATGAACAAGCTTGTTTACTAAAACAAAGCAAACAATTTTACCTTCCAAGTCAAAAGGGAAAAGAACATCTACCTTCCAATTTCCAAAACAAACATCAAATTTACTTACTCGTTCATTTCTTCAAGACTTAAAGAATACAAAGCAGTCATTAATAAGTAGAAAAGAAAAGGTTAATTGGCATGTAAGCCAACAATATTCTTTTCTTATCCAGTTAATGCCATTTTTTTGAGTCAAACCACCTAATAAAAAAGTAAAAATACATCATAAGTCCATTATCCAACACGTTCATTCATGGATGAGAAGAAGATGAATAATTAACTGGAAATTAGTTATATTAAGAAAGCAAGAAGAGAGAGAGAAACAGAGAGGGTCAGACAGAAAGTTAACCTGCTCGCTGTGGCCTTGAGGGAAGTAAACGACGTGGGTCCCAGCCGCCGGAAGATTCACCAGCGGCCCAGCACACGCCTGCCATAGCTCAGGGTTTATGCTCTTCTTCTCTGTTACAACTCCTCCTGCACCTGCATCATCCACACGTGTCGCCACCCCATTAATCCTCACCAAATTTCCCTTCATTTTCATTTTTAACTTCTATCCCTATAGTTCTTTTCTATCCGTTTGTTTCCCCAAAAAAAAAAACAGATTGCAGGAGCCCAGAACCGGAGAAAATGAAGGAAAGAGGAAAAAAGAGTAGCATGTCGGATTCAATTTTTGTTTAAAAAGGAAAACTAAAAAGTCTCTCTTGGGTTTTACTTCTAAAAGCATAGATTTTCTCGAAGGATAAAAGGCGAAACTAAAAGCGACAAAAAGACGAGCTTGTGTTAGAAACTAGATATATTTATACAAACATATATAGCAATCGACAAACGAACTATGGATGCGTCCATTTTTCACTAGCTAAGTAAAAAACAAGTAGATGACCTTCTACAGGATTCACAGCGGTGTTAGCGACGGTCACGGCCGCGGCGGTTGCTCCTCCGGCACAGTTGGCCGGCGTCTTCATTCTCCTTTTCCGGCGAAGCACAATCAACTAGTAACTATAAACAAAAAGCATATATTTACTCCCTCCTATTATTTTATTAAGTCAAATAACCCATCTTTCGAAACCTCATGAGTTAGAACAGCTCAAATTAGCATCAACAAAGCACACAACTTTCCACAACCTCTTAAAAAGGGAAGATGGATGGTGGTTTGAAGTCGATAAATTAAGGAATGGGTTCCGGCGAGAAATTCCGGCAATCTAGCCGGAAAACAAACAAACTCAGAAAAAAAAAAAAAAGAAAGATGGGAGTGGTGGGTATACAGGGGCTATAGGAATGGTGTAGAGCTTCTCAGAGAGCAGAAACTGAAGCTTTTGCCCCCTATCTTCCCCTACATTACGCAGACAAACTCAAAATATTTTCTTCTCTTTACCTTCACTTTCCTCTTGCTTTGTTGTTCTCTCTCTCCCTATTTCTTTCTTTCTTTCTTTATGTCTGATTGTCCCTTTCTAATTGACTAATACACCCCTCCTCTCCTGAGTTTAAGTGATCTTTATTTATTCATTTCCTTAACCATAGTTAATATAATTTAAAAGTTATTTAGAAAACAATAATATAAAGATAAAGGGGTAAAAGATATCCAACTTTCGGAAAATTCTTTATCTCATCCAATGTTTTATCGAGTGGTTATTAATAAAATATAATGTAATATTATTTCCTAGTTTGATACACGAGTTTATAATATAATAAAATAAAAGAGATGAATTTTACATCATATCTCATTTCATCCTAAACAATAAAAATAAATTACCTCCTATTTAAGAAGTTTATGATAAAATGTAAAAATAATAAATAACATTTTACTATATTATATTATGAACTATTTCACCCTTTCTAACATAATAAATTTCTAATACTACTTCCATTTATATTTTATTTTATTATAAATTATTATATTATATTTTATTAAAAACCTGACGTCCAATCAAACATAATAGCCTTAGATTTATATTAAAAATAACTATGAAATAAATATTATACTTATACTAATTAACTACTGTTCATATGATAATTCATCATAGTTCTTAAAAGGGATGCTGTGTGGGAGCTTTGACCGTTACCATCAGTTGTACGTCCGACCACACGATCAAATGAGACATGTTTTTAGTTCTGTCACTCTATGACATATATGGAATTGGTGAGCATAGGTTATAATTATATACACTTTAATTATCTGTCTATCTGTCTAAACACGTTATGTTGCTCAATGCCAACTAATTACAATCCAAACAAACAGATTAAAATAACTAACTATGTAGGTTTAGTTGATATTAGAGACGGAGATCAGTTTCAAAGTTATGCAATGATTTGTCATTTTCAAAATTCAATGTAGTAAGACGTGAAAAGCGAATCAATTCAACATACCCCACGTTTTAAATATGGTTATTTAAATTCCAATTTTTCTCTTGACAAGTGTGAAAGATATAAGTACTATTTTTAATATCTAAACGATATAAATTATCATTTTTTGGCAAATAATATAAATTATTATATTAGTTAATAAATCAAAATTAAATAACAAATTCGATTGAACTTAATTAGTAAATTTAATTTATTATTTATTCTTATAGGAGCATATTTTCTAATTCATTTTTCCATTTCGATATATTTATTTAATTATAAAAATTATAATTTACTTTAATAAATAATTAAGAAATAATGAATTAAATTTATTAATATAAATAAATAACAAACTATTAAGTTTAAATTTATTTTACATAAAAATTGACCTTATGAATAACCAAAGAAATTGCATTTATAAAATTATAACCAAACAAAAATATAGAAACAGGGCAGTATGGTCAGAGCAATCGACGATCTAAACATTTTATTTTTTATTTATATAATAGTAATAATAACAATTAATGATGTATGAGATTATTAACCTTTGTAAGTTCCGTTTCACAATGTAATAAAGGCTGAAGTTTAAGCATACACGCGTGGCCTGATCTCTCTCACATGCTCACTGTACGGACCACCGCGTTTAAACTCCATTGGCAATGATTAAGGGTCCAACTCACTTAAGTGGGGTTTAAGAAATTTTAATTACTTATTATTGGGAAATTAAATATACATAACCCTCCCGGCGACGTGGCCCATCTTGTCGGCTACTCAGGTCTTACCCCTTCGCCATACGAGATGTTTGACAGCTCTGCTTTTTTTGTTGCATTCTTATGTTTTTTAATTTTTAATTTTCTTTCATAATTTCGGTTCCCTCCCTTCTAATTCTATATTTATTAATTATTATAAAAGAAATAAATGAGTAAGTCACTACTATTAACATGTACTAAGCAAGTCCACATTTACGTCATGTGAATTGGTATTACTTTCAGTTTAATGTCATATTTGGCAGAATTACAACATAATTTGAGAACTTATTTTAAATGCAAAAATAATAATAACATATTAATGAAAATTTTGCTAAAATATTAAAGAGGTTTTAAAATAGTAAAATACGAATATTTTTCTAATCACGGACTAGTTTGTGAATAGCAATAACTTTAAGAGCACAGTGATATTGCACTAAAATTGAGGACAAATTTGTGAAAATGAAACATCTTTTGGTCTTTTTTGTTCTCGCGATGTTTTTATCTTATTTCTTTCGATAAAGCACTGGGCCCCACGCGACCGTGTTTCCTGGATAGCTAAGTGGTGGGGCCCACCAACGATTGACCAACAATTTTGTGTTTGGATAAATGGACGGCCAGAACTGCTTTCTGCTCAAAGTTGGGTTTCACGACCGTTGGATCACCTAACTACACGACAGGACTCAGCTCCATACCCTGCCCCACCCCATAGGCCACCCCCCATTGGTGGACGCTAGGCCTCCAATCATACACAGTATTAGAGGAGCGAAGATTATGTATGCCCGAACTATTTCATATGGTAGGACCAGAATCATTATTAGTGCAAGATGGCGTTCTGATCGTTAATCATAACCGTAGAATCCTGTTTTATATATTTTCATTCATTCGTTAATATAAATGATTATAACTGTTCCAGGTTGGCTAATTTCCTCTTTTCGGTTGTCTGAAAATATTTTACCACATCACCACCTACATTAACAATAGATATATATATATATCAATCTAATTTTGAAAATTAACCATAAGGTGTGAAGCGGTTGGTAGCTACTTTTGTTCTTTAATTATGAGGTGTGAAGTTCGATTCTCACTTATGGGTATGGAGCAGCACCTGTAGCCAGCGGCCTACCCCTATCTGAGAGGTCAGTTATCGCGAGGAATTAGTTATCGTTGTCGGCGGTGGATACCCCGGATTTACCCAAAAAAAACTAATTTGGGAAATTAAAATATTTTATATTCAAAACTAATATTATAAAAAGAGTTTGATAACTTTTTTATCATTACCCCTTAACTTAATTAGTTCACAATAACATGTATTTGTTAGCAAAACAAGGTGGCGTGGTGATATAATCTTTTTTTTTGAACGAAAGAACTCGCAGTCTCTATTCTTTAAATATGCATTGAGTAAATTTTTAAAACGATGCAATAGTCTGTAAATTATGATAATTAAGTACTCCGTATTAAGTAAGCCCTGTGTGATAGACTCAATTAAGAGAGTATAAATAATAGATTCGAATAAAGGACCTTTTGGCCTTATCCCTCTACTCTATCAATTCGACCACTCCTAAAATACAAGTGGTTAAACTCCTTACTCAATATCGCCAACACAAACATGAAATTTGATTCAATTAAATTCAAATGGTTGATGAGAAAATTAGTGTGATTAGCTTAATAGGGTAGTTAAGAATAATAATAATGATTAGCTTAATAGGGTAGTTAAGAATAATAATAATAATAGTAGTAGCTTAATTATAAAAAAATATTTAACAAATAAACATAAATATAAATATTTAACAGAACCAAGTAGGAGGGGGTTAGGTAGAGACGAAGGAAGGCTAAAAAACGTCAGGAAAACGCGGCAGGTTTAACGGAAACGAGCGCTTGCTGTGACCAACAGTGCGAACCAATAGTGTGTAGACACGCACGTGGTAGTTCAGAATATGATCAAAATTAAATACTGTAAGTAAAGTAGCAAGTATTTTTTGACACGCAATCAGCCGAGATCAGATCAGATCAGATCAGATCAAATCTTTGTTTGTGAAAATTCAACAGGCAAAAGTAACCTCTCTTTTCCTCGGCCCTTAGGCTTGGGGGGTTTAGCTCAACTTTAGGGTTAGAAGAGCGAAGAAGAAGAAGAAGCACGCCTAAGCCTTACCTAACACTTTCTTTTGACTGCATGTGCGTTTGTGTTCTGGGGATCTGTGTCCCCTCCCCTAAAATTATCCTTTTCTTTTTGTCCTTTTCACTTCTTTATTAGATTCTTCTCTTTTTCATATGAAACTGAGCTTTTAGATTAGGAGTCTATCAACTCATTCATACCAAAGTCAATTCTCATATTGTTATTAAACTTTAAATTTACTAATTTATTTAATAATCTTAAACAAGTATATTTGAAAAATATTAATTACGAATTTAATCAATTAAATTCAAAACAAAAAAATGAAAAAGAGTTGTTAATTTCAATAATTAAAAGTTCAAGTCGATTCATTTTTTAATTTTTTAGTTCGATTTATTTTAATGAAAATTTGATCGAAACAATGTAATTTTTTTAATTAAGTTTCAATTTTTAAATTTTCAATTAATTTTATAAATATTTGATACTAATTAAATTTTTAAATTTTAATCATTTTATCTTACAAGTAATTCATAACCATGTGCTCTAATCCTCTAAGCTACAAACCTCACCCCGTCTTTGCTCGATTTATTCCCTAGAGTACACTAAAAATTGAACCTTTCGTCCTCGCATCATTTCTAGTTAAGAAGGCGCGGAGGCGCCTTTCAACTTATACGTATGGTGTGTTCCAACTTGTGAGGTGAGGGAGAAAGGATTTCATAATTATGATTTAGAGTAAGATTACCTTTTAAAATTCTTGATCCAACATTGATTAATTCTTATTGTTGTAGCACATAACATGTCTCATTTGTAGCAAATAAAGCATGAAATGGCATAGCATGAATGCTTATGAAAATAAGCCAAGGTGGGTTAAAGAGGTTAGAAAAAAAATTATTTTAAGTAAAAATGATAGTTTAATGTTTAAATACGAACTATATTAATTAAATTTGATTTAAATTAATAATTTGTTATAATGATTGAATTAGATTTATAAGATGAATTGAGATATTATGTTATTTTTTCAATTGAAGATTAAGAAAATGGATTTTTAAAAAATAAAATAATTTAAAAAATTAGGCAAAATTTTAGAATGTTTAAAATATGCATTTTACTCTATTGCTATGTTGTCTTTGTTTTTATCAACCAGAACAACCAATGTAGATTTGATTTATTTGAGACGACCTATCAAATGCATCCTTAAATCAAACCTAAGATCTACAACCCATGGCCTTATGATCTACATTTGACAAATTTTACAAAGGAAAAGACACCGAGCCAGTAAATACTGAAATACTTGGTAGGCTGTTTGGCTGCTCCTACGACCCGCGAGTGTTCGAAGAACAAAACAAAACACTCGAGTCGAGTCTCCTTTTCTGGTCCCCTGTCATGTCTCCTCCTCCCCTCAATTCTCTGTTTAGCGAAAATTATTGACAGACATGTGGGGTTGAATCGACACGCACATGGAGTTATTGCGTCCAAACACAAAGCTTGACATAGATTGACGAAGCTCGTCTCATTTGCCTTGCCTCGCCTTTGCTTAGGACAACATCAACTCATGTCAGATTTTGAATTCCTCGTTGATTCCAATGAATGCCTATGTCCCATAATTTCTAACTTCTTCTTTTAACTTTGTCATAAGTACTACTCTCTATCATTCTCATTTATCACCATGCTTCCTTACTGTCATAATCTACTCAATGGCCTCGCTACATGGCTGTACTTTACTTCTTTTCAACGTCAAAAAGTTGCATTTCAATTCACACAACATTCCCTTGAATTACCAATTACTCTCTCAAATTTCATACATAGAGAGAGAGAGTGTGTTCTTATATAGAAGCAAGCACGAGGTCAAACTCAAACCATCGAAGGTGTATGGAGGATTCAAATTGATAATGACATTATTAAGATGAAGATAAATGCCGTGCTCTTTCTACGGGGGACTTTTCCATAATTGAAGATAATACTTAATAAAATACTGAGTTTAATAATTATCTGTTGATAACTGTTAAAAACAGTTAAATATTCACGTTTTAATATAAAAGATCAATTTTGAAATTTGAACATTATCATTCATTCTTACAGATACTTTTCAGACATGCTTTTGTATTAGAAACTTTTTTTTTTGCAAATCCTTTGTTAATATTAGATGTGATTTTACTAATATTTTAAAAATTGAACAGATTCGACTAGTTTAATATTAAAAATCTTGAATCAGTTAATTTTTTATTTGATTTAGTTTAATAATTTTTATTGTTAAAAATTAATCAATTTATGTTGGAAAATAAGTAGAAGTATATAGCCTTAACCATATATATAAGCCTGTAAGTTACTCCTCCTATCACTAATTAATTTTACAATAGAACCTCGTTTAGATTTATACGTGTTCAGTTTATTTGGGTCAAATCTTACAAAATATAACAATTTATTTATTAATCGGTTAGTTTTTGTAAATTAATTAGTTTTATAAACTAAAATGAACCAATTAATTTCATTTAATAGTTTTCAATTTCAATTAAACTTTAAATTTTTTAATGAGTAAATATATTCTTCTTCAATCGTTTTTTAAATTATTTAAATTTATTCAACTTTTGGCCGATTAATGACGGTCTAATATCGGTCAAACTTTTTAAACCTTAAATATGTTATCTCACCAGTTTAACTCCCAACCCAATTTTAAAAATATTGGATTTTACATATATGTGATATCTAAATTCTTTCAATTTGTGTGATTATCCCATAGAATTTTTCTAATTTTACTTTGATATGTCGATTATGCAGTATCAAGTCCTTCCAATTGTTTGGTCTACTAATGGATGTGTTTGCACAAAGTGGTTGAAGATAAGGGCCAGGGGTGAGCGTAGATAGGTGAATGGACCACTCCATCCAACACTAGCAAAATGAACATTTCATCTCATTATCTTGACCTAGGAGTGCGATAGTGATGAACATGTGAGCTTGAATGGGGTCATGATTGCATTTGTTAAAGAGTCCAGATCAATTCAAACTAGAAAGTGACTCGAGATTTAAATGTTTTGTTGAAGTTTTTATATTAATTCTTAGTCAGAAAAACGAGAGATTACTCATATATAAAATACGAGAACATTATTATATATAAATTAAAGAGTTTTGGATCAACAAAAATTAGAAAGTGATTCTAAAATTCAAGATTTAAATATTTTGTTAAATTTTTATATTAATTCTTAACTAGAAAAACTAAAAGTAACTTATATATAAAATATGACAGTACTATTTTTATATATAAATTAATTATCCTATATATATATGTATACCTCGCATTAAACAAAACTATTTGTACACCAAACAATTTTACATTGACTTAAGAGGGATTGTGAAAGACATTATTCTTGAAACTTAGATCTTACCACTTATCTTTCTCTACCCAAGATTGAAGAAAGAAACTAGTGGTGGAACAAAGTGGGGAGAGAAGGAACGACTGAGTCGAAAGAAGCCACCTCTCCGGTGTATTATTTCCGATAACTTATATCGTGAACGTAGGAACAGAAGCGTGCGTGCATGGCACATTATAGTTCACATAGCATGGAATAGTATGGGTAGATGAAAGAGTAGCGATAGGCTATTTTGGCATGTCCTTGTAGAGCATTAAATGCGAAGAAAGCTTCTCCAAAACTGTCGATCCCACAAGACAGCTAATACTATATAGACTCGTGCAACCACCACTGCTACGTTGATGTCTTCATTTCATTGTGAGTAGGTTCGTTACATGGTTTTGCTTGGTAAGTATACATCAGCCATCGTATTATTAAAACTAAATGGAAGGTTTTTGGACCACATCAAACCAGGAAGAACAGTGTTTTCTTGGTCCAAGAAAGAAGGTAAATGATTCATATTCATACGCATTGTTTGTTTAAAGTTATATTATCATCTGGGATCTTCCTCCATCGTTAAGCTTATCGTAAAACAGTGACAGAGACCGATTTCGTGAAAAGAACATTGGAAAATGAAACTGCCCTTATTCATGTACTATACTTTGGTCCCTGAACCCTAACTAGGCCCCTTAAAGCACCATCCAATTTTAATGCATGCCCATGAAAGGTCACATGGAATGTTGCAATCGGAAAAAACCTTTTTTTTTGTTCTTTTAATCGATTGGAATTCAGAAAAAGGGATCACAGGGAGTGATGTTATTATATTCCACCTGAATTGAGGTTTATGGAATGATGATGATGATGATAAGTATAATTGACTTACTAAAGGGATCATACACAGTAAGTTAAGAAATATTCCCCTTTTTCATGACAAGAACACAGAGAATATATATATACACGGTGGACCTGAACTTGGAGGTGCTTAAAGTTCCACTTTTGCCACTCCAACCTATAATGTCACTGTTAAAGTAGATTCTATGGTTCTGGGGACCAATTCGTGAGAGCGAATGATTCTTATCCAAAATGCGATGCTTCACTTGCGCATATGGTTGGCTGATGAGGCAAGTGCATGAACCTCAAATTTTCGAAAGTGCCTGCCCTTGTCAAATCATTTCCTTAATTTTCACTAATTAGTAATTAATACAAGTCAACTCATTATTTAAAATCTGATTGTTTATATTTATATTTTCAAATTTAAGTTTTCACTTAAGTTTGATTTTTTCCAAGTTTTAAAATTTATAAAAACCACAAAATTAATTTTCTTTTTTCATAATCTGATTTTTATCAATTTAATAAATTAGTTATTATTAAAAATTATGAATATTAATTTAATATAAAAATTATCAATAAATATAATTAAAATTTAAAATACTTCAAAATATATAAATCTTAATAAATTTGGTTTAATAATAAACTATATTTAAAATAAATATTAATTGTAATCTATTTATTTTAATGAAAGAAAAAATTTTTTATTGATAATTTATTAATAAATATTATATAAGAGATTAAAATAAATAAATAAATTAAATATTTATTTTTAATTTTTATCTAATATGCAATTAATAATAATAATAATAATAGAATTATATTGATATCAACAATCAAACATGCTTTTGTTTTTGTTTAATTAAAAACAAAAACTAAAAATAAAAAATAAATACTAAAAATTACAATAAAAAATAAAATTAGAATCATATGTTATTGAAATTTAAATTATTAATTTACTAAATAATTTATAAAAAATTGAGATGAACTTTGGAAGCACAAACCACAAGTACTTGTTTGAACTGAAAAAGAGCAAGCCCAAATTGGTTTTTGAGAGCCATCAAAGTGGATTGGCTAAAGAATTGTATGTGTAGGCCTAACTCATGGTCAAGGAAAGCCTGATCCGCCCAATAAAGGAGGCTTCATGACTTGAAGCTCGAGTCGACTGACAGTGTTTTCATCTGCTTAGTTACATAATTGAATTCCACCAATCCTTGTATGCCATCGTGTTTAGCCATTGTGAGGATATCGCCATAGACGCCACCCATTCAGAGTTACTTAGCTACATCGTATATATTTCTTCACACTCATGTCAATGGTTTCAGTTTCTTGTCCTTCTGTGGACCTTGTAACTCTCTATTTCCTGGCTCTGTATTTTTCACCTCCGTTTGTGGCGTGGTTCAAAATTTTGACCCTTCTGTTTCGTCTTCGTGCTGTGCTCTTAGATATTCGATCCGGGTTTTAACAAAGATTGGAGATTGAGGCCTTTGAGAAGAAGACTAACGAGGATTGGCATTTCTGAGGTGGGTTCTTCTTTCTTTTTTTCCCGCTGATACTTTGGTTTGAGTTTCACAACTTTAAAAAGAAGTTGAAGTTCCATATTTTTGGGGTTCCAATTCATGCAGGAAACATAACTAGAAGGAAGTTAATTAAACCTATGATTAACCAAATTGGGAGGGGGAAATCATGGTTGACTCACTAGGCCTACTTGATAAGCATGTCAATTATGTCTGTTTTGTCATTTCTGATTTTGGTTTCGTCTTGTGAAGTGGGACGAGAGAAAGTAAGATTCCTGGCTGTTTAGAGATAGGGTTCCTAGAACCATCATTTGGAGAGGGAAGATTGCAACTCGACGAGTTTTCGTTATATCTTGTAGGAAACAGTCACGTTGGAACCAGAAAAGGAGCGTGATCGAAGTTGCAGAGTAGAGAAAGCAAGGCCAGCCAAAAAGGATGAAACTTTAATTTCCAAACCTCGTGCAAGTCGCAGAGATAATTCTCCTCCATTAGTTAGTGCATTGAAAGCTGCGGCTGACAGGAATGCAGCCAGTTTTCACTTTCCTGGCCACAATGGAGGGCGGGCTGCACCATCTTCATTGACACAACTCATAGGGATGAGACCGTATATACATGATTTACCTGAGCTTCCAGAGCTTGACAACCTCTTTTCACCTGAGGGCCCTATTCTAGAGGCACAAATACAAGCTGCCAAATTGTTTGGATCATCAGAAACGTGGTTTCTTGTTGGAGGCACCACTTGTGGGATTCAAGCAGCAGTGATGGCAACTTGTTCTCCTGGAGAACATTTAATACTGCCTCGCAATTCACATATATCAGTCATATCTGCTATGGTCTTAGCTGGAGCAATACCAAAATACATTGCACCTGAATATAATTGCAGCTGGGAAATTGCTGGTGGGGTTACTTCAGTGCAGGTGATTTTTTGTCACTAACCTGAAATCATTTTCAGCGTTAACTATATTATAGTGATACTTTTTCAGCTTATTGGAAGAACCTACCTTGACAGAGAGGTGAGAGGTATAAACGTTAGTGATTTTGACGTCTTTGACTTAGCAATGAGTAGATATATTTTAAAATTTAGAGCATGCAATACATAGAAGAAGTATGAACCACTTCTAGCATTTCTTTGTGTTATATAACACAACAACAATTATACAATTTATGCTAGCTATCTCCACAGGTGGAGAAAGCCATCAAAGAGTTGGAGAAAGAAAGTCTAAAACCAGCTGCAGTTTTGATTACTTCCCCTACTTATCATGGAATATGTAGTAACCTGAGGGACATATCAGAGTTGTGTCATTCAAATGGAATTCCTGTGATTGTGGATGAGGCACACGGGGCACACCTAGGATTTCATCCCTATATGCCTCCTTCGGCTCTGAGTCAGGGTGCTGATATAGTGGTACAATCTACCCATAAAGTTCTATGCTCACTTACGCAGTCATCAATGTTGCACATGTCTGGTGATATTGTGGATAGAGAGAAGATTTGCCGGTGCCTTCAAACCCTTCAAAGCACCAGCCCTAATTATCTGCTCTTGGCATCATTAGATGCTGCCAGAGATCAACTTGCTAAAAACCCAGAAACCTTCTTCCATAGAGCATTGGAGTTAGCAATTGAAGCGAAGTCTCTCATTGAAGGGATAGCAGGTATTTCTGTGCTTGATTCATCGAACTTCACAAACTGTTCTGCTATTGATCCCTTGCGTCTTACTATTGGATTTAGCCGGCTTGGTTTATCGGGTTATGAAACAGATGAGCTTTTAGACGGGGATCATAATGTCATCTGCGAACTCGTCGAGAACAAATCTGTTACATTTGCAATTAATGTTGGAACTTGTAGGGAGCATATTCAAAGATTAGTTATAGCATTGAAGGACATATCATCTCAAACAATACTCAAACATACAAACCATAAGCGGGCGATTGATAAAAAAGTTACACCCTTTGCCGATTTCAGTATAAGCTTGAATCCAAGGGATGCTTTCTTTGCAAGGAAACAGAGGGTTAGTATTGGTGAGAGCCTTGAGAAAGTCTCGGGTGAGCTCATATGTCCTTACCCACCGGGTATTCCTGTTATAATTCCTGGTGAGATTATTACTCAAAGGGCTTTGGATTATTTGTTGGATTGTAAAAGTATGGGTGCTCTTATTGCTGGAGCTTCTGATCCTCTACTCTCTTCCTTGGTAATTTGTGAAGTGTGAAAAAGGTTCTTTAGTTACACTTTCAAAATGGGTGCAAAAATTGCTAACCAATGCATACGTACCGTCTGGCGTCAAACTTCAAACTAGTTCTCGAATTATCTTTTCTTCTCTGACCACTTACCCAATTTGAGGAAGTTGCAGTGATGCTTCAGATTGCTATCATTCATCCACTTTGGCCATCTTTTCTGTTGCCTTTAAAGGAAGAGAAATTGGCAACAAAAGCAACTAAATCCACTGCTAGAATGAAGAGACTTGGTCTTGAGGTGGAAATCAGCGAGGTTATGGTAGTTCTAGGACAACTATTGCTTTACATTTGTAAGAAATTATCCTTCCAGAGCACATGTAGCATTGACATCTAGTCTCCTGCCGACGAAATTCTATTTTTAGTGTCTCAATCATCCATTGAGCTTTCACATTTCTGACAGTCAAACCCTCCATTCACCGCCCTACCTGCGTTTTTCTACGACTATAAGACATGCCAAAGAGAAACTTCTAATCATTGAAGGAATGTGGAAAATCTTGATTTGGATTCAACACGCAGGACAAATATGATTCAATGCCTTGTTATTCTTCAGCAGGTATACAAGAAAAGACAAAACACTCTTCTGATTATGGTGAAGAGTACTATATTGGCTTTATGTAACAAGAAAACAATACACCTTTGACGTGGCTTTCTTTTGCATCCCAAAACTAATAGAGCACAAGTCTCTACGTAAATCCACACCCCATTTTCTCATATGGTGAAGATTCATTAGAAACTTCAAAATTCGAAGAACATAATTTAAATTTTTACAGTAAAAGCCAAGAGCAATGTACAAGATGCTGCAAGGTTGCACAACGGAAGAGTCAGGAGACCTGAACATATCAATGACTATTACCAGACTGAACATTCTCATCTAGTTTTGATTGGGGCTGATCACATGCTGGTTTACCGTTGTACATCTTTGACAGTCTTCCACATGCTCGCTTCTTTGCCGGTTGATCAACATAATCGCAAAGAAAGGTCGGAAATTCTGGTGGCAGAGGCAGTGGTGAACTGCCAATTTGTGGTTGTGCACCATTACCTGGAGTTGGACCACTCCAAGTGAGGGCACTTACTGTCACAGAATAATGGCATCAGTATCTAGTGAGTCTTGAGTTACAGTCTTTACACAAGTAATACATTCTTCCATAATGAAACAATTAATGTAAGGCTGTTATAAGTTTGTGTTGAAAATGAAGGTGCTTCTTCTACATACCTTCGCTGCGTTCAAGATGGCTGGTACTTTGACATGAAGCTGGAATACGAGCAGGTCGTTTCCTCACATAATCTTCCCGTAAAGGTCTTGGTGTTTGGAAAGAAAATCGTGACATAGTTACGACATCCTTCAGATACTCCGGATGTTCCATTAGGTACCTGCAAAACATGTGTAAAGACCTAATCTAATCAAGCTGCACAAATATTACGGTGCTCTCCATTCACAGAAAGGGTGATAAGGAGATGTAGAAGACATTGAGCTTTTAAATTGACAGTGAATAACATACTTTTGGATCTCTACCATTGAGCGAAGGGTCTTTCCTGATGGCGCCACATAATATCTGAAAAATTTTGACAGGCAAATTACAAATGGAGCTAACCAATGACAGAAGAAGAAATTTCTGAGAACCTATGAGATCATTGGTTATGATAAAAAAGATATGATAACCTAAGAGTTTTTAAGTTTTTACAAATGATCCTTACTAAGGGATCATAAAAGATCATATTGCAGGTACAATGTTAAGATGGTAAGTCTATTCCCTTCTGGTTGTATGCTTGCACGGTACTTGGGGCTTGGGATCATTGGCCCTTTCAAAGGCCGGTGGAGTCAATTCAAGAGATAATATACGTTTTCTTGGTATACAAAGATGCTTACATGTCTGCAAATTTGGTACTTCCTTCTCCTCTAATACGCAGCAGCCGTTGCCACCCACGAGGAGGCTGAGAAATATTAGGTTTGTCAATGGCCCAAAGCCTACTTCCATCTTGAGAAAGGTCAGTCGGATCATCACATGATATGTCTGGTCGCCATTCACGAGCTGTATCACAATAAAAAGGCTGTTCTAGAATATGTTCACGTATTTCTTCATATTTCTCTTTTGTCGGTATGATTCTCCATTTAAAACATTTAGCACATTGCACGGTGAAAGCTCCGACCGATGGTAATACTCTTGATCTCCTTGATAATGGCTTTCTTGCAAGTACTGGAGGTTGATACATGTTAGGCTGAGTAATGGGTTCAATTTCACCGGCCCCATTTGCTACAGGTTCATAAAGCACTAGCTCTTTACAAGTATTTGCCATATATTGGTAATCTGTATCCTGTGTCTCACCACAATCAATGTACTCCGAGGGAGAAGAGATGTTATGTACATTATCTGTGAAATCAGTTGGCTCCTTTTCATGATCTGTTAAATCAGTTGTCTCCTTGTTCACCCTAGAGGAAGCTTCTCCTGGAAACAATTGCATCTGAAATATGGAAATGAAAAAAGTCCCACTGAATCAGCAGATCTAGAGCTTCATAGTTTGGAAACAGCACCTACACTTGCAACCTAATAACTAGTGCTTCATGAAGACGAATATACACAGAACTACCAAATGAGATCAAAATGAGCACTGTAATCATTGCTAAAGAATTATGAATCCATTTTGGAAATAATGCAGGTGCCAAAAGATCCGGAAATCAAAGTCCTGCAAAGGTTCACCGTATGAACTAAGCCACAGAACCAGAAATGTAAAACAACACAAAATACCAATAGTATATAACAAAACTCAAGTGAAGATGTAGCAGACTATGAAAAAGAACTGATTTTCCAGCTGCCGAGACTCGCCAAGATCATTTGGCTTGCTCTTGGTACGATGAAAGATCCTACAAAAACTTCACATCTTTCATAAAACCTGAAGAGAACTTGCTATAGGGGAACCAGAATGAGCAATTTCAAGTTTCAACACAGAAATTATTAACCGTGAGTAAAGTTTATATCTTCACTTGAACCAAGATCCTAAGATTTGCACCTGTCATCCAGGAACCAGTTGAAATTGCTGTTCATGGCCTCACAACCTAAAAGAAACGACCTCGGTTACGTAACATACACTAAAATCAGCATCGAGCAAGTGCAACCTTTCTAAAGGGTGAATCAAGCTACAATCTAAAGATTCCAGATAGAGAGAGAAAGACCCCAGAAAACTTCAAGAAAGAAAACTAACTGATAAGAAGAAGAAACTTTGTCCAACAAACATACGACATTTTGCTGGACGTGAATGTCAGACTAAATATATCAATCACATGAAACCAGCGAACAGATCCATCGATCATCGGTCTCGCAAACCAGAGCCTCTAAGATCTATCAAGATGAAAGAAGCCGTAAATATAAAAATTATTAAGAAATCGAAATCAAATTCAGACACCTGCCCAGAGCGAGAAAGACCAATAAACACAGAAAAAAATACGTATTATCCAAGCTTCGGCTTCTCTGTTCTCATCTAAAGGTTGGGGCTAAACAAAGAAAGGTCAACTTTTTCTGAAAAAGATAGCAACTTTCTTACAACCCAACAATTTACCTAACGACTTTAACAACCACACGATGCGGTAAACAGAAACCAAGATCCAAAACCCATCTGAGAGGAATGAGGTAAGTGAAGGAGTGGCAGTTTGCGAAGGTAAAAACAAACGATGGGAAACAAACAGAAACGTTGACAAAAGCGAAAAGAGTGTCTGATCGTACAGCGAGGATGAGTTGTCGACGCTGTCGCTGACTTGGTTGATGCAGAAGAAGATGACGACGAAGAAGAAGAGAAATGTAAGAAACAGACAAATCTCCTATGGACATCACATGCCACGCTTTTGTTGCTTTTAATGAACTCGTCTTGGTTATTTTGTTATTTTCTAATATGGGTAAAGGGTTAGTTATTACATTTACTTTGTTGGATTCTTGTCTTCTTTGATTAATTTTTCTACAAGTGTCAGGAATCGAATGGCTTAGATTATCCAAAACAATGTACCACCTATTACTTTGCCTTCAATTGAAGTTCCAAGCCATGTTTTTTATTGATCCAAAATTAGTAAAAACCGAATCCAATTTCAAAAAACTTTTTCTTCTTAATGTTCTTGACATAATGTGACCATTAATCACCCAAGTCGGGATAGTCAGGTTCGAACGGACCTACAAACAAAAGATACGTTTTTTGCAAACCTCAGCTCAAATCCAAACCTACCACCACGCCTTCAAACTCTTGCCACCCTCTCCAAGTCTTAATAAAGTCTCAATTTCATATACCTCTGTGCTTTGGTGAAGGATATTTTTATGTTTCCAGACAACTGCATTCAATATATCGTTATATTGAGACTCAGGTCTCGGAACAAAAGTAGATAGATAAGTCTTTAAACCAAATTCTCTTTGATCTTATCAATTTCCAAGTTGAAATCTGGATGGCCAGTGTTGTCCTATGTCAAGGTTTCAAGATCTTATCAGCTGCAAGTCGTTCAGGTTATTAAAGGAGACGCTGCTCAAACAACTGCTGAATCAAATCAAACACGCATTGCCTCCTTCAGAACAACTAAAAATATGATCAATGGCTTACTGATTTAAAGAGTTTCTTCTTACAGTCCAAGATTACAGAGTATGTAATAGAAGCTTATTATATAGGAGCATGACAAGATTGACATTAAAAAAAAAAAAGAAAAAGCAAGCTCTCATCACATAACCTCGAGGATTATATGCAACACTAGCCAAATGAGCTACTTCATATTCCATGCCAATGATGCCATTTATGTATTCGAACCATTGCAACTTGCACTGAAAGAACACTGCTTTGATAGCTATCCATTTGCAGGTAGTAGCAATCTAATTACGTCAAGAAACAAAGAACAGTGTTGAGCTCCAAATTGGACAGAAGCAGCAATGTCAAGTCCATGATCATTGAACATACTTCTCTTTTTGAAGTTCTCTAGGACTAAGATACACAAGAAGAACCAGAATTGCGAACTGTATGCAACCGTAATTACTAAAAATCACAATAGCGATCGTACGTACTAACAGACCACAGTAGCACAGAAGAAGGAAAAGAAAAAGGAGTCAATGAGATTCAGACTAGCATATGAACCAGCAATATCATATAGGATAACCGATCAACGAAAGGCCTTAGTCTCAAGAAATCACAAACGTGACAACAGAATAACACATACTCTTCTGTTGCATACTCCAATCAGTCAGTTAATGTAACTAAAAGTGAGAATAGCAACGCAACACAAGTCCAAATAAACCTCTTATACATTGTCAAAACCGTAAGCTTTCTCCTCAAACTCAATTCCATGTACTGCCACTTGACGAAGAATTATCTAATTATGTACCAAAATCAAAGGAATGAAAAAGGAACGATACAAAACTCAAACCCTAATCAAGTAAACCGCCATAGAGAATAATCATGATCCAATCTCAATCACATAGTGGCCATTAATCAAAAAGTTCAAAACTTTTACACAGATGTCATTACAATAGCAGCCGGATCGCGCTTACAAAGACATAAGGGAGTAGAACTATCGACAAATTGGCGATGAATCAAACAGGACTAAGAAGCTGAAGAGTTGGGGTTTGGAATCAGAATTCATGCCAATAATAATGACCAAAGGAATGAAACCATAGTGAGTGACGATTTTAGCTTTCTTCAAAGTCCAATTGGTCCACTCCTTCACGCTTTACGCCGTTGTTTTCTCCTCTCCATTCGTTCCCTTCCGGCCCACTTTCCCTTTTGCCTTAAGCGAAATCCGAGACGATGCCATTGCTGTGTCTCTCACTCTCTCCAATCGATGCAAAATTATAAATCTAAACCCTCAGTTATCTAGCTCCTCCAGATTTTCGGGCCAAGTTCTGGATTTGGGTCTATGGCCCAATAGAACAAAGACAGCCCTTTTGTTTATTTTCAGAAAGAGCGAGAGCCAAGAAGGGAAAAGGCAGTCTTTGGAAGATTTGGGATTTTGTTTGGAGAGGAATCACTGAAGAAGAAGAAGAAGAAGAAATTGCAAGGGGGAGAAAATGGGGGGTGGTATGGAAACCAACAAGAACAGGTTCATAGAGGATTGGAGCACAGCAAGAGAGAATCTTGAGCACAATTTTCGTTGGACTCGTCGCAACTTTGCTCTCGTTGGCCTGTTTGGTATCGCCCTCCCAATCTTAGTTTACAAGGGCATCGTCAAAGAATTCGTAAGTTTTCTCAATCTACTGATCAAAACTTTAAACTTTGGCTTGATCCTCTCAGTGGTTCAGTCCCGCTAGTTTACTTCGACCTTTATGGTTTTATGCTGTGGTTTCTTCGATTTATTGCTCAAGTTTCAAAATTTTCAGAAACGGATTTGCATTGAACCAAACAATTCATATTGATTCAGGAAGCAATTACTTTCGATAGGGTGTCTAACTTAAAGGAATTTCCTTTGTCCACCTTTTGTTGAACTGCAGACAGTAGGTGTAGGGGAAGAGTTTAACTAATTATTGTGGAGGCTACTGGCTTAATCATATTCAGGGAAGTGCAGTATGATAGGAACGTACTGGGGCTATGTTAATTCACTGTATCCTTGAACCTGTAGTTCTTAGTATCTGAAATAATCCAAAGGTTTGTGGCTTTGGGTTAAAGATCTACGTTCTTTTTCTTCGTTGGCCTTGTAATCTATCTTTTCTAGTGACAAATGGTCAGGCAAGCCAAAGATAAGTAGCCTTACCTGTTACAACTAAATGAACGAGTTCTCTGCTAGCCCTAATAATACCATTTTTTTCTCAAATATTTTTTGTTATATGTTTGCTATTTGGGATTTTGGCCGTTTCTTGAAACTAGTGCAAAGCTTTGTCAATATTATAGCAACACAGCAAAACTTGCTGTATTGAAATGGAGATATCACTTCGAACATTAGACACCCTTCACTCTCTTCCCTTCATTTAGTGGTGCTGTTGATCATTTACTGGCATACTTCCTTTATTTAGGACAAAAACCTTGTTCTTTTTAGAGTATCATGTTTTATGTCTCATACAAGCTTGGTTTTGCTTGTTTTAACCGGTTAATAATCCTGACATTGTCACTATGTGGATGCAAAATGGCAACAGCATATGCAGGATGAAGAGGCAGGCAGGCCATACAGGAAGTTCCTTTGAGTTTCTTGGCAATGTTGCTCAACAATAATTGTGGATGAAGTAAAACCGAGTTTTGCGTTAGGACCACAAATTGCAATTTCCTTTGAATTCCATCTCTTTACTTATCTTAGTACATGCTTTCTAAGAAGTCACTTGTGTGGTACATCAAACTTTGCTTAATCTATTGAGAATGTTGGATACAATTACTGAGCTATTCTGGATATTACACATGGATCATGACTTGTTATTGTAGTTGTGTTTGTGAACCACGAAATGAATTAAAAGGTGCCTTGTTTACTGAATTGGGGTTTGTTTTGATAACCCATAGGCATGTTATGGCCTAGGTAGAGAGTCCATATACGATTTGGTAGTGACAAACATAAGCCATGTTAGATGGAGATCATCAAAATAGGCATGGACCACATATGACTAACTGTATTTGTGCATAGGATTTTGGTAGTATGTAAGATGAGGACACCTTGTAATTGATCGAACTGTAGATGGCAATTGTCTAAGAATACTTTTCCTGTTTTTTGGAATTTGGATGCAAGTCTGGAGAATGCAGATTTTACACAAATCACAAGCCATTTGATCTCTTGTACCAAAACTTTTTTTCTAGAGCAATTGTTTATCGGTTATTACGTACATTCGATGGTTTATTCAACACGCACCATTGTGAATTCCACCATTATTAAAAGAAAATTCATCTTGCATCAACTTTAAATCTCAGAATCTAAAAACTGAGAATTGATAAGAAATGAATGTTTCAACTATTGTGCAGCGAAAAAGAGAATGTTGAAGCTACCCACTTGTGCATTTTGCAGAGGTAAGATCTTGCCAGTGAACAACACTCATCCATCTGCCTTTCTGTATTGGTTGCATCTCAAGATGAAATAACCAAGATAATCAAAATCTACTATGGACATTTTTGCTTGTAACCACAAACCAAAATTTTATTACTATTATCCAATGATAATGGCCTTGAATAAATATAAAACTAAGGGATCTGATTTACTTGAATCAACGCTCATAACGCCCAAAATAAGTGTGAGGCCAGCATGAAAGTGTTGGGTCTCTATATAGCGAGCTTTAAGCTCTTTGCCTGATACCAAAACTTTTTTTGATCTTTTATGATAAGATACTGCAGTTACATTGATGTTCAAAAAGGTCATGACACTGTATACATAAAATAAGGACATCACTGATCTTTTATGAAATAATTGTTTGCACAAAACCAAGTAGGAATTAGTTACACCAATCATACCATTCTCATAAAACTTTAAGATGTCATTTCATAATTGAGGTTCCTTAGAAACTGGATTTTCCACCTCATGAAATTTTCAGAGTTGTTTGGCAATTTCTGCCGCCAGATTTGATATTCTCATATCTGCCAAAAAGAAGCAAGAAATTAGCAACGGCAACCATGCAAGATAATTGACTGGGAATGACAAACCTTGTGAAGTGAGCAACACACAAATCTTCGGTCAAACAATGAATTTTTAAAGACATTAAGAATATACTGTATTACTTCAGCAAAAGAAAAGCAGTAAAGGAACCCTGAACGGGAATTGAAGAGCATCTGTTTCTGTGGTTATTGTTATTGTCCATTGTTCAATTATGAGAAAGCTCAACCCAACTAGAGAAGTAAGCTCCGATTTCTAGGCTAAAGGTCATATTTTCATCTTATAATCTAATATTCACAAAAGAAAGTTAAACTTGAATTTGGTTAAAAATGATCGGGCTACAAGATCATTGAAGTCTATAACACAACATAGTTGTCAGTAAGTTACTAGAAGACAAGCAAATCTTATAAAATTGGCAGCATCCTGTTTTAATCCTACCACAGCAGAAAATTCCCCCGTCCATACGTTGTGGAGTTAGTGTCCGTGCATCGATAAGGCTGCACCATACCATTTCCACAAACTCCCAGCAAACCCTGCAGCTGAGAGATATTTAGTAGCCTATAAAGAGGATTCAACGAAAAGGATACGAACTTGTGCTCAACTCAGATGTTTCAATGAAACAGGCAGTAGGTACAAGGGAATTCAGTAGGGAAATGTGATTAACAAAATCAGTGTTAGGACCATATAATCTCAATTCTCACGGTCACTGAAACCTCAATTTCAGTCTCTTCCTTAACCATTACCTTGAGCACAGCAAGGGGTTAAATTAGAACAGACCATTTCTTAATTAGGTCTTTACACATATTTCTGTTGAGAAAACACAAAACACCATCACTCTCATATCATATCTCCAGAAACAAAGTTATCAAAAGAAGAAACGAACATGAGGAGAGGAGACATGAGAGGGAGGGGAAGACAAATATCGATTGAGAGGGAAGAAAATGGGATAATGATATCGGAATGGAAGGAGCTATAGTTTTCTCCAAACTCCATGGCTTTGACTGCTCCAATTTTGCCTCACGACTCCACTCAACTAAAAGATGCGATCTTTACGGTACCCAAAAGCCTAAAGGTACTGATGTGATGTGAACAACCTCTGTGCTTTGATCTGCTCTGCTTCAGTGTAAATTAAAAAATTCCACATGGGCTATTGGAAGATGCCAAGGCCTCGGTGATGTTTGGACTTGTAAGCTTTGGGTTTTTGCCTTGAATCCCATAAACAAACGAGTGGAGTACCTGTCTATCCTGGAGCATGAAGGAACTCCAGACACGAGTCCCGAAAGAGTCGGTTCAAGCCCGCTTTATGTTACTACCAGGTTCAAGTTTCAATCAGAGAAGAGTAAAACTGTCAGAGAAGGTCTACATCTGCTTTAGAGAGATGTCTGGCAGCCAATTGGAGCGTTGAAAATGACAAATGATAATGAAGGTTGTGTGTATATGTAGCCAATATCTCTCTTCTCTCTCTCTTGTTGTGCAAAGTGGAGGACGTAGTAGTAGGGTAGGGTCCGTCCATGTCCTCTCTGGGAATTTGGTACATCATCAATACCATCCCACGTGGGCCAGGCTCTGAAGGCATGCACAAACAGGATCGCGATTTCCAGCGAGTGGGCTTTCCGTCTCCGCTCTTGGCGCGTTGTTACGTACTCCCCCATCGAGGTGACGCGCAGGTATTTTGAAAGCCGAGGGCAACTGTACGGTTAGTCTCCCTCCCTCTTTGGAACAGAAAGCAATGTCTTCTTCTTCTTCTTCTTCTTCTTCTCTTCGACGAATTCTACCACACTCCACATAGTCACTACGCCTTTCTCACACGTACAGAGGACAATCCCTTTCGTTGTAAAGCTTTTATATTAGGTCTCAAATGTCGTGGTCTGAATCGACCCGGAGGCCAATTCGACCCACCCGACCCACTTACCTTCCTCCATACCTGAGACGTTCACACTCACAATCACAGTCCTATACCAATGCCTACGCACCTCCATTTACTTGTACAACCTACCGGCATCACTTTGACAACTCCCAATCCTCGCCTGATAACACAACCATTTCTCATTCTGAGAGTCGCCCCCGTCCACGTGGTGGTCGCCGTGGCCGTGGACGTTATGGTAGTAGTGGTCGTGGTGATCCTTCTCAACGGTGGTCGTCTCCTGGAGGGAAACATCACGAAAATCAAAACCTACGTGATATAACTGAAAAGCTTGACGAACTAGAGTTCACTGACGACAATGACGGCGACGACACTGTTGACAATACTTATGGCATCAACTTCGACGCTTACGATGATATCCCCGTTGAGACCACCGGCTCCAATGTGCCCGCACCGGTGACAAGCTTCAATGAGATTGATTTAGAGGAGGGCTTGAGTGAGAATTTGAAGAGGTGCAAGTACCTGAAGCCAACTCCGATTCAGAAACATGCCATACCCATCGCTGTTGCTGGGAGAGACTTGATGGCCTGTGCACAAACTGGGTCCGGGAAAACTGCTGCGTTTTGTTTTCCTATTATTAATGGGATTTTGAGGAACCGTTCTAAGCTGGTTGGGTACGGCTGTGCCACCGGGGCCATTGCTTGTCCGTCCGCTCTCATATTGTCTCCGACTAGGGAGTTGTCTTGTCAGGTGAGGTAAAGAATCAAATTATGGGTATGTTGCAAAGTGTTGTCTTTTTCTTGTAGAATTTGTTATCCGGTGCTTCATTGTTTGGCCAGATTCAAGAGGAAGCTAAAAAGTTCGCTTACCAGACCGGATTGAGAATTGTTGTGGCTTATGGAGGGACACCCATTACTCATCAGGTCTATATAAGTGGCCCCTGAATCTATACTGCTTTAAAGTTTTGATCTTGAATCATTCCATTAGATCCATGCTTCATAGGCTGGTTGGTGTTAGGACTCGCATTTTGTTAACATATGCAATTTTTGTTTCTTAGTTATTTGGTACTTGCTCTGATGTGTCATTTTGATTGATGTTTTACGATTGGATGAGTTGAGGATTGTTGGGTAGATATAACTTTTTATGATCTTGTTGCTGATGTCTGTTTTGAGTCTATGGATCTACAGTTTCGCAATTTGGAGAAGGGTGTTGACATCTTGGTTGCTACTCCTGGGAGGTTGGTGGACATGATCGAGAGAGCAAGAGTTTCTCTTGTAAAAGTAAAATACTTGGCTCTAGATGAGGCTGATCGTATGTTGGACATGGGTTTTGAGCCTCAAATTCGGAGGATTGTTCAACAAATGGGTATGCCTCCTCCTGGGAAAAGACAAACTCTGTTGTTCAGTGCCACATTTCCGCACGAGATCCAGGTTGCTACATTACTTCCATAGTTTGCTTAGCATCCGTTGTTTTATGTATTTACTTGTTTATTATGCTTCTTTAACCAGCTTCTCTTTCACCTTATCAAAAGTCATTTTCATTACTACTGATAATTTGTGCATTGCAGAGGCTTGCATCTGATTTTCTGTCGGACTATATTTTTCTGACTGTTGGAAGAGTTGGTTCGAGCACTGATTTGATTGTGCAAAGAGTTGAACTTGTTCAGGATATGAACAAAAGGTCTCATCTTATGGATCTTATACGCTCCCAGAAGGCCAATGGAACCAATGGCAAGGTGTACATTCTTCATAATGCTATTCTCTCGGTTAAGTTATTGCAGTTCTATGCACTTAACAATTTTCTTTTAATGATCGTATTGCCATTGTTACTCTAAAATGTGAACTTTCGGTCTCATCTTGCAGCATGGTTTAACATTGGTTTTTGTGGAAACAAAGAGAGGTGCAGATGCCCTTGAGCAGTGGTTGAACATGCATGGTTGCAGAGCAACGGCTATACATGGTGATAAAGTGCAAATGGTTAGGGCTGTTTGTTTCTCTTAGTTTTAAATAAGTTCATCTACACGATGTCTTAGATTGGTGCGAATTATTCATATATCTTTTCTTTATAATGGTAGAACACTAATGACATTAGCTTTGACACGATTAGGAATTTATAATTGATAAAAAAGGTAGCTTGATGGGCTGCTTAAAGCTTAGAGTTTGTAGTTACTGACTGTCAAACATTGTGAGTTTATAGTCTAAATATGTATTTTCCTGTTTGATGATGGTGGACAATCAGTTAATTCTCTTCTAAATAATGTCCTTTCTATTTCACGTTTTCTTTATCAAAATCTTTTTCTTCTTGAATTTAAAGGAGAGGGAACGAGCTCTGAAAGCCTTCAAAAGTGGTTCAACTCCAATTTTGGTGGCAACAGATGTTGCTTCCAGAGGCTTGGATGTCCCCCATGTGTCTCATGTCATCAACTTTGACCTTCCAAGAGATATTGATGACTATGTTCACAGAATTGGGCGAACTGGGAGGGCTGGTAAATCAGGATTAGCTACTGCATTTTTCAGTGAGAAGAACGTGCCACTTGCTAAGGCGCTTGTTGAATTAATGGAGGAGGCCAATCAGGATGTTCCTTCTTGGCTTACCCAATATGCTCACAGTCCATTTTCTGGTGCTGGTTCTGGTAGGATGAGACGATACTCTGTCAGCAAGTTTGGGGGTTTTGACTACAGAAATGAAGAGAATTATTGCCATTTAAGTGCTCATGGTGGTGACTCCAATGCTTCATCTAGTGCTCCTGGCTTTCCTATTTCCCCTTCCAATGTTCCAAACAGTAATGACTATCATGCTGCTTCTGCTTCTGATTCCTTCCCAGTTGTGTCACATGAAAATGAATTCGGTCTTGGATCTGTCGTTGCCACAGGTTGGGATTAGACGCTTGCAGATTTGACTATTGAATAATCTTCATCAAGACAGAAGACACGAGCAGAATTAGCCTGTTGAAAGCTAACTACAGGTAGGAAATAGACATGATAGACACATTACTTGGGTCATTAGGGCTTGTTTTTCATTTCTGAACCTTTTGATGTGATAATACTTTGCCTTTAAAGAGTTTAGGCTTTACTGCCAAATGTCCACTTTTCTGGGCATTCAGACATTGCAGAAGCTTGTTTTGCTGTTCTTTATCTTATTACAAGAAGATCATGGGCCTACTTTAGGCCATTTTGGAAGGCTGCAACTGCAAACATATTAAAAATACTTTTGGTCACATTTATGAAGGAAAGTCTCTCATTAGCCCTGTAACTGATGGTCGTTCAAGTTACTGTAGTTCTAAGAAGATGAGTTATCTAAAGTAAAAAGCATTTGATGCAACCGTTTTAGAACTTGGTTCAAATCTATCTCATTTTTGCTTTACACTTCCATTAAGAAACAATAAATATACGGCTTAATTTATTCAAAAGTTTATCCCTTGAAAATTAATTTATTACTTTTTCATTAATGAAACATTAATTATAATCCACGGATATTGAGATAAATCCAAGCCCTAAACTCAAAATTGAAGTATAGTAATTAACAAGATAACTCTTCTTTGGAAGGAATTCTGACCAAGTGTTATAGAAATAGCTCTTAAAATATATTTTTTTTTTAATGACAAAAAAGTAGAGATTAAGTAGCAGAAAAAAGGGTCGGCATTTCAGGACTTATTTAACTTCTTTCTATATAAGCGAGTAACTATCTCATTCTCACACGCACGCGCGGATCGAGCGAAAAGGTCAAGTCTTTTTTTAGGGTTTTAGGGTTAGTTCGTTGCAAATGGAAGAAATCAGTGAGGGAGTTAATAACATCAATTTGTCTGGAGATTCTCACAAGAAGAATAGAATTCAAGTTTCCAACACCAAAAAGCCATTGTTTTTCTATGTCAATCTCGCAAAGGTAGGACTTTTTCTTTTCTTCTTTGGATTTTAGGGTTATTGTGGTTTCTTCTTATGGACGTACTTTTGGGGTTTACAGAGGTATATGCAGCAACACAATGAGGTGGAGCTCTCTGCTCTCGGAATGGGTAACTATTATTTCACCTGTATGATTTTATATATTGTATTCCGTTTATCTCTTTTGCTCTGTTCCACTTGGATGACAAACTCTTTAAATTTCCTTGAACTGATCGGGAAATTCCCGCCAGATTATGACGCCAGACGATTCGTTTTTCTGAAACCATACAAATTTGATAACTTTGTATTCTAGCTTGTTCGGTTGGAGGTTTGGGGCCTAATATTGGATAAAGTGGGTAGAGTATAGCTTTTTCTTAATCCTATTCGTATATGTTTGGTTTAGAAGTTCTCCATTTTTGTCCCCTTTGAAAAATAATTTTGCCAACAGTGCCGGTGTTTATGTGGCAATCTCGTGTAATGCTTTGCTTTGTCATGTCTGCAGCTATTGCCACTGTTGTTACCGTTGCAGAAATTTTGAAAAACAATGGATTAGCTGTTGAAAAGAGTAAGATTGTTTATCATCTTTGATTATTTGGTAGGTTTCTTTGAACTGTCTAGTTACTGATAATTCTCTGTAGAGATTATGACGTCAACGGTTGATATGAGGGATGAAACAAGAGGGCGTCCTGTCCAAAAAGCTAAGGTAAATCCATGAGTATATCATTTTGCTGCTGTGTATATTTGGGATTAGTCTGCATAAAAATCCTCTAATGAATTAGTTTTCGTAAAAGATGAGTTATGATGTTTAGTTGCATGGTTATTTCCTGGACCTTCACGTCTTTAGGAATCTTCTCTGTTGAGATGTCAATTTACATTTTATTCCCATGATGTTGCATTTCTTCAAGCTTCCAGTTTCTGTGATTTTTTATGATTTTAATTCAGAGTTTTTACCTGCATTAAGTGATTGATTTTTTTATGTGAATTTTTTCTAGATTGAGATTTTATTGGGAAAGACCGAAAACTTTGATGAACTGATGGCGGCTGCTGCTGAAGAGAGGGAACTTGCGGACGCTCAAGAACGGAGTTAAAAAATGACCATTTACTTGCCTGTTTTGTTCTGTTTTATGTGTATCTTTAGTGACCAGTGAACTTTATTAGCCATTTTCTTCAATTTTGTCTTCGGTAGGTGAAAATTTTTAAAATTATTGTGCTCATTAGTTGTGGAAATTAATGATGCTAGGAACATATTAACCGAAGGATACTTTCATCTTGATTTTGGTGCTTACAAGGACAAATTACAAACTATTGTCATGAATGCAAATGTTTAAAGTTTGTTGCTTTTTCTAGCATTATATGTATTTGATTCGGTTTTGAACAGAGAAGGCCTCTATTAATTGGAAATATTTTGTTGGAACTTCCAAGTTTATAAAGCCAACCCTCCTTTTTTTGGTTTTGGTGTAAAGAGTCAACTGAATTGTGGTAAAGTTTCAATCCTTCATGATAACATGCATAATACAACACAAAACATTCAATTACTCTTCGCGTTCTCTTCTAATTGAAGCTTAATGGAGTTTTCATTTTCAACTATTTCACGGAGCAAGACAACAAAGGGAAATAAAAATTCTAATATAGAAAGAATTGCCAATGTCAGATGTTCTCATCTCATGATAAAAGAAATCATTTTATTTAACTCAATAAACTAATTCTTTTGGTGCAGGATAATTTCGTTTGTTTCTTCTTCCTCCTGAAAGGCCTAGTTTAGTTAGAGCTATAGCTTCCAAGTAATCATGATTCTTCCTCTTCATCAATTAGTATACTCTTGCATGCCTCATAGCACATGAAAGAAATTCCAGCAGCAGGGACCAATTTCATGCAGCTTGGACCCAATCCTCTGTACAGACCTGGTAGTCCTTCATTCTCAAGAATACTCATAAGAGCATGAAGCATATTCTGATACTGCCTCCCATTGAGTGCCCCAGCCTGCATGTGCTTTCGAGCAACCTCAAGTGGGAAAGATGCAGTGCTTGAGATTGCACCAGCTACTGATCCAATAAGAAGAGTCATGGCAATCCCAACTTTCTCTTTTTTGAATGCCTTTTTGTATGCTTTTCCTAGAGTATCGTAAGCAAAGTAATTGGCTGCTGCATAAGGAATAATTCCTATCAGACTTGGGGTCAGACCCCTGTAAAGTTCAGCAGGACCTTCCTCTTGTATAATTTTTACGAGTGCATGGAAAAGATTCTTGTAAACTCCTCGCTGCAACCATTTGTGACATGATTCATCAATTAAATGTAAAAAAAAAGAATGTACTGATAAGCACAGGATCAAACAATGTAAACTTACCTGCACAGTTAGTCGGGTCTTGAGTAATTCAAGAGGGTAGGTGCATAATGTAGAGCTGATTCCGGCGATAGCACCAGCCACTGATGAGGTAGGAATGGGGAGTTTTGGATGCTCTCCAGGTCTAGGTGAAAAGTGTTTCATGACAGTATCATAAGCAAACAACTGCAGTATGAAATAAAGTCAAATAGATTGCCAAGTGAGAGGGCTTGAGCATATATGCTATATGACATGAAATGCATACATTTGGCAAGCAATATTCCATCATATAGGCACCAGTAATGCTCGCAAACATCCATTGCTAACGAAAGATGAACTAATTTTGGATGTATACAAGAGAGGAGATATTGTCATGATAATTGCTGATGCCGGAAAAAAGAAATTATAGTCTGCATTTTATGGAGCTCTCCAAACAAACATAAATGGAAGCTAATCAGTTGGACAGAAAATGTAGAAATGTAAAAGCAATCTTATGTCTGAACTGAAAGAGTCGTAAATATAAATATAAATCATCAATGCCCACAAATGAAGAAAGTTGGAACAAGAAGCTAAAGTTACATGATTACTGTCTACAAATAGACAATTATAGGCCAACACTGTAGTTGAACTCTCATTTCAGAGGCAAAGAAAGGTTGACCTTTGTCCTCAGAATTCCTTGATCGCATATTGAAACCATATACAGGCAAATTGAGGCTTTCAACATATCATAAACCCAGTCCTCTAACCGAATCGATATTACTCAGATCATACCCAAGCAAACCCCCCTTTGACATGAAACCTTATCTAAAGACAGACAGACAGAAGAAAAGACAAATCAAAGAATGTTGACAAAGGAGAATAAAACCAACAATCCTTCAAGGTATTCTTATCCCATTAAATTGGATATCAATTCAGTAAGCATAGAAACAGAGTCAATATGCAGAAGCCTCAAATAACCAGAAAAGGAAAACTTATCAGAAATGTTAAGTTCAGTAGTATGCAAACCTCGATAGCTTTGCTAGGAGCAACTCGGATGACATTAACCAAATTGCCCCTGAATAAGCCCTTCCAACCTTCATTCTTCATGATATTCTCAAACACTTCAACTATTGAGTGCCCGCAACTTCCAACCATCATATGAGTTCTTATAGTCTCCAATGGAGCAACAGCAGAACGTGAGACAGCACCTGCAACTGCTCCACTGATCAACCTCCTAACTGACGGATTCCCTACTTTAAATTTCCATCTAAATCCACCTTTCATCTTCTTTTTACTCTTCTGCTCTTCCTTCTCTTTTACCTCCAAAACCTCTCCAATCACCAATTCAGGAATTCTCTCAACGGGTAAAGTTGGTTCAGGCATTGACACATATTTCATCTGCAGAGTGGCTGCCAGGACTTTCGTGTTAGCATTGTCCAGTGAATTTGGAGGATTAGGAGCGATCCCAAATCCCTGTCCAACTTGGTTGACACTGGCAAACAACCCACGGACATGAAATTTACCATTACCGACGTTACTGTCCTGACAAAACAGCTGAAGCTTCACACCAGAATCGGAGAACACCACCCCCTGATTTTGATGTCGAACAACTGGAGAACTTCTACCCATTGACATAAAAGCTTCAAACTTTACTGTTTATCTCTCCTTCACAGGCTTCCGATGCAAACACAGAAGTTCGAACTATCACTTGAGGCTTGGACGAGGGAAAAAAAAAAAAAGAAATGCTTGAACGCTAACTAGTCAAGAGAAAGATTTAGTTTCTGGAAATTTTAACTTTTCAAAAAAAAAAAAGATTTAGTTTCTGGAGGTGGGTATAACGCCTATTGGCCAAAGGACGAATCTTTTTGAAGAATATGAAGAGATATACCCAAGAAAGCTAAACGGCAGTAAGAATAAAGTTGTATGAAGAAGATATTAGCGTAAACCAGAGATTACCAGATGAAAGTTGACAGCTTTGATGCTTTCTCGACTCTAAATCTAAGAACCTTCTCTTCTCTTCTCTTTTCTCTTCTCAAAAGAGAAACAGAGAGGGAAGAGACGGGAGGTATCCTTGTAGTCTTTACGCAAGAGTTTCTTATTGCCTTAGCTTCACTTGTGCTAGAGCCTCAAAGGTCGGCCTTTTAAGCCAAGGAATGTACCTGCCTTTTGCATATTGTAAGACGAGCCAACACTTAAATTCTAACTGATGACGACTCTATAAGTGTGTTACATATCGGCACACCATATGAAACAGTTCCTTTGACTCGTTTTAAGAGATTATTATTAATTCGTCTTTGAACTTGACCAAGTTCTACATTAGTATACCAAAACAGGTAGATCCAGGAAGAGAAAGAGTTTTTTCAATTATGGTGGGACTGACTACCTGAGCATTTGCAACATCCACCTCCAACCACCATTTTTTATACACTTTTTAGGTAGGCTGCTAAGGCAGTGGAGAAGCCATGTCAAACTGTCAAATGTCAACAGCTGCCAACTATGAAAAGGCATTTGTACCTATGCACTATTAGCATAACTCATTGTTACACTCTACTTGTGGGATTTATCATCTATTTCTGTCTTATTCAGATTTAACTTTTTAAGCTAAATCTAGGAAAAATAAAGTTTTAGTTATAAGAGATAAAGTGAAAGGTTTAATTCTATCCAAAACTCAAAAGGATCACTATTTCAACTAAACTCTAATACTATTTGAGTTTAATTATATCATTAATTTTTAATAATTAATAAAAATAATTAAATGAAATTTTATTTATTAAAATATTAATAATAAACGCCACAAATTTGTTTCCAAAATTTTAATTATTTTTTTAAATAAGAGAAAGAGAAAATAAAATTATATAATTTTATATTGACTGATACTATTTCTTCTTAGATATAATTTAGGAAGTCATTTATATTGTTAATTTTTATAGTTAGTAACATTTATTATTGTTATTATGTAAAAATTATTTTATTAAAATATTAATAATTATTATTATTAACCATTTTAAAATTATTTTCATATTTTTATTTTACTAAACATTACCTTATACACTTGGGAAACAATTACCTAAATTTCCGTACCGGTATATATCTTCTTCTCCAACCCAACCATATCGACTTCAAATTATGAATTCCCAAACCCTAAATTCCTGAAATTCTATTCGGATCCAGATTCGACTGATCGACTGGACCACTTAATTGCTTGTAATACATGAGCAATTCTTCTTATTGACTGTATTAACGAGAGACAGAGAGAGTGAGAGAGATATGGACGGCAACAAAGATGACGCGTTGAAGTGCTTCAAAATCGGTAAAGACGCTCTCGATTCCGGAGATCGAGCACGCGCTTTGAAATTCATCACGAAAGCTCGCCGCCTCGATCCCGCTCTCCCCGTCGGCGATCTCTTATCCCAGTTAGAGCAAGACTCTTCGTTGCCCGATCAAACTCCTGCTGATTCAAACGGACCCACTTCGGCTACCGCCAACGACGGCGCTAATGAACAGTCTTCCAAGGTTCGTCGGAGGGTTTCAGCAACTGGGTCGCAGCCGTGTACTGCCGGCGGTGGTGCTGCTTCGTCGTCCGCCGCCACGTACACTGAGGAACAATTGACAATTGTTAGGCAGATCAATAAGAAGAAGGATTACTATGAAATTCTGGGGTTAGAGAAAACATGTTCTGTCGATGATGTACGAAAAGCGTACCGGAAATTGTCTCTCAAAGTCCATCCCGACAAGAATAAGTCACCGGGAGCTGAAGACGCGTTTAAGGCTGTTTCGAAGGCTTTTCAGTGTCTGAGCAATGAAGGGAGCAGGAAAAAGTATGAATTGAATGGAAGTGAAGAAACTGTTATCGAGAGAAGGGCTTCAAGGTATCACACCCGAGGATTCAATGGTGGGTATTATGAAGAATTTGATCCTGATGAGATTTTCAGGGAATTCTTTTTTGGAGGTATGCCTCCTGGAACTACTCAGTTTACAACTTTCAATTTTGGGGGAGGAATGGGACCTCGTACTGATGGTAATGCATCCGGGTTAAATCTGCGAGCTTTGATCCAGCTGTTGCCTGTTTTGCTTATAGTTCTACTGAACCTCTTGCCCTCTTCAGAGCCTATCTTTTCCCTCTCCAGATCTTATCCATATGAGTATAGGTACACTACTGAGAGAGGGGTTAATTTTTATGTGAAGAGCACCAAATTTGAGCAGGATTATCCGCTGGATAGCCAACAGATGGCAGCATTGGAAGACAAAGTGGAAAGGGAATACGTCTCGATTCTGTCACAGAATTGTAGGTTTGAGTTGCAGAGACAGCAGTGGGGCTTTATCAGGGAAACTCCTCACTGTGAAATGCTTGACCAATTTCGGTCTGGGGCCACAACAACAGCTTGATAAACTGAATTCAGGTTAAAAATCATGCTCGTGTTTTCTGTTTAAGATGCTATGATTTGTGATTCAGGATGATCCGTTATGTATTGTAGATAGATGAGAACCTACGACTGATTTTGTTCGTTTACAAGTCATAAGAGTGCAGCTATAATTATATTCAGTTCTATAACAATATACCTTATTATTGCATTAAATTGATGATTTGGTTATTTGTTCGGTGATGCTTATCCGATAGAAAAACTGAAATTGGTATGAAATCAAGATGGCTTTGAAAGATGTTTTAGTGTTACCGAGACTTAATCAGGTCTCAGACCACCTCACCCTGAAAGCTGCTTGGTGCTATTAATATACCCTGACTTCAGTTGGATGGATACAATTACTGAGCCATGAAGTCATGATGAAATCTGGTTGTTTGAAATTGATCTATGCGTAAATCTTTGGTTGCTTGGGCTGCCCTTGAGGGAAAGTCGTTATTTGTTATGAGTTTCACTTTCTTTTTCAATCATGTAAAAACCAGTACTCAGATTCCACTGATTATTTTTGCAGTGTTTTTTCTGGCTCTACTTGCTCAGCATAATTTGGAGGAGGAGGAGGAGCAAATGGAAGCTGCCAAGCACAGAAGGATGAAAATTTTCTGATCTGGGTTCCAATTTCCTGGGATTTGGATCCAGTTAGCACACCTCTGGCTCTTTAGATCATAACGTTGAGCGCTAGTGTATATGTCCACTTGATTTGCATAAGATGGTCCCAGTTTTAGCTTGTGAATACCTGGTGCCCTCGAGCGTACAGCCGGTGGAAGCTAACGCTATTAAATATTAAGCTACATATTACTTTAGAAGCTGTTATTCAAGTATGTGCAGAATTCATAATGGCTTCAAATGCATTGCGCACACATTTCTGACAAACACTCTGAGTGTGTACTTTGTCACTGAAAGTTTCTTTTTCTTAAGAGCAGAAATAAGGATCTTCCCTGAATGATTTGGAAGAAGAAATTGAAGTGCTGATTTTGATAATTTATTGATCATAATGTCTGTGGAATGAATCTTGAGATTAGACCTAAAACTCATCTTTCAGAACGTGATTCTTCAATTTTTGTCATTCTTGCTTCTATAATATTAATTTGTCAGGGAGAAGAAGGTTGGAGATACTGTTTTCTTCAGGAATATTATTAAAGTTGGATGATCTAATTCCTATTATTTCAGAGATCAAATTTTACCGTCTATTCACAAATTTTGAAAATTTTAAGTTGGATAATCGTATTAATTTCGCATTTATTAACAAGAAAATTGTATAATAATTAAACAAAAATTGAAATAAAAATACTCGAAATTATATGTCCAGCCCGCTAGTCATTTCACCGTACAGAGGAGGAAACGACGTCGTGTATTAATTTATTAGATTACACCAAATGGTCTCTTCGAATGTCTAGAACCCCAAACAAGCACTAACCTGCTGTCTCTAAGAAAAACCAGCGAAGATGGTATGCAGAACATCTCTCTTTTTTTCTAGTTCCTAAGTGTGGTGTTAGTGCTTAATGTTTGTTGATTGATTGAACAGACAGGAGAGGAGGTTAATCCCAAAGCATACCCTCTTGCAGATGCGCAGCTGACAATCACAATATTGGATCTTGTTCAACAAGCTGCCAACTACAAGCAGCTCAAAAAGGGAGCCAACGAAGGTTGGTTTTTTATTGTTTACAAGCTTGGTTTTTCGGGTTTACCCTTCTTTTTCGTTGATTGTTGAGAAGGTTTCTGATTTGGGTTTTTGCTCTTTCTCAGCGACTAAGACTCTTAACAGAGGTATCTCCGAGTTCGTAGTTATGGCCGCCGACACTGAACCCCTGGAGATTCTTCTCCATCTTCCTTTACTTGCTGAAGATAAGGTCTTGCCCTTTCTTCTTCTTCTATGAATTGGTGTTTAGTCATTTCTTTTGTTCCCTTATTATGTATAAGGAGCTTTTGGGGGTTTTTGTCTGATGGGTAATTGTTGTTTCGGAATTCCTTTGCTTGTGTCGAGTTTCCTATAGTTTTGAGATATAAGTTGGGAGGCTAAAGATTAACCGTTTATCTTGTTTGCTTTAACTGAAGTTATTTACTGGTATTTATCCAACTCTGAGGTGCTCTAAGCTGATTACTAGAAAGCTTTGTGTACTGGTTTTATCGGTTATGTATCAATTGCCAATGTTCAGTATGCATTTGAGTATAATTTTATCATGTTTTGACTGATTTAATTGGATTGAACATGCTAAGTGGAAGAATAAGATCGTTTCAACATGGTATTTGCTTCAAAATCGCCACTGCATCACTTTAAAAGCAGACCAAGAGTAGGGCTGCGGAGCCAGCTGATCAGTTCTATGTTCTTTTTTTCTTTGCATAAGAGGTAGCAAATAACATTGTACTTCTTTAGATGTTAAATATCTTGCTGATGCAAGTGTTGATTGGTACTAACTCTTTTCGTTATCATTGCTTGGTGAATGAGTACTATTGATTGCTGTGTTATTTACTTTCTGTCTAATCTTGCTGATGCAAGTGTTGATTGTTACTAACTCTTCATTTTCGTTGCTTGTTGAATGGTACTATTGAGTGCTGTATTATTTACTTTCATGTCTTAATTTTGCAGAATGTGCCCTATGTATTTGTTCCTTCAAAGCAAGCACTTGGCCGAGCTTGTGGTGTCACAAGGCCTGTCATTGCTTGTTCCGTGACATCGAATGAGGGCAGCCAATTGAAAAGCCAAATTCAGCAACTCAAGGTACTTACATTCAATCTTGATTCTGGAATTCAAATTAAGTCAGCTTTGTTGACAATTTGATCCAGCCATACGCTTATTTGCCATCGTAATGCAGGATGCTATTGAGAAACTTTTGATATGAAGAACCGCTTATTCGAATTTGGCATGATAGGCCTCTTGGATCATTATCAGCTGCTCTTCTAGAGGCTTTGATCGAAGAAGTTGTACAACAAGGAATGATAATAAGATTCATTTCTTTCTTTCTTGTGCCAAGAAGTTACTCGATGTGTTGGCTTGTTTAATATGAGCTGTTTCCTTTTTGCTTCTTGAAGATGGTACATTTGAGTTTCTTACTATCTATATCTTAAGAGTTACAAGAACTGCCTGGTGAGCTCTGATAGTTAAAATAGCAGATGAACTCATAATAGTAACTTAAAAAATTTGCACATGCTTCTGTTTAACTCTCAAAGCAGTAAAGGCTCGTATATAGATCATTATCCTGAAGTTTTCAGTATTTCAGGCCTTAAATAGTTGAATTAGATGAACATAAGCTGGACAGTAAAATGACAAAATGGCTGGAGACATTGATGCAGACCATGTTACATGTAACGTGAGAAGCACAAAAATATCTATAACTACTTAGACGACAATAATGCATACGGTTTATGTTGTACCGTAATAAGTTTCTAAGCATTAACAACTTCACATCAAGTGGTCGTGCCGGAGTGGTTATCGGGCATGACTAGAAATCATGTGGGCTTTGCCCGCGCAGGTTCGAATCCTGCCGACCACGACAAGTCATTGTCATGATCCCAAAAGGCAATTATTTTGCTATAATCCAGTACCTAATCACACATTTTGCCTTTTCTCATTAAACAAATCACGTAGGTCGATCCCAAGCCGAAGGTATTTGCCCGCGCGGGTTCGAATCCTGCCGACCACGACAACCCATTGTCATGATCCCCAAAGCCAAAGGCAATTATTTTGCTATAATCCAATACCTAATCATACATTTGGCCTTTTCTCATTAAACAAATCACATAGTTCGGTCCCAAAGGTGTCTTCATAGAAAGATATTTTTCACTTTAGATTTATTATTATTATTATTATTAAACTTTTAATATAAAAACAATCTGATTTAATTCAATCCAATCCTAATTAATAAACTATATTTAAATACATTTAGATTTCTAACTATAATATGAAACACTGATGACAGAACTGAACACATGACATGACAAAGTGTTTTGGTAATGCACATTTGAACGATTTCTTTCTTCTTCTTCTTCTTCTTCTTCTTCGTCTTTCCCAAAACGACGACCACCACCATTGTTGCGTACTAATACCCGTGTTTTATAAGCCTTCCGAGACCTTGCATGGAGACCTTTAGATCATCACCATTTAAAGTGGGATATGAAAATCTTTCTTTTTGCACGTAACCACATTCTTTGTTTCAACTTGGATTCTTCCCACCAACCACACCATTAGAATTTAGAGCTTAGATTATGAGCTAGTAGCAAGCTAAATTAAATATAACAGTACTACAATTTGCATTCATTGATTGATCTCGTGTATAAAGTGAATTAATTGCTTGCCAGAGAGGTGCCAGAAGATCACCCAGGAATGATCCTGTAACAATCAAACCGATAAAGCTTGGTGGGGTTGGCAGGCAAAGTTTGGTATTATCTGAGCTTCCAAGTTGATGTTTATGATTATTGATGAGTGAAAAACGATGAAAAGAAGACGAAATGACTAAACTCTATAATTTAAAACCGTGTGTTAGCTCTACTCTTATCTTGACACTAACAAGTAGGATTGTGGCTCTTTGAATAATAAAAATTCCATGAAGAAAGACAAAATAGCTCTGCCTTTTCTCCAGTTGGAAGGTTGGAGTAAGAACATGTGTCTATAAAGGGAACTTCAGAAATGGGTAGGCTACGGATTTAAAAGTTGACGAAGACTCCTGAGATGGAAAGCGCATACATTCTAATGTATAAACCCCACCTGAGTCGGTGGAGGAAACTGATACACACTCATTATTTTGACCAATTATTTGAATTCATTTTTTCTTTTTTGGTCGTCCCACTCTCCGGAAAGTTCGTATCTTATGATAAGAATCAAAAGAATAAGAGAAGTGGAGAGGACCGATGAAGGGGTGTATAGTTATGGTTGTATTGTACTGGACTGTTACAAATACGAGCTGAAGCGGGGAACCATCTCTCATGCTGCATGTTTGGTCTAGTGGCTAGTGATTTTGGTTTTGTAACATTTTTACCTTCGAATGCTGTCTGCTGGTACGTGTGCAGGTGGTTCGGCATTATTACACCGTACGTGTGAAGTGCGAGACACCATTTGAGTACAACAACATGGTCGAAATGTGGGACAAACCCTCTTTCCCATAATTGATCATAACAAGCATTAGTGAGTTTGTGGCATGTATAAAGAGGAGATAAGTGCTATATTGTCAACTTTCTTGACCCTACTTCACGCGATTATAGAGTGAGAGGTCAACCGTCTAAGTTGCATTATTGTCATGGCATTCTCGGTTCATCATATCTAATTTCAGACACAAATTCTTTTGTTGTAAGAACATTAATGAACTTGAATACTATCATGTTATATATTCTAGTTAAGGTTCGTTTGAGATGAAACAAGTAGTTGTTATTAACTCCAGAAGGTTTCTACATAGTGATCATCAATTCAAACACCAAATCAAGCTTCATAACTCTTAATATAGTTGCTTTAGAACTCATCTAACAAGTGAGGTTAGATTTTATTATTTTGCAGAAACCGAGAAGAATGGTTTATGATGAAACAGTTGATGATGATGTTCATATACAGCAACCGTATTTCTGTTAGACAATGTTAGTAAGTGCCTACAGTTTACTAAAAAGCAAACATGAATCCTGTAGTGTCTAGGGGTCACACATATTAGACATAGACATTAATGGTCCGAAATAAGCCTTGTTTTCCTGTTTTGTTGAGTGATATGACAACCATTAATTATAGCCAAACTCATATGATGATGAAGAAGATAATGATAGGCAATGAATGTCTAGTCGTATGCCTTCCCGTGAATGTACGCAAACTAAAACCTACCAACTTCTGCAATTAACAAGTCTTTTGCTTTTATTCAAGACTTGTGGCGAGCGTACATGTATGTATGTATGTTTGCATGCATGTTACCTTCCAATTTAGACTTTCAAGATCTTTCCCTATTACTGTGACTCCAGTTATCTTTTGGTTTTCGTAACCTTTTTCACTTTTTCATGGAAATTGACAGTTCAATGCTGGTAAGATCTATCACCACTTTGAAGATTTGTAGTGTAAAAAAAAACCTGCAAAATGTGCAGCAGCTAAACGTTTTTCTTTTACTTCCTTTTTTTTTTGGGTGAAATACTTCCATTTTTTCCTGATAGCCTATGCATACACAGACAAGAGATGGGAGGTTAAAAGCTATTCTTGGGTTTTGTGGGGTAGCAAACGCACTATAAAGGTGTAGCCGAGCCAGCCAGGGACCTATGGTTCACAAACCTTGATCACAAAATCAAATACCTATCCATTCTGCCACAGAAAGGAGTACAAGTGACAGTGAAATTCATTTGATTGGTTTGCATGTTCTAGATTCCTTTTTTTTTTTTTTTAGTTTAGTTATTATTGCTTTCCTCTATTCCTACATTTGCTTCCTTCACCAATCAACATCATCTTTTCTATTCATTTCAAGAAGTATATCACATTTACTACAGATATATTTTTTTGGGGGGAATAATTCACCATTTCTCTGCGTTATCATCAAGAACACAAACAGTAGTTAAGTGGTGGTGTGTCTCAATTTTCTTAGTGGAAGATCATTTCGAGTTCATCATTTGCTACAATCCTTGCCTATTTAAGGGAAGCTTCCACGGTCCAAAGCATCTGCATATCGAAAGTGTTAGTTGGGAGAAACTAACACAGAAGAAGCACATCCCTTCTCTCCATACTAGTTTTTTTCCCAAGCTTTCCTTTCCACCATCATAAGCTCAATCCTTTTTTCCTGTTGGAATTCGAAAAATGGTTTGTAGATAGCGTGATTGTGTTTCAGATTACATGTATCTCTGTTAGATATCTATGCTCATTTAACTTAAGTTCTGTTAAATGATTTTCATATCTCTTAGGATGGGAAGATGAGTTGGACTGTTGTAGATGCTGTGGACTACAGAGGTTTGCCTGCAGATAAATCTAAAACTGGTGGTTGGGTTCCTGCTGCTCTTATCCTAGGTGTGTTCACTTGGTTTAAATTTCATCATCATCATCTTATTCTTCCATAGAGTAGGTTATAGGACTTAAAGCAGCATTTAACAGGTCAGAGATGACTGGAACAGTTCCAATTTCCCTGTAAACTGGCCGTGGAACTTCAATACTACATCCTGTTAGACTCCATTTTCAGCTTTTTCATGGGTTGTTTGGCTATAGCTGTAGATGTCTGAAGCTGCAAAAAACAGTATCAGAGTGTGACTCAGGCACACCATTTTTTACAAGTTCTTATCAGTTACTGGTTAATGAATCCATATTCCTGAGTCTTTTCTCTCCTGTTCTTTGGTCGGAGAGAGGACAGATTGAGTTGGACCCATCTGAACTAGGTCTTTTGTGTGTGGAGCTGATGGGATATAGCAAATATTCTGTGACAGGGTCGATCAGGATTCTGTTATGCATGTGAAGCTGTGACATAGTCTTCTTTTTTCTACCCTATAATCTTCCAACAGTCTTCTTTTTCCTACCATATAATCTTTCTGTCTCCTACAATGATATTACTTTTGACAGGAAAGTGGCAAATAATTAGTTTCTTCACTTTCTAGCTCCTTTACACTGTTTAATCTATTTCCTTAGACAAACAAATTTACTTCCTTGTACATGACATGGTTTACTAGATTGAGACAAGTCATCAAGTTAATAATTATAAAGTGAAAACGCATCTTTTTAACAATATCATAGCTTCGCGTCCTGATAGCTATACCGGTGCTTGTAGATTTTACATATAATGACTATATTTTTCACAGGGATCGAAATTGTTGAGAGGCTTTCAACCATGGGAATTGCAGTTAACTTAGTGACATATCTAATTGGAGTGATGCATCTTCCAAGTGCTACTTCAGCTAATATAGTAACAGACTTTATGGGCACATCCTTTCTCTTGTGTTTGCTTGGAGGCTTCCTTGCAGACTCTTTCCTGGGCAGATACAAGACCATTGCCATATTCTCTGTGGTACAAGCACTGGTGAGTTGTAAAACCAGGAAAACGATACAATGACTTTGGAAAGAATTAAACGAGGAGCCGTATGAGTTTCGACTTGATTTTTTTTTCTGATGATCAAAAACTTTTATTTTACTTCAGGGTACTGGATTGCTGGCAACATTCACAAATCTGCCACAGCTGCGACCACCTCCGTGTCACACCAGGAATTCATGCGTCCAAGCAAATGGATTCCAGTTAGGAATCTTCTACTTGGCTTTATATCTGATTGCACTTGGAACTGGTGGCCTGAAATCAAGTGTTTCAGGATTTGGAACGGATCAGTTCGACGAGAAAGACAACAAGGAGAAGACACAGATGGCCTATTTCTTCAACAGGTTCTTCTTCTTCATTAGTTTAGGAACTCTGATGGCTGTTACAGTGCTTGTCTACATACAAGATGAAGTTGGTCGAAGCTGGGCTTATGGACTCTGCACTGCTTCTATGGTTATAACCATTTTGGTCTTCCTTTCTGGGACTAAAAGGTACAGGTACAAGAAGAGCATGGGAAGCCCCATAGTTCACATCATGCAAGTAATTGTAGCTGCTGCAAGAAAGAGGAAGATGGACGTTCCTTATGATGTTAGCTTACTATATGAAGATGCACCAGAGGCCTCGAGAATTCAACACTCAGACCAATTCCAGTAAGTTTGTTTAAGAACCATGAAAAGAAAATTGAACCAGTAATGTCTTTCAGGATTTCACAGCAACCTTATTTTTGTTTTCTTGAAATAGACTCTTGGACAAGGCAGCCATTATCACACAAGGAGATTTCGAGAACAATGGTTCAGTTCCAAATCCATGGAAGCTATGCTCCATGACAAGAGTTGAGGAAGTGAAAATGATGGTGAGACTATTGCCAATCTGGGCCACAACCATACTGTTTTGGACCACATACGCTCAGATGATCACATTCTCTGTAGAGCAAGCATCTACCATGGAAAGATCAATAGGAAGGTTTCAAATTCCGGCAGCCTCTCTGGCTGTCTTCTTCGTAGCAGCTATCTTGATCACTTTGGGACTTTATGATCGTTTTATCATGCCCTTTTGGAAGAAATGGAAAGGAAAACCAGGTAAAGTTAAAACTCATGAAAAGAATTAAAGGACTTTGACCAGCTAATCATGAACAAGCTAGTAAAAGATATGGATTTATCTGCTTTAGAGCCGGTCCTGTCAAGAACCTGGAAAACCACTTTCAGACAGAATAACTGTTGAAAATACTTGAGGCCATAAAATTTATGCTGTTTCATATGTTTTTCAACAGGTTTCAGTAACCTGCAGAGAATAGCAATTGGACTGGTTCTATCAACCACTGGAATGGCAGTTGCTGCGTTAGCCGAGAGAAAACGCTTATCAGTAGCCAAAAAGATGGGTGGTGACGCCTCCAGAGCAACAGTACCATTAAGCGTGTTCTTGCTGATACCCCAATTCTTCCTGGTGGGTTCAGGTGAAGCTTTCATTTACACGGGCCAGCTTGATTTCTTCATAACTCAATCACCAAAAAGCATGAAGACCATGAGCACAGGCCTGTTTCTTACAACCTTGTCTCTGGGGTTCTTCGTCAGCAGCTTCTTAGTCATGGTGGTGAGGAAGGTAACAGGAAGCAACGGTGGTCAGGGATGGCTAGCAGACAAAATTAACAATGGCAGGCTTGATTGTTTCTATGGACTTCTAGCTGTACTTGGTGTCATAAACTTCATTGTATACGTCATTTGTGCAGTGTGGTATAAGCCTAAAAATGCTAAATCTGCTGTGCAGATGGAGACTATAGGTAATGAAACCTTAGCAGAAGAGAAGTGTTAGTAGTAGAGACTAATCATATGCTATTTTAGGCTTGATTTGCTTCATATATTTGGATGTACATTAGAAAAATAAATTTGGGTTTGGATTTTGTATTGTTGTATGTATGCTAAAAGCAAGTTCATGAGTGAAATGAGATCTCAATTACATCCCACTATCAAGTTTCAGGAAACCTATGTATTATTTCTTGTCTTGACCTGTCAAAAGGATTTCTCAGCAATGTTTCAGGGAACCTATGTGCTTTTCTTGTCCCAACCATCTTTTCAGTCAAAAAATGGAATATGCTACTTGATGATTATGCAATTTAGGTTATTGAATTTGGACCCATTATTTGGAATCTTTCAAAGTGTTTGTTTGAATGCCAAAACTCTGTTTTAAGTGGTTGAAGAAAGGCTCATGTGTTTTAGGATTTGGCCAGTTGATTGAATAGAACTAAAGGTGACTAAGACCGGACACTTTTGCTGGCAGATGATGCACGTCGTCTCTTGACGAGGTCTCATGGGCCTTCACTAGTGGTGGTCCTGAGTTAGAATTTAGAAATAACGAGGAAGAAGAAGATTGCAGCCTGCAGGAGTTAATTATTAAAAAACATACTCAATTTTTTAATATTAATATTTTTAATTTTTAGTAAAAATAAAATTGTTAGAAGATTGAATTATAATCTTTCAACGAGAAATAGGTTAATTTTGTTAGATTCTAGCGAGCAGTCATCTTCCCAAGAGACCAGGAGCTGCTTTCACCGCAGCCTTTGGAACCAGCAAGTGGTAGTGACTGTTTTCTGTATACAAGTCCTGACGATATACTGTACACCTCTTAGGTTAACCACTCACATTAAGCCAGAAACTCACAGTCGTAACCTGCATCTGTCAGACACACAGATTCATGCACGACAGTTGCGTTGCGATTTAAAACGGCAGTGTTTTTTTTCTGAGCACACACACAGATTCGCAGTGTGCTTTCTGTTAGCAGTCGTTCTGGTTTTGAAACCCAGACGATGGGATTGGTGATCTCCGAGGGATTGGCCGTTAGAGAATATCGAGTTTTCTTCTTCTGTTTTTTCCTGGTTCTGCGGTGTGTCAGGGAAGATGACTGGTCGGATTATCCCAGTTCGGTTCAAATCGGGTTGGACCAATTTGGGTTTTGGGTCGGACTAAGTCTGATTTTGTTAGGCTAGGCTAAGGTCAGTTCCGTCATTTTGAGTTTGTTCGTGCCCATTTGTTGGAAGCACGGAGGAGACAAAGGACATATTGGATTGGGCCTTTCCTCAAGCTAATCCAGATCAATTGATTCTCAGGTTGAGTTAACACAGGTCCGAATTACGCATGACAACTGATTCACAAAATAACGCTGTAGCCATACGCTAATATTTGGAGTCGCCACTCTGCTATTTGAGGTGTCATCAATTAATGCAATTTAAAGTACCAGAATACCAAATGGTTTAGCTTCTTCTCACTTCTGAATCTTCTCTCTATTTTTTCTATCCTTCTCGTTTATCTTCCAATCTTTACCCTCCATTGCCACTGTTGGAGCTGCCTCACCTATGTGCGACAGAGCGAGTCAAAGCTTAGGACATATAAAAATTAGCTGGATGTTGTGTTACACTCTTCACTCATCCTAATGAGATTGATGAGATAACAAATTATTAGGATCAAATCATAACAAAATCCGTTTGTGCAATTGTCATCCCGCATTAAGATAATTGACAGGCTCCTTTTCTTGTGAAATGGATGCAAGAAAAGCACAATGTGCAAGAGAAAAATGATCATAATTCACATTATCAGTTATGGGATAGGGTACACCTGAATCTGCCGTTGGAGAGATCAAACAGTTGGATGGGCTCAATCTTCTAGCGATATTTGTCACATAATCCCGCAGATAAGCAGAAGGTTGTTTGAGTCTATGTCCTTTACCCAATTTTGGTTGGGTTGATGATGTAGATGGAAGTATGGTATCTTATTTGTTCATATTCGGTAGAGTAACAGCTTGTTCATTGATCCCCATATCATGCTCACTCCCCCCCCCCCCCTTCCTCCCCATCTCCAGGGGAAGAGTAAGAGATTTGGTGATAGAGAGTCAAGGCATCACTCCAAGTCTGTATATATTTTTTGTATTTAAATTAGTACAGGAAACCCAAGGCTTTAGCCGAATTTCAAGTGACACTCGTTCATGTATATTTTGTATTTTTGTATTATGAGACCAAGGATGTACTTAGGTCTTGAAATGCCCATTAAAGCTTTGTAAAACTCTTTTCTTTTGATGTTAATGAAATACATTTATGTTTTTCTCATGACTTTCAAAGTTTTCGCATTGCATTTTCAAGCATTCATAGGGGTAAAATATGTGTTCTGACTTTAGGGGAAAATTTGTATTAATTTTGGCTGATTTGGATAAGGTTGTCTTCTTAGAAGTTGTAGTTTATCCTCTTATCTTTCCAATGATATAAAGTGTGTACTTTTTGGACATCGGAGTTGAGAGATATGCTTTTTACAAGTTAATGATGCTGCACAGGGTGTATGCTGGACACTTTATAGACTTTTTCTTTCCTTAAGTTGACAGAAAATGAGTACTATAGTGTTTTGAAATGGGAAGAATTAGTGTGATAAGTTAGAGATGAAATGAAGGTGATATAGGGAGTTGAACATGTGCAGAAAATTATGATGAATGTGCATAAGTTTGAATGTTATGTTTTT
>JAOQMS010000007.1:30591887-30608426 GCA_027563885.1 Erythroxylum longipes
GGCCCCCCCCCCCCCCCCCCCCCCAATCGTCATTTTCTTTTTTTCGTTTTCTCCTCTCTATCGTCGTCAATTTTGTCCTCCCTGTCACCATCTTGGTCTTTATCACATCCTCCTCTCTGACTTCGTCAGTTTTGTCCTCCCTGTCACCGTCCTCGTCTCTGTTTAAGGTGGGTTTTGTCCTCCCTTATGTTGTAGGCTTCTTATATATGTGTGAATGAGTTTTATACCCATTTTGTGAAATGTTGTTCGTACATATTTTATGTTATGCCAATAAACTATACTTGTCTACATTTTACCATTATTGTGTGATGAATGACAATATACAGTGTGATGAATGACAATTGTTAATTTTAGGTGGTATGAGTCACATTCCATTTAGCCATCTTGTTTTAGATATTCTAACTTCTAAATCGTTCAAACTTTTGATATTTTTCTATCACTAATATGTAACTTCTCATTAGGGAAACAGGAGTTCATTCTTTATTATGAACTGAAACATCTATGAAGCATCTATCATATTGCTTATGCTTTGTTATTTGCTATATGTTGTCCTCAAAATCTATTTTTGTTTGGGTTTTGGTCACTCTACTTGTTCTTTTATCATATTGCTTATGCTTTGTTATTTGCTATATGTTGTCTTCAAAATCTATTTTCATTTGGGTTTTGGCCACTCTACTTGTTCTTTTAGATTATATTGGTCAAATCTTTCACCTATTAGTGTTGCTTCATATTTCTTGTTTGGGCATGCTTTCGAATCTAAATTTTCCTTTAGTATTTAGTCATTTGTTTCAACTAGCTTAGAAATGTGATATAAAGATGGCTAGTTCATTGTTCATCATTTTCACTTGCATTGTAGGTGTTAGGAATTTGTTTTGCACCATACGAAAATGACTTGATAATAATCGGATTTCATCAAGGCCAAAGTCTTTTCATATATATTTTATTCGCATAATTGCATTTTAAAGCTTGAACAAATTTTATATTTCAATTTAAAAATGGGGAATGCTTAAGGTTTAGTGATTTGGTACCTAGGGCTTTTAATGAATTTGTATTTTGAATTTGGTTGAAAATTTAACTTGGATAATTTGAAATTAAATCTAGGCTTGAGATTGAATTTCACCTTGATGAATTAGGCTTTTATTTTATTCATTTACCATTATTTATTAAGACTATCTCATTTTTTATAATTATGATCTCTCACTTTTCACTACAAGAAAATTGCAAATTTCGGATGGAAATAAGACCGTAGTAAATTAGAGACGAAAATTGATTTTCTGTCGCTAACATTGTCATAAAAGTTTTTATTTTACAATGATCAAAATATTGGTCAGTAAAGGCGGAGGGAAATTATCCGGGCAATTTTACCGACGGGATATAACGACGGAATAGTGATGTCCGTTAGTAAAATAGGTGGCAATGGTTGGCGGCAAATATAAACGTTGAGGTATACTGACATAAACAATTTCTGATGGTAATTTACAGATAGAACTATCATTCCGTTAGTAAAATTAACGATTTTAATTATAAAAATGACATCGTTTGGTTTAAAATATGTCCCTAACTTTGTTGCAATTATATTGCACCTGTCCCTAAATGCAAGATAAGGCTAATTATATTGCAATAAAACTAAAGAAAATCCACATGTCCCTAATTTTGTTGAAACATAAAATGTGTCAAGTCATGTCAATTTACTTGATAATAGTCATTAACAGTGATTAATGTTGAACTATATTTCAGAGTTCAACAAAATATGCTATCAAAATGACATAATACGCTCAATAACAAGGATTAATATTGTATTTCTTGCAGGCCGTGTTCTGTGTTAAAGAGCTTCGGTAATTGTCCAACCCCATTCGTCTTCTTTGTAGTTTGCAATTGTCTGTCTATCAAGGCAGGTCGCTGAACTAAGTAATGTCTACAATGTGATTGATTTTGCGTTATCCTTTGCAATTTTGCCTATAACAATGATTGATGAGATTTTACACTGGTGTTTAATAGTCTAAGTATTTATGTGTGGGCATTGCTTAAATTGAAACATAAAGACTTGAACTTGTAGGTGATTAATTCAAACTTAGTATTAACATAATAAATTCACGTAAATGACATGACAATTCTTTGTATAATAAACTCCTAGGATGATATATAAGCTAGAAACCCGTGATACAACTCCCATGAGGCTTATCGGTGAAAATTTCCATAAGCCTAGGAGTCACAGCGAGAACTTGTTTTCTCAATTCATATGGTGTAACAATGCCATGTACCATAGTGCTCGTTTAAAATCAAACTTTGGAAATCAACTTGTAGGTGATTAATGTAAACATAGTTATCTTGGTTTTGTATGTTGTTGTTTTGGAATATTGTTAGAATGATTGATGGCTAGATGTATGAATTATATAAGTATTGACTGCATGTCGAATGATTTTGTATAATTATGGATGATTTGAGGTATAATAAACCCCTAAAATAGTATATAAACTGGAAACCCATGATGCAGCTCTCATGAAGTTTATCGATGAAAGATTCCACAAGCCTAGGAGTCACAACGAGAACTTACTTTCCTGATTCATAAGGTGTAACAATGCTATATACCTTAGTGCTTATTTAAAATCAAACTTTGGAAATCAACTTATTGGTGATTAATACAAACATAGTTATCTTGGTTTTGTATGTTGTTGTTTTGGAATATTGTTAGAATGATTAATGGCTAGATGTTTGAATTACAAAAGTATTTACTACATGTTGAATGAGTTTGTATAATCATGGATTATTTGGTGCATAATAAACCCCTAGGATGGTATATAGGTTGGAAACTCGTGATGCAGCTCCCATTAGGTTTACTGGTGAAAAATTCCATAACCCTAGGAATCACAGTGAGGACTTGCTTTCTGGATTCATATGGTGTAATAATGTCATGTACCATAGTACTTATTTAAAATCAAACTTTGGAAATCAACTTGTTGGTGAGTAATGTAAACATAGTTATCTTGGTTTTGTATGTTGTTTTGGAATATTGTTAGAATGATTGATGGTTAGATGTATGAATTACATAATTATTTACTGCATGTTGAATGAGTTTGTATAATTATTGAGGCATAATAAACCCCTAGGATGGTGTATAGGCTAAAAACCCATCATACAGCTCCTATGAGTCTTATTGGTGAAAAATTCCACGAGCCTATGAGTCACAACGAAAACTTGCTTTCTCGATTCATAGGTGTAAATAATGCCACGTACCATAGTGCTTGGTTGGTACTTATATATATTAAGTTTGTATAATTATGAACTTATATGGTGGGATATGTTAGTTTCAATTTGGAGGGGAAATGGTCAGAGACCTATAAAAACTTAGGGGATGTTATGTAAAGTAAAGATAAATGTTTTGTAAACTTAAGGGAAATGAAGGATACTAACTATGAAATCACTTTTTTAAATAAAAGTTTTGCATAAATGAGTAATGTTGATAGATCTTACATGTATAGATGATGAACACCTGATGATTTCATTAATCCTAAGCTTGTTGAGAGAGTTGAAGCTTTTATTCACTATGTATGTTCTCAACCTGCATATATAGATAGTCCAAAGATCAGATGTCTGTGTAAAAAGTGCAAACATATTTGTTTTCTTCCTATTGATGAATTGAATCTCCATTTGTTAAGAAAAGGGTTTGTTCCAAATTATTTTGAGTGGTCTTAACATAAGAAGCCATTAATTTGTTGCACCTTAAGGGAAGTTAACTCATCAATAAATGTGGATAGGTTTAAAGGGGGTCTGGATTTATAACAAATAATATGGGGTGTAACTGAAAATCCTTATACCCAAATGGTTTATGATGCAGTCGGTTATACCTTTAAGGTAAATATAGAAAATTTTGAAAAAAATCAAACCCACATGCAAAAAGATTTTTTGACTTGTTAAAATCAACTGAGCAAGAATTATCGCCAATTTGTGAGACCATAACTCAATTATCTTCAATTGCTCGAATATTGAACACAAATTCTAAAGAGTATATTTATGATCAAAGTTTGGATAAAATTCTTGCTTGGTATAACGAATCATCGTCTCCTTATCATACAATGGTTGATAATTTCTACAATATGAAGAAACTTATTAGGGGTCTTAATTTGCCAGTTGAAAAAATTGATTGTTGCAATTTTTGATGTACGTTGTTTTAGGGAGATAATGTGGAATTACAAGAGTGCAAATTTTGTAGTCAATCTAGGTTTGAACTTAGAAATTGTTCTATGAAATAGAAATTAGTACCCTGGAAGCGGATATATTATTTTCTGCTAACTCCGAGACTTCAAAGATTATATGCCTATGATGTTACTACATCTCACATGAGATGGCATAATGAACATGAACAGGAAGATGGAATAATGAGCCATGCGTTAGATGCACTCAGATGGAAATATTTCAATAACACCCATTTTGAGTTTGCAGCTAAAAGTTGAAATGTTAGGTTGAGATTTTCAACAAACAGATTCCAACTTTTTGGTCAATCAGGCCAACAATATTCATCATGGCCAATCATAATTACTTCTTATAATTGCCTCCATGGATGTGTATGCATGAGGCATACATGTTCTTGACAGCGATTATGTAAGGGACTACGGATCCAAAGCATAAAATTGATGTATTCTTACAACCCTCTACATTGTATCATCTTTGGGAATTTGGTATAGACACATATGATGTGTCTCTTAAACACAATTTTTTGTTGAAAGCAATTTTGATGTAGACTATTAGTAGTTTCCTTACGTATTCTATATTGTCTGGTTGGAGCACAGTAGGGAAATTAGCTTGTGCTTACTATATCAATGATTCTGATGCATTTTATCTTCCTAACGGGGCCAAAACATCTTGGTTTGACAACCACAGGAAATTTCTTCCTCCAGATCATCTATTTACACGCAGTAAATAAAAGTTCATTAAGAATAAGATGGTACAAACACCTCCTCCCCCTCACAAAGCTGTGAAGAGATATTACAAGAGATTGATGAATTAAGGTTGCTAAAAGTTACAAAACTTGAAGCTGAAGAAGTTAATATAAGCATGTTTTAATTATAGTTAATATTTAAATAAAAGTTATAGCATGTTTTAATCATGGAATTGTAATAACTCGATTTGTAATGTAGGTATTTGCATCACTTGAAAAAAAACGTCAAAAACAAGGCTAGAGTTGAAGGTTCGATATGTAATGCTTATTTAGTGAAGGAAGAAAGTACATTTTGTTTATATTCTTTTGAGCTACATGTGGACATAAGAGGAAGAAAAGTTCATCGTAATGATGATGGCGGAGAAACGGGTGACTTTAATGGTAAATCATTCATTTTCACATATCCAAGATGAACATATAGAAGTTCAACAAGAAGAATGTCAACAACAAAAGAAATAGAGGTTGCCCATGGTTACATTTTATTGAATTGTCAAGCGTTTCAACCTTTCGTGCAATAAGTTTAAGTTGATTTTCAAATAGATTATTTGAGTTTCCAAAGTTACTGTTGTTCACAACTAAAATACATAAAAAATGCTTTTAGATTATACGAGCAATGGTTATGTGAGCTAATGCCTGAAAAAACACAGGATGATATCAATAAAGAAGTTAAAAGATACTTTCCTCTATGGTTCCAGAAATATGTAAGTTTCGCTTATAATAGTTGAAATGGTTGAATTATCAGATTAAAGTGATTTAATGACATTATACAATTTAATATGATAAATTGTTTTTTGTGTAGGCCTAAAAAAAATCTAATAGAGAACAAGTTCATATGTGATCTTACAAAAGGACCTTTGCAAACTGTTAAATAGTATTCGGTGTATTTTGTTAATGGATACAAATTTCATACAGAATATCACAGTCATAGCATGATAACAGTAAATAGTGGGGTTTGCATACATGGAGAATCGATGGACTACTATGGTAAAATTAATGAGATACTTGAAATTGAGTACCTTGCATTGCCAGTAAAACAGAGTGTGATATTTAAGTATGAATGGTTTGATCTAACTATGAATGTTGGAAAAAAAAAGTGCGCAGTCGATATAATCTAGTTGAAATCAACCAGCTAAGAAGATTTAGACAATTTGAACCTTTTGTGTTGGCGATGCAAACGATCAAGGTGTATTATGTCCCTTTTTTCAGCTTACGACGAGATAAATCAGGTTGGTTCATCATATGCAAAGTAAAACCTAGAGGTGTTTTTGAATTATATGGAAAAGGAGAAAATAAGAGAATTGGAAGTGAAGCATTTCAGGAAGATGTTTATAAAATAAATGCATATGTAACATATGACAAGAATGAACCTTTGAACGATCCAAATAATGAATATGTTGAAATTTCATCTGGAAAGGATAAGGTGGGGGGGGGGGGAGATCTAAAGAGGAGCCTGAATTAGATTCTAATTCTTCGAAAAAAGAAAATTATTATTTTGATTTATAATTAAGTGTTCATGGCAATTAATTTGTGTTTATAATAGAATATTATATGAATAAATATATTATTGCATCAACAATATATTGTTATATATTAAATTTATATTTTTATATTACTGGAAAATTCAATAAAATTTGAATTTCAGGTTAAAAATATGTCACCAAAGAGAAAACAAGATATGATGTGCCCAAGGTTCAGGTTACAATTTGGAGAAGCTAGTGCATTTCTAAGTGAAGTATCACATTCTGTAAATGCTACTGCACATCCAGATGAGGCATCACCTTCCGTACTTATTGTTATACCATCCAACAGCCCTGCTACACCATCCACCACTCCTATACCGATGATAGAGATATCAAGGGTAAATGTTGCAAATGAAGGAGACAACCTCTAACTTGGAGCTAAGGGAGTTAATGGAAGAACGTACATTACAATTGTCAACAATTTGTAAGTAAAATTCTAAAAATTTTGTAATACATGATAACATCATAAGTTTATACTGAAGTTATAGGTTTGAATTTGAAAATGATCTAAAATACCACAAATATTAGGTTGGTTCCGTTTGGAGCATGTTTAAGAAATATCTCATCCAAGTTTAAGGAAATAATAAATCTTAAGGATTATATATGGAAGAATGTCTCTCAGTCGATAAAAGATTTTTATTATCAGGAGTTTGAGGTACACAAAATACATTCCTTAATCTTTTATATTTTATCTAATTTTATACATTAACACTATAAGAAAATAACAAATTATCGATGGAATATTACCGGCGGAACATATTTCGTTAGTAACTAGTGACGAAAACTGACCTTCTGTCGGTAACATTGACGGATTTATCGACGAACATAACATTCATTGGTAAACGTGGAGGGAAAATATACCTGCGGGTTTTTCGTCATACTATAACGATGGAATTCGAAATTCTATTACAAATTTAGGCAGCAACAACTGGCGGGGAAAATGGTGAAATTGAATTACCGACGAAACCACAGTTTCATCAAAAAAATACCGACGAAAAAAGAATTCATCGGTAAAAGTCGAATTGTTCATAAATAAAATCACGCCGTTTTATCATCATCGTTTTTAACATGACCCCCCTCCACGCTACTACTTTTCTTTCCCACCTCTGCTATTTTTCTTTTCGATGTCGTTGTCTGCGATTTCCTTGCTTCCAACCTCGATTTTTGCTTGGTTTTTGGTCTATCGTGCATCATTTTTAGGTAATGTTATCGTGCATCATTTTTAGGTAACGTCTCTATTGAGTTTATTTTTTCTCCAAAAAATGAAGGTCTTAGATACTTATATATATGTATATAGCGGGTAGGTGTTGGGTGGTGGGTTTTGTTATGATTATTGGTTTATTTGTTGTTTAAATATGTTCTTGTTGGTAAATAATAAAAAAATGTAGTTGTTTTGTTATTAGTTAGAGATAATTCGGGTTACTTATGAGTTGTTTGATGAAATGTCTCTTAGAATAAATCAATCTAAATCTAAGTTTAGTATAGTAGGAAAGACACTAAACCAAAATCAAAATAAAAAAGAACATTTTAACATAGCATCGGATTCGTAAATAAAATGTATAACCTCATAAGCAAATTGATTAATTTGAAATAATAAAGAATAATAGTTCATGTTAATTCAAGTGTATCAAAAGCAAAGAAGTTTAGTTCATCATATATCTTTAGACACAATATTTAGTAAAGACAGGACCAAGTTGCCACTGTTTATAAATTTTTGTTTTTTTGTTGCTTATTATATATTCTTTTGTTGGATTTTCTTTTTGCTTAATAATAGTATATGAAATAACATAGGAACGATTTTGGAATATGTTATGTGATGAATATGTGTGAAAGAGGCTAGAAAACAAGGAAACACAAATACTCATTATTTTAATAATTCTATAAGTTAAAATAATAGTTAGAAGAACTTCTATAAGTTAAAATAATAGTTAGAAGAACTTACTTTTATGAAATAATTTATCCTTAAAGAATAGTGGTTACTCAAATCACTAAGTCATAAACTAAAAAAAGTTAAAGACTATTTAAACTATGAAAAATTTAATTTGTTCCTTTAAATTGAATATCAATTCTAAACTTTATGAACAAATTAAGTTTTAATGATTATCATTATATTTGTAACTTCTTCTTAAATATGAAAATGGACCAGCTTTATAACTTTATCTTTAATAAGCCTATAGAAAAGTGAAATATGACATATCTTACACTTTTATTATCAAGCTTTGTCCTTTTGTAATCAGGACTATGAACATGAGATACACATCCAAATAATTTAAATTAAGCTACTGATGATTTAAATATGCTCTAAAAGTATTTTAGAGTTTTGTTCTTCACTATAAGTGTTAGATGCTTATTGAGAATATGAATTGCCCAATTGAACCCGTAAATTGATCCGTTTTGTTGGCTCACCTTGCACCAATCTACACATATCAAGATCTTTGCATTTTCATACCTATGCATGTGAAGCATATGCATTTACTTTGGTGATCCAAAAGGATTGATCTTTCATAATGGTGAATATGAGGCCACCCATTTCATAGAGCATCTGATGCACCTATAACTTGTAAAGTTTGAAACTTAAAATCTGCTGCTTTTCCAATAGCATCTAAAGTGAAAATAATTAAGAAATAAAGTTTCATATTATATGATTTAAATTCCTTTTTCAGGAATAGAAGCTTGGGGATTTATATTTAGGCCTCCTATTGTATTGGAAATTGGAGCAAAGCTTGTTCCATTAAGAAAACAAAAGAAATTGCCTGGTATTATTTCATTAATTTTGTATTTCATTTGGTCAATTATTGATTATTTGGGTTTTCCTTATCTTATTCTTCTTGAATGTATTGTGGTTGATTGTTGGAAGTTTTTCTTTTACTTTTCAACACTCTTTGAAGATTTAAATAGTAGTGATGTATAACTAGAAGGTTTATGGATTGTAGGATGTATGTATTAATAGTGATGTCGTATTTTTATTCAGGTTCTGAAATGCTAATGAAGATATGCTAGAAGTAATTCTACTTGTACTTAACTAATTCTGATGGAATTAACAAACTTAGACACATCTCTATGATATTTAATATAATTCAAGAAAACAGTTTAATATTTCAATTGCTAAAGTGTGGATGCCATTTAAACTCCTAGTCTTTTATAATTTATTCTAATTAAGATACATAGGTTGGATCCATATGCAAACAATAATTATATGTATATCTGAAAGCTAGTAATTTTGAAGAACCTTGTACCATAGCCAATAATGCGTGCAATGTTATAGACATTGATATTAGAAGAATTAAAAAGGATAAAAATACAATCACCACCTAAATTAACACTAACATGAAGGGATTTAATTTAATTATGAACTTGAAGTAGAAAAACCAAAAGCTAACTTTAATAAAGAATCGAGAAATGCCATCAAATTTAACTAATGCAATTGATCTTATTTTCTTAACAAATATTAGAACAAGTGTATTATATTAAATATTTCAAATTCTTTTTCGCAAGCCCTATATTATGTTGAAGAGCATCGCTCATCTTTCTTCATTGCAGTCTGAAGTTGTCCATCTATCCATATTAGTTATCTAACTAATGTTTACCATATGTATTGTTTTAATAATACGATTCTAATACCTTTGGATTTTGTGTGAATACAAATGAGGTTTTGATTTTGTGTTGTTGTTTAGAATATTCTTATAATCATTGATGAGTTTTTATGTTCTTCTTTAATAGTCTAAGTATTTACTATATGTGGAATGAGTTTGAGATGTTATGGATGATTTGAGGCATTAATAAACCCCAAGGACGGTATATAGGTTAGAAACCCATGATGTAGTTTCCTTGAGGCTTATCGGTAAAAAATTCCATGAGCCTAGGAGTCATAGCGAGAATTTGTTTTCTTGATTCACAGGTGTAAACAATGTCACGTACCATAGTTTTCAAATCAATTGTAGGTGAACAATTCGATTGGTTAATGCTTCAACTTCGAAGTGATTAATGCAAACTTATTATTAACACAAGGAATTAATATGTTTCATAGACAAGACAATTACTTTCCATAATAAACCCCTAGGACGGTATATAGGCTGGGAACCCGTGGTGTAGCTCCCGTGAGGCTTATTGGTGAAAAATTCCACGAGCTTGGGAGTCACAGCGAGAACTTGTTTTCTTGATTCACAGGTGTAAACAATGCCACGTGCTATAGTTTTGAAATCAATTGTAGATAATTAATTTGATCGATTAATACTTCAACTTCAATATGATTAATGAAAACTTAGTATTAACACAAAAATTAATACTTTTCATAGACAAGACAATTACTTTCCATAATAAACCCTTAGAATGGTATATAGGCTGGAAACCCGTGATGCAGCTCCCATGAGGCTTATTGGTGAAAAATTTCATGAGCCTAGGATTCATAGCGAGAACTTGTTTTCTTGATTCACAGGTATAAACAATGCCATGTACCATAGTTTTGAAATCAATTGTAGGTGATTATTTCAATTTGTTAATACTTAGGGGATGTTGTGTAAAGTTTAGATGTTCTGTAAACTTTGGAAAAAATGAAGGATACTAACTATAGAATTATTGTTTCAAATTAACAGTTTTGCAGAAATGAGTAATGTTGATAGATATTGGATGTATAAACGATTAACACTTGATGGTTTCATTAATCCTGAGTTTGTTGAGGGAGTTGAAGCTTTTATTCATTATGCATATTCTTAATCTGCATATATAGATGACCCAAAGATCAGATGTCTATGTAAAAAGTGCAAACACATTCGTTTCCTTTCTATTGATGAAGTGAATGGGCGTTTGTTGAGAAAATGGCTTGTCCCAAATTATTTTAAGTGGACACGGCATAGGGAACCATTGATTTGTAGCACCTCAAGGGGTAATTAAGCAAAATTGTCAGTGAATTTAAATAAGTTTAAAGGGGGCATGGGATTTAGAGAAAATAATGTGGATGCAAATGAAAATCTGTACATGCAAATGGTTTATGATGTATCCGGTTATACCTTTCAGGAAAATATAGAAAATCTTGAAGAAGAATTGAACTCACATTCAAAATAGTTTTTTGACATACTACATTCAGCTGACCAAGAACTATGGCCAAATTGTGTGACAATGACTTAATTGTCTTCAGTTGCTCAAATATTTAACATAAAGTCTGAAGGGCATATTTCTGATCATAGTTTTGATAAAATTCTTGGATGATATAATGAATCATTACCTCCTGATCATACAATAGTTGATAGATTTTACAATATGAAGAAACTTATTAGGGGTCTTGTTTTGCTTGTTGAAAAGATTGATTATTGCAAATTGAGATGTATGTTGTATTAGGAAGATGACGTGGAATTACAAGAGTGCAAATTTTATGGTCAATCTAGGTTGAAGCCTAAAACGCATTCTATGAAACATAAATTAGCACCCTGGAAGCGGATCTATTATTTTCCGTTAACTCTGAGACTTCAAAGACTATATGCTTCTGATGTTACTACATCTCACATGAGATGGCATAATGAACAGGAACATGAAGATGGAATAATGAGTCATCCATCAGATGCACTAGGATGGAAATATTTCAATGGTACCCATTATGAGTTTATGGCTGAAAGTCGAACCGTTAGGTTGGGATTGTCGACAGATGGATTTCAACCTTTTGGGTAATCCGGCCAGCAATATTCATCATGGCCAATCATAATTACTCCTTACAATTTGCCTTCATAGATGTGTAGGAAAGAGGCATATATGTTCTTGACAGTGATTGTGCTAGGGCCTACAAATCCAAAGTATAAAATTGATGTATTCTTACAACCATTGATATCTGAATTGCAACATCTTTGGGAATATGGTGTTGAGACATATGATGACTATGAAATTTTTTTTGTGTTAAGAGCATCTTTGATGTGGACCATTAGTGATTTTCTAGCATATGCCATGTTATCTGGCTAGAGCACAACAAGAAAATTAGCTTGTCTTTATTGTGGCAATGATTCTTATGCGTTTTATCTTCCAAACGGGAGCAAAATATATTGGTTTGACAACCACATAAAATTTCTTCCTCCAAATCATCCATTTAGACACAATAAACAAAAGTTCATTAAGAATAGGATGGAAAAAACACCTCCTCCCCCTCACAAAGCTGGTGAAGAGATATTGCAGGAGATTAAGGAATTAGGTTTGCTAAAAGTTATAGAATTTGAAACTGTTGAAATTAATACAAGCATTAGTAAAAACTTTGGCTAGAGAAAACGAATCATCTTTTAGGATTTGCTATATTGGAAAACTAATTTGATACGTCATAATCTAGATGTGAGTCATATTTAAAAAATCATTTTTGGCAATTTGTTCAATACCATAATGAATATTGAAGGGAGGACAAAAGACAATGTAAAATCACGAGCTGATTTTTTGTAGAAGGAATGAGTTACATAAAAATTTTCGCACCAGTAAATATCTGAAAGCATGTTACACTTTGGACAAAAAACAGAAGGAAATATTGTGTGAATCGTTAAAAAGTCTAAAGTTTCCCGATTGTTATGTTTCAAACTTGGCAAGGTGTGTCAACATGAGGAAATACAAATTATTTGGGACGAAAAGTCATGATTGTCATGTGTTTATACAAAGGCTAATTCCAATTACATTTTAGGAGTTACTACCGAATAAGGTTTAGGAAGCAATAACAGAATTAAGTTTGTTTCTCAAAAGCTTAACATCATCTAAAATCAAGTTGGCTGAAATGGAAAAACTAAAAAGTGAAATTCTAGTAATTTTGTGCAAGTTAGAAGGGATATTTCCTCCAAGCTTCTTTGACTGTATGGAGTATCTACCTATCCATTTAGCACACGAGGCTAAACTAACCGGTTCAGTTCAATATCATTGGATGTATCCATTTAAGAGGTAATTCAGTAAAAATGATTATAATTGAAGTCATAGCATGTTTTAATAACTAAATTAGTATAACCCTATTCGCTCATATAGGTATTTGCATCACTTGAAGAAAGATGTGAAGAACAAGGCTAGAGTTGAAGGTTCGATATGTAATGCTTATTTAGTGGAGGAAGCTAGTACATTCTGTTAACATTATTTTGAGCTGCATGTTCATACAAGAGAAAGAAAAGTTTCTCGTAATGACGATGGGGGAGGAACTAGTGATGTTGATGGTAACTTATCCATTTTCACATATCCTGGATGAACATATGAACGTTCAACAAGAAGAATTTTAATAGAGAAGAAATTGAGGCTACCCATGGTTACATTTTATTGAACCATCAAGAGGTTCAACCTTTCGTGCAGTAAGTTGAAAGTGATTATTTAGGTTTTGAAATTTAGTGTTATTCATAACTGAAATACATACTAATGTTTTTAGATTATACGAGACATTGGTACAAGAGCTCATGCCCTACAAAACACAGGATGATATCAATAAAGAAGTTGGAAGACACTTTCCTTGATGGTTCGGGCAATATGTAAGTTTTCACTTACAAATATTGAAATGATTGAATTGTAAGATTTAAGTGTTCAAATGAAATTATACTGTTTAATATGATGTTTTCTTTTCTGTAGGCCTTAGAAAATCCAATAGAGAATAAGTTCATATGTAATCTTACGAAGGGACCTTTACAAACTGTTAAATCATATCCCGTTTATTTCGTTAATGGATACAAATATCATACAGAATATCATGGTCATAGCATGACAATAATAAATAGTGGAGTTTGCATATAGGGAGAATTGATGGATTACTATGGTAAAATTAATGAGATACTTGCAATTGAGTACCCTGCATTGCTTATAAAGTGAAGTGTGATATTTAAGTGTAACTAGTTTGATCCAACTCAAATGTTGGTACAAAAGTGCATAGTCGATACAATCTAGTTGAAATCAACAAGCAAAGAAGATTTTGGCATTTTGAACCTTTCATGTTAGCAATGCAAACGATCCAGGTGTATTATTTACCTTTTCTCAGCTTACGATAAGATAAGTCAGATTGGTTGGTTGTTTGCAAACTTAAACCTAGAGGTGTTTTTGAATCTCGTGGAAAAGGAGAACAAAGAATTGAAAGTGAAATATTTCAAGAAGATGCTTATGAAATAAATGCATCTGTCGTATATAAGGATAATGAACCTCTAAACGATCCATTTAATGAATATGTTGAAATTTTATATGGAGAGGATGAGGAGGGCCAGAGATCTAAAGAAGAGCCTAAATTTGATTCAAATTCTTCAGAAAAATAAGATGATTTTGTTTTACAATTAAGTGATGATAGCGATTAATTTGTGTTTGTAATTGAATATTTTATTCAACAAATCAATTATTACAGAATTTTCAATATATTGTATAAAATATTGAAATCAAATTGTAATATTTCTACAAAATTCAATCAAATATTAATTTCAGGTTGAAATAAGCCACCAAAGAGAAGACAAGAGATGATGCAACTAAGATTCAGACCACGATTCAGAGGTACTTACTATACAGGTGAAGCATCTTATAGTGTTGCAGCTGGAGCTGAACCACCTCTTCCCCCTCTAGCTACTACACTTACAGATGAGGCATCACTTTTATGATTCACTACCCCTATACTGATAAAGATATCATGGATAAACAATGCGGATGAAGGAGGCATCTGCCAGCCTGGGGCTGAGGGACCTTATGAATAAACTTACATCACAATTGTCAATAATATGTAAGTGAAAATACATGAAACACTATATGTCTATAATTAAGTTATAGGTTTAAAATTTAAAAATGGTATAAATTGATTTGTTTTTATATTAGGTTGATTCCATCTGGACCGTGTTTAAGAAACATGACATCCAAATTCAAGGAGAAGATTGATCTTAAGGGTTAAGTATAGAAGAATATCTCTTAGACGACAAAGGAATTTTACTATCAGGAGTTTGATGTATAACAAAAATTATTATTTTCTTTTTTAATTAACAGTTTTATACATTAACTAGATAAATATTATTACATCATAAGTATTTATCGAATGTTTTTCCTTTTGTTTTATAAATTTTTTTGGGATTCTCAATTTGACGCGATCATTTATAAAGTATGGGAGAGACGAGCATGTACAAGTTATTGATACTTTGTTGCTACAATACACAGGTCCTATGTACAATCACCTTACATTTCTGAATAAATATGGAGTCATTGGCAGCAGTCTTGGACGTCAACTGAGGCAATGTCCATTTTAGAGCGTAATTCGACCAACAGATGTGGAGGACCAGGGGGAGAGAGTCTTCCCGTACATACGGGAGGATCTATTACCCACCTCGAGCATACAGAGATACTTATAAGTATCTACACTTTACATTTACATTCTGATTTCTTTACTTTGCTGTATTTCAATTGAATTTGATGTGTAAATTTTGGAATGAAAATATGTGTATTATGGAGAATGATAATTTTAAAATTGTTTGGTGCCATATATGGCTGTGTTATTAGGTTATTTTCTTTGTTCAACAAGGGGTAGATATCATAAAAATAGAGGAAACTCTGCCGAAATTTTTATAAATTCTAGTTCACTTATAACATTTTATTCTTATGCAGGAAAAGTCTATGGGCATGAGGCCTACACCCCATCATCTCTTTTTGCATACTCACACTAAGAAGCATGACGGTGTGACATTCATCAACAGTTGTTGTAGAGAACTAAATGTATGTGAAATTTATGGTTTAATATTATTGCTTAATAACTATCACTTAATAATATAAATATTGCCTTTTGATAGGACCAAATACAAGAAAGCATTAAATGACAGTCTCAGCAGTCTAAAGATGTTGATGAGACTGAAACCTATCTTTATGCAGTGGGTGGTACGGACAGTCGTGGAAGGATATTCAGCTTAGGTTCATTTTCGAATACATGTTATTCGTAATCCTCCACGTCTAGTACAATAGTATCTCATAAGCGGTCCATAACCAATCAAGTCCACGAGCTTTAGAGCATAGTGCAGACATTGACGGTGTTGGACCCCATCTCCGGAGTCTAACTCGTTCTTGATCTGATACCAAAAGTGTTAGACCCCATTTCCGAAGTCCAACTTGCATGCAGCATAACCTAATACGTGATGCTTATCT
>JAOQMS010000007.1:30608526-30620340 GCA_027563885.1 Erythroxylum longipes
CATGAATATGAGCATATCATATAATGCATGAGCATGAAAAAATGCATTTCTAAGCTCTCATTAATCACTCATATTTATTATTCTAACCTCCCAAAGGTAACGGGATGTTACAGAGTGGATTCGAACATAGGACCTTTTGGTCCCGTGTTTCCAGTAGGGAGCCTTGATTTTTAAAACCTTAATAACTATTCTTACAAACAAATGAATTTAATTACAATTTTATTATTTTATTATAGCATATAATTATAATGTAAATGTAAAAAGTTAATTAATGTTGTTGTAAATTATATATTTTAAGTAATTATTATACATATAACTTTTAGTTACTGTTGATTTAATGATTTTTTTTACTTTTATAAATATTATTGCCTCTCCACAACAAAAGAAAGTATTAAAAATTTATATTCTTATTGTAATAATATTGTCCTTTTATATTACATCTATTATTAAATAATCATTATAAAATTTATATTTTTATTACACATATTAAAATAAATTAATATAATAATTACTCTTAACACATTTAAACTTTTATATTTTATATTTCATATTTATACAATACATACATTATACATATATGTATTTGTATAAATCTTAAAATGAATCAATCACTTTATTACGCGTCTATGTATTTATACAAGTCGTAAAATGAATCGATCACTTTTGCACTACTAATATATCAATTTCAAAAGAGTATAAAAGTAATTGTATTTGAGTTTTAAAAACATATATTGATATTGCGTACTATCGGACCTCTCCAGACCCTGCTTCATTGCGGGATTTCAGACTGGGTGATGATGATAATGATGATGATGATATTGATATTGCTATTATATTATAAATAACTATTATTTTATTAAAACTATGATAAATTTTATAAATACTATTCAAAATTTGATACGTTTTTATAAATTATTATATTTATTAAATAAGTTATAAACATATACATATATGCTTGAATTCTTAACTTATTGTTAATTCCAATATATCAACTTCAAAAGAATATAAAAAGAATATAAAAGCAATCAAGTTATAAAAACATATATTGATATAATTATTATATTGAAAATAATTGCTATTTTATTAAAACTAGAATACACTTCATAAATGCTTTTGATAGTTTGATATGTTTTTATAAATTATTATGTTTATTAAATAATTTATAAACATATACATATATGTTTGAATTCTTAAGTTATTTTTGAAGCTAATATATTGATATAAAAAGAATATAAAAGTAATTGAGTTACAAAAACATTTATTGATATAGTAATTATATTTAAAGAGATTACCATAATCATTATAATATGTAGCTATGATAATATTGCTAGAATTATTTCCTACAAATGAGTGGATTTAATTTCAATTTTTAATTTTATTTTAACAATTAATTATAATTTAAATGTTACAAAAATACAAATTTGAAAGTTCTAAAGTTGAATTACTTAATTTGAATTTAGTTAAACATATGATTATATAAATAAATAATTAATTAGGAATTTTAATTCAATTGATTAGGAATTTGATTAGGCATTTGTAGGAAAATTCATTAAGTTAATTATAGTTAAAATTTTCAATTTGATTAATAACGAAATTCAATTTTACTTAAATAATTTATTAATTATAAAAAAAGAGAAATGGTAAAACTAAATTCACCAATTATTTAACCATGACAATTATTATTATTCACGAATGATTATCCAAATCATTTTACAATAAATGATACAATTTACAAAACTTAAGATAGTATGATGACATTGTGACGGATAGACGAAGCTTAGATACTAGATACTAAAGACTGGAGTGAGAGAGCAGCTAATCGTTGCACTTGTTGCTAGGATCGTTAACAGTTTGGATCAAATCATCTGAATGTACAAATATTGTATTCAGTAACATAATATTAAAATTAAAAGAATATTTAGGACATGGTAATATTTGATAAACAAATAAATATATTTTCATCTTCATATATTTGATCAAAATAACGAGCAATTGGTTGATTAATATTCACCTCCTCCGCATTAATACACGTGGTTGTATTAGCGGAAAATTAAATACACAATATTAGGCAAGATAATATTCACCTCCTCCGCATTAATACACGTGGTTGTATTAGCGGAAAATTAAATACACAATATTAGGCAAGATAATATGAAAATTAGATAAAATTGATATATTAAAAATAAAAGAATTTATCATTAATATCTTCATTATTTAATCAACTTTAAGTACACATAAGGGCTTTCATAGTACGGGGATGAAGTCGAGCACGATGAGGAGAAATAACCAGACCACTAATACTAAAACTAGACTCCGAAGTAATGGTAGATGCTGGAATAGTCAATAAGTCCCATGCGATCACTTGCATGATCAAAAAAGCATTCTTAGACTACTTCCACCGTGACAATATATCGAACTTCTCACCTTTAGTTTCGGGCACACAATGTTTAGTTAAATATTTATCTAACTTCATCATATTATAAGAAATCTATGTCCTTTTATCTTTCAAAAAACTTTTAAGAGAATTTGTCAATCTTAGGTTTGAAGATGATACCGAACCCGAAATTGAGCTGCCTGCACTACTAAGATCCACAATTTAAGCTTTCTGTAATCTTAGTTGATAATCATTAAACAGTTGATACAATAATTGTTTAATGATATCTACATACTCCTGTGCTTGATCACCGTACAATGCACTATAAATATATTCAACTTCATTCATCTTGTATCTCGGATCCAACACATTTAACACTGCAACAATATCTCCAATCTTATACCACTAATAATTCAACTTATCCATCATCCGCTCTGCCATAGTCCAAATAATCTCATTGTATTCAAACATCCACTGTGATAAAACATGCTTCATGTCTGACAGTGTGTTACAACAACTTAGTTTTAGTAGCATTATAGAATAATTTAAGCTTTATGCAAAGTTCTTTAGCCAACTCTCATTGATCTTCTGTTGGTACGCATGTATATTGAGAATTTCTATCCCTCAGGCTCATAAACACCTCAGTATATGAGATTGTCGATTCCAACATCTTCAATGTTGAGTTCCATTTGATCGGACAATCTAAAATCAACTTCTTTGAACTTAGAATACAAATAATTTGTGCAGCTTCCTCAAAATTTTCAACCTTTTCAAGTGTTGCACTCCAATGCAAAACACTATTCCGAATACAATCTATTGCTTCTCTTGTCATTTCCAACTCATCCTTCACAATCAAGTTAAGAATACGCGTAAAACAACACATATGAAATAACTTACTTCCAACTAATAAGCTCTCAGTTTGCATCTCACTCTTCAACTTTTCCATCATAAAATCATTTGTGCTACAATTGTAGTTTGTGATGGTGGATATTTTGTTGTTGATATTAAAATCTATTAAACATTCTCTCAACAAGAATGCTAATTTCTCACTTGTATTTGGCGTCGGCACATAAATGAATATATCATATACAAATATTACCAACCTTAGTCATAAATTGATAACATAATGAAAAAGTAAATGATAATAATATTAAGGAATATAAATTACCTCGAAACGCTATAAGAAAATAATAAATTACTGACGGAACATTACCGACAGAAATTAGCAACTGAAATGGATTATCCATCAGTAAATTTGATGGATTTTTTTTTGCGAACTCCAAAATATCCGTTTGTAAACTTGAAGGGAAAATACTTCGGCGTGTTTCCTGACGGAATATAGCGACGAAACAGTAAAGTTTATCGTAAAAATAGGCAGCAACGACTCGTGGGAAAAATAAGCATCTTGAATACTGACGGAATCACAATTCTATCAGTAATTGTTGAATTGTTCATAAAATAAAACAACGTCATTTTATTAACATACTTAACATACCCGAAGCCCCCCTTCTCCCTCTCCTCTATTATTTTCTTTCTTCTTCCCACCATCAACGCCATTAGTCCTCCTCCTCCCAAGCTTTCACCGTCAATTTTTGCTTTGTTTTTAGTCCATCCTGCATCATATTTAGGTAACAAAACTATTGGGGTTATTTTGTCTCCAAAAAACAAAGGTATTAAATGCTTATATATATATGACCATGGATGGGTGGGTGTGCTTTGTTTGGATTGTTGGTTTATGCGTTTTTACGTTGAATTGTTTGTTTATTTGTGATTTGAATGTGTTGTTGTTGGTAAAGAATAAAAAAAATGCAGTTGTTATGTTGTTAGTTGGAGATAATTCAGATTGCCTATGAATTGTTCAATGAACTATCTCTTATGGGCATATCGGTTGAATTAGAAACAAATCAAATTGGAGTTATTGTATGGTTGAATTAATTTGACTATGTTGGTGGATAAGATGTAAACTTGTCTTGCTCTTGCATATTGTTTGGCTTATCCTTAGTCTTGGTATTGGTAATCGGAAATGGAGAAATTAAAATTACAAGACAATTAAATTAAATGTTGGAATGTGAAACAATTAGTTTGCTTTGTTATGATTAATTTTTCATAAAGAATTGATTGATTTATGTATTTATAAAAAGAGCTGATGCTAATAAGAAGTTGTATGTCTTCTTTCATATACAAATGTATATCATATCACCTAGAACCACAAATAAGAAAGCAAATTATCACATGCTTTTAGTACATGATGAACCATATGAACAAATGGTACAAGTTTGGAATTAATGAAGATAAAATCCCAAATTCATATTTTAGGGCCTATTAATTAAGTTGACATCATACAGTGTGATGATATAAAAATCTTTTTCTAGCTATTATATCTCTATGGATCATTCTCTTATTTATAGGAAAACAAAGAAATAAAATACAATTTCATTGTCCTCCATAGAGGTTTTGTGCATAAGCATAACAACCATAACTTGTGAACTTCTATGGCTAGGGATGATAAAATCGGCTCGGCCTATTTTTGACCTGAGTTGATCAGACCACAGGTTAACCATAGTCTATCCTGGCCTAGCCGTAGGCTGCATTTCAAAACTAACGTCATTTTAGAAATTTTTATATTTAAAAAATAAATGATTGTCTGTATAGTTTTTGCATATGACAATCATGGTGTCTGTATAGTTTTTGCACATGACAATCCTGGTCCCACGATTACCACTATATTCAGGACAGGGCCTGCCATTTTCATCATTCTAGTGGACTGCAAGTAATTGACCTATAGAAGATTCTAATCTTAACAATCATATCAAAAGTCAAAACCCCAACTCGTGAGGTCTAGATTTGTGCATTTATCGCAACTATTTTCGTCACTAAAGCGGTCCACAGTAACTGTTGATACAACAGCAATATCTCATCATGCATGTCAAACTTGATTTTGTTGTGCAAATGGGCGTATACTTCTCCAAAAGAAGTTAGCATTTTCATTTACGAACATATAAAGTTTTCCTTCTTAGTTCTTGAGATCATGTTCAAGATCTTCTTAACAGACAATATGTCTCAAAAAGGAAACAGTATTGCATCAAGAAATCAAGAGATGTAACAAAAAGATCTTAATGAACTTTTATTTATAGAATGTTCAGGAAATGCAAGACAAAGCTACATTCACTCTTATAAAGTTCAATAAGATCACATCTCTCTTTCAGTTAATCTTTCAATTTACTAGTAACTAAGTTGTGAAGTAATCTTTCTTTAGATTCCTTGAAGGAATATACTGGTGAACTGCATAGATCCTTAGCTCCCCCGTTTTATCCTGCACACTGAAGGTATGACAATCTCCACTCTGCACTAGGTGAAACAGCAAGGAACTGCAGATCAATTACCAATTGAAACAAGCAATAAAAACAAAAATGGTTCTTGTAGCTGATTTCTTCCCTCGTGTTCTCAACTTTCCTAACTGTCATCACTGTATCATCATCTTCTTCTCCTGTGTTTCACAAACAGGGACGAAAAAGCGGATCCGCCATGAAGTTCCAAACTTTGTCGCATCAAAGTTGCCAAAGGCTCAAACTTTAACATTCCAACACCCGTCTTGCACGTTTATATCAGGGTCCACTGGGAATGGAATGAGTTTGAAGTGATCAGTAAAACCTCTGTACCATCAATGGAATCGGTATTCGTTGCATCTGGATTTGGAGGCGTCAGCCGACGAAAGAATTGAACTTGTGAGGTGGGTAAGCCGTGAATAGTTGTTTCACGAGGTTGGGAATGCCAGTGGTTGTAAGGTCCAAGTTCGGGAATCAGATCCTCTGCACTCACTATGGTGTACCTATTTTGTTCCATTCGATCTTAACCATACAAATGTGTAGGACCCATGTGAAATTCATGTAGATCCAACACATTTATATGGCTGAAATTGCGTGGAACAGAATAGGTACATCATAGTGGGTACAGAGGATCTCAAGTACCAAGTTCGTCACTTTTAGAGTCCTACTACGGTCAGTAATACCCTTTCACGCGGCGGCCATTTTCTTGAGAGACGGTGCTCGAACGGTTTACATTAAATAACGAATGTAATTTATTTAATATGTTTATTATTTTATTTTAAATAATTTATTTTATCATAATTGAATTTTTAATCTCTTAGTTTAAAAATTTGCATGCTAAAGGACACTCTTTTGTTCTAAGTGTAAAGCCTAGTCTACCCTTTGTCTTAACCTTGGAAGGTGGAGGTAGGGTTTAAGAAGTCCCGAGCCGAGACCAAATCCTCTGACCCTCAAAGCTCAAACATTCCCGCCCATCTCCCGTACATCTCTCCACTAGGGTTCCGATGATCTCCCCCAAGCAACTTCTCTCCATCATAGAATCCTCTCTCCTCGGCCCTTCCCCACCGTCTCCGTCCCAGAGAGTCGAGCTACTTCACGCCATTCGCAGCGCTCTTCCTTCTTTCAAGTCTCTGCTCTCCTACACGGTAAGCTACACTCTTCAATCTCCTCCCGTCCATTTTGTCGTGGCGTTGCCTATTTTGGAACTTGAAAATTGTGTCTGCTTTCTTTTTGTAGCCACCGAAGCCGTCTGACCGCGCGCAAGTTCAGTCTAAAGAAGTGAGGCTCCCGGATTCGGGACCCATATCGCTTGATGATCAAGATGTTCAACTTGTGAGTTTGATTTTCTTTTCCCTTCCTCCTTGGTTCTTTTGGGACGGGAAAGAAGTGAAACGTCTTTTCCTGTACTTTGAATTGAATAAATGATCTGATTGCATGATTATGGTAAACTTGAAATAATGTTTGGCATGTTATATATGTTTCAACGAGGGTGGTTCTTCGTGCAATTGGTGTACATTGGGAATGGTTAATTAGATTTTCTATATATCATGCTTGAGTGTCACATTGAAGAGATACTGCATGGGCATAGTCGTCAATGCAGTAGGAACTGTGTTAATTAGTGCCACTTGGTTTCTGCATTGATTAAATTTTGGATGCTAGCTTTCTGGCATTTAGTCCCACCAAATAACTTACTGTTTTCCCTCAAATACTTATTTTGCATATCAGCCACTATTATTAACAATATCATCTGTGCTTTCTCATTATATTTCTGTTTGTTCCTTACATGAAATTTGTTAATTTGCTTGATTATAGGTTATTAAATTGAGTGATGACCTCCATCTCAATGAAATTGATTGTGTCCGTTTACTTGTTTTGGCCAATCAAGAGGTAGGCTGTTCTTTCTCTTTCCTTCAAGCTTCCATTTTCTTGCGTAAGAGTTAAATCTCATCCATCTTTTTGTGTTTGTGTTTCTCTAGTGGGGTTTGATGGGACGAGAGCCATTAGAAATTTTGCGCCTAGCAGCAGGGCTCTGGTACACTGAGAGGCGAGATCTGTTAACATCTCTGTATACACTATTGAGGGTAGCTGTAATTCTGTATACTCCATCTTGTTTGTCACATTTGAATGGGTTTTAAATTCTTCTTCTTTTGCAGGCTGTTGTGCTTGATCAGGGACTTGAAATTGATGTCTTGTTAGACATTCAGAAATATTTGGAAGATCTTATTGATGATGGGCTAAGACAACGTTTGATATCTCTAATTAAGGTTCAATCAAATAGATTTGCTTTACCTAGTCAGTTCTGAATGCAGTGAAATTTGTTTCTGAGAATATGTTGAAGCCATACCTGCCAGTCTTCTTGATGTTTAGAAATTACGACTTATTTGGTGTTTTCTATTACTGCATCGTGGACAGCTTGGCTCATTGTCTCTTTGGCTCTCATACTTATTATGTTTTGATCAAAAGGCAATTAGGATACTGTTTTGTGAGGTTGCCCATGCTGAATTTGCCCTTATTATTGGTTTAATGAGACTTTTCATTTTTCCCTATTAGGGAATGAGTTTAAGTGTCGGGACCTCAATAATCATGGAATTGTGTTCCCATAAAAAGTTTTAGAGGTTTGTTTCAGTTAGTTTGCACATGTGCACTACAATGTGAGTTTTACCTGCATTTTACTCTATATTGTACTGAAAATTTCAGTCTCTTGTCTGTTTTGGTTGCCAGGAACTTAATCGAGAAGAACCTGCTGGCTTGGGTGGGCCTCTTTGTGAGCGTTATGTCCTCGACTCTAGAGGTGCTTTGGTTGAGCGGCGAGCTGTGGTTTGTAGAGAGAGATTGGTACTGGGGCACTGCCTTGTCCTCTCTGTTTTAATTGTTCGGACAAGTAAGAGGCTCAATTTGTCTTTTGCTTTCGTTTCAGTTTGGTAACGATTTTATTATTGCTTAATTAAATTATATTGAATATAGGATCCAAAAACTTGCAATCTATAATAGTTTATTATTTATCTGTGCACTACCCCACTAATGGTTCGGGGGTTTGATTTTTAGATTTTGGCTCCAGTGTTGTTGGCTTTTTATCATCACCTATCCTGTTTTCCTTCGTAAGGTCTTGCATGGTTAATAATTTTAGTTAAAATTTTCAACTCACTAAGTTTCCTAAAAATAGTATCAAGAGGAAGCAACTAATTTGTCGGAGCTATTTCTATATATTGGAAAGTGTGGTGATGTTTGCATGTAGCCTTTCTGTGTCCTTTGGGTGTTCTTGCTCGTGCTGGCGGGAATGTGGATAACTTGCTGTCCTGGCTCAAGCAAGTTGTTGATCACCCATTCATGAAACAATGTGCACTGTCTATGAGTTAATTGCGTCATTGGATCTTCAACTTTTTCAGGATAAAATGACTCGTAATTTAATCTTTTCAAATATTTAAGATTAAAAGAGAAGAAAATATCACTAACAAGTATGATGAAGGTTTGTTTACACTTCTTATTTTGCTGCTTGTATGGTTGTCAGGTTGAACTTTAAATCCTGTATGCTGCAATAGAAGTGATTATTCTATTCCATATCCTATAATGTCTGCCTACAGGTCCAAAAGATGTGAAGGATGTTTTTCTTGCTTTGAAAGATAGTGCTGCAGAACTTGTGGAGGTCAATGACACATTAAAGTGCCAGGCACGCTTCTTTCTTTTTCTTCATTTTCTGCTTGTGAGAGAGCAGTTTTAGCTTCTTTTTTTGTTGTCAACTTAGAAATATCTTATGACTGATTTTCTAAATCCTTCATCGTTATCTCTTCTTTTGGCATAGTTTTTTCTTGAATCGGCATAATATGATTTGGATAATTCTCATCTTTCTATATGAAGTAATTAGTACGTTGGAGATGCCTTTGATATAGATACATTCATCCCTTGATATGTTATTGTTTCTGTATCTCTAAAGTTTTAGTTCATGGATGATTGTCTCAATCTGTCTTTATCTGTTCCTCTCCCTTGCTGCAGATTACTTTTAGTCTTCTCTTCTTTCTTGTTATTGCCTTCACTTCGGATGCTCTGAATACGGTACCTGATAAAGCATCTATCCTGTCTCGCGATGCTCCATTTAGAAAAGAATTTCAGGACACTGTAAGACAAATCACAGTTTTTATAGCTTATGCTGGTTATGAACTTTACTCGGTGATGTGTAAGTTCCTGACTTTCTTCCATACACTAGGTGACCGGTTCTGTTAATAATTCTATTGTGGAGGGTTTTGTTGGTGGTGTAAGATTGGCTTGGTCTGTACATTTGATGTTAATACATGATGGGAATGCTGTAAGGGAGGCAACTTCAAGTGCTGCATCAAATGATATGGGCTACTTGGATTCTTGCTTGGAGTTCAATTTCTCAAAGAATGTTTTCCAGTTTTTGCTGGACAATATTCTCCGGACAGCAGCTTACCAGGTTTCTGTTGCAAATTTTCTCAATTATTCTCTTATATACTTATCTTTTACATATGATAAGTTGGTAAAAATTCATTTTAACAAGCAAGTGTGCTCTTAAATTAACAACTTCCTGATCATAGGCTATCTAGTATCTGTGTTTTACCGCTCAATTTTCTGAACCTTTTGTGAGAATTTTCCTTTAGTGCTGCAGTTATTAAGTTATCATTCATTTTGTTCTTTGTTTCAATTCTTGTTCAATTGGTTTTCTAGTTTGTTATGGCGATTGCTTGTGAGATGTGTTTCTTAAGACTGTGTCACATTGACTTTGGCAGAATGATGATGAGGATATGGTCTATATGTACAATGCTTATATGCACAAGCTGATGACTTGCTTCCTTTCTCACCCTCTTGCAAGAGATAAGGTCGGTTGAATTATTTTATACTTCATTAAATTTAGCCTATTGTAACTTGAGGTTGCTAAGTATAAAAGCATAGAAGCTCAGTTTGGGTGAATTGATCTCAGTTGACCTGGATTTGGGGTAAAAAACTGACCAATCATTTGCAAACCAGTCCTTTGTCCCTGATATGACCTGGTCAAAGTCTTGAGTGGCCTGCTGTGCTGTGTCTTAAATCATAGCTATGATTACATGTCACTTCACTGATTCTGTAGAACTGTGATGGTCTAACAAGTGCTATTCTGCTAGGTCATTTAAATTTCTTTTATTTCCTCTCATTAATTTTGCAAGCATCACACACTAAAAGGCAAGGACACATTTCAGTCATTAGGAAGTTATTTTATTATTATTATCTTCAGTTTTAATAAGGTTATTGTACTACTTCCTTATAGGTAAAAGAATCAAAGGACAGGGCAATGATTGTGCTTAATCCATATCGTACATCTGGCCCTCATGATTTTGTGAATGGTAACCTGGATTACCAACAGGCTAACGAAACTGCCCCTTTTGTGTTTGTCTCATTGCTGGAATTTGTGAGTGAAATATATCAGGTTGGTCTTGAAATTTCATTGAAACACTTTTGGACTTCCAATTCTCAGAATTTTTGTAGTTTTATTTGTGGATTAAGATTTAAAAAACCGATGTTGTAATTTATGATGATGATGATTTGCACCCTATTTTTGACTCAACCATATTGAGTTTCTATAAACACTTATTCTCATCTTTTTTCAATGGTTTATGTTTGTACTTTCAGAAAGAACCTGAGCTGCTTTCTGGAAATGATGTTTTATGGACGTTTGTCAACTTTGCTGGAGAGGATCATACTAATTTTCAAACACTTGTGGCTTTCTTGAAAATGCTGAGCACTTTGGTATGTCAATTGAATTCTTCTTTTTCTGCCTGGATGAATGAATTTCCTAAATTCTTGTTAATGACTTTGTTAACTCATTGTGGAATGTACCTCACAGGCTTTTAGTCAGGAAGGTGCTGCAAAGGTTAATGATCTACTTAAGGGCAAAGCATTCCGGTCTGTTGGATGGAATACATTGTTTGATTGTCTAACAATATATGATGAGAAGTTCAAACAATCCCTTCAGACTGCTGGTTCCTTGTTGCCTGAATTTCAGGAGGGGGATGCAAAAGCCCTTGTTGCATATCTGGATGTGCTTCAGAAGGTTTTGACCTGTTTATTCTCGTTTTGTGTGCTTTGACCTATCTGCTTGGATCTTGTCTTTTTTTGGTGAGGGGT
>JAOQMS010000007.1:30620346-30643947 GCA_027563885.1 Erythroxylum longipes
GGGGGGGGCTGGTTGATGTTACTGCTATTAGAAGTAAGCTTATCAATGCATTCGTACTTCTAGACATAAACTCCCCTTTTCACAAGCAAATTCTGACTATTTGCTTTTTTGCTGTAGGTGTTAGAAAATGGGCATCCTATTGAAAGGAAGAATTGGTTTCAGGACATTGAACCACTGTTCAAACTCCTTAGTTATGAAACTGTGCCACCATATTTGAAGGTTTATGATTTTTCATCTCAATATTGGAATCTTACGCTGGATTGTTTGCCTTTTCTCTGAATTAGCATGGTTTGCCTTTTCAGGGTGCTCTTCGGAATACTATAGCTACTTTTGTCCGTATATCTCCAGAACTAAAAGATGTCATTTGGGTTTATCTTGAGCAATATGATTTACCAGTAGTCCTTGGAACTCATGGTGGAAACAGTGCTCAGCCAGTGATGACACAGGTTAGATTTGTGAGGATGTTTCAGATTTGATTCCAGTAGATGAACCTACTTTTTACTACTTTGGGTAAAGATACGGGTAAATCTACCTGCATGGTTTTTATTATCTGTTATATCATGATCATTTTTAATTCTTTTACTTGGTCAGTCTCGCCAATCTTGTACTAGTGCCTGCATTTTAGTCAGGATGCAGACTTGGATGATGGAAAAATGATCTTGCTTATTTCCTTATTCTCTATTATAGTGCAAAACTATCTTGTTGAAGTTTGATGATGGCAGGTCTATGATATGCAATATGAGTTGAATGAAATAGAAGCAAGGAGAGAACGATATCCTTCAACAATATCTTTCCTTAACCTGTTAAATGCTCTTATTGCAGAGGAAAAAGATATGAGTGATAGAGGGCGTAGGTACTTGTCAATTGTCTCCTCTGTTCAATTACTAGATCATTTTTTCCCCCTGCATGCATTCATGACATTCAGGATGTTTGTGCAGATATATTGGCATCTTTAGGTTTATTTATGATCATGTGTTTGGACCATTCCCTCAGAGGGCGTATGCAGATCCTTGTGAGAAATGGCAGTTAGTCTTTTCTTGTCTCCAACATTTTCACACGTAAGCCTTCTCTTTTTCATTTGCTTTTCCAGTTTCCTAGAACTTTAAAGTCTGGGTGCTTACTTCTCGTGAGTCATATGTTTTTCAATGGGATTCTTGTTAAAAAAATAGACTTGCTTTTTAAATGGAATTTGCAGGATGTTGAGCAGGTATGACATTCATGATGAAGATATTGACAATGCTGGTGGTCAGTCATCTACACTCCAGACTCAGCTTCCTTTCTTAGAGCTGCTTAAAGTAAGTGTTATCACTCAAATTTGGTTGAAAAATGTCTGCAAATGCATGGGAAATGGCAGTCGTTTTCATTTATTTATTTATTTCAGTTGTGATTCTAAGTGAGGCTGTTGTTTTCAGCATAAGAATCCTGATCTGAAAGTTATTAGTAATCCTGAAAAATGCCGTAGGCTATGTCGTAAACCTTGATAGAGTTTGCAGTATTTGGAAAATTAGATGGAACTATTATTATACTTGTTAATATTCTAGTCACAATTTCCTCTGCTTGTAACTTTGCCAATACTAGATCATGGCTTTCCCTTTTACTACCTCTTCCTATACTATGTGGCTAATGTGCACCATGTTTAACTCCCTTTTGTGACTGCTTATTTCATTATTTTGTTTCTACCTTGCTGTGTTGTGGGCTTCTGCTTCCTAACGTTTTCAGGAAACTTCTGTTTTCTAAGGACTTCATGAGTGGCAAGACTGTTTTCCGGAATATCATGGGCATCCTTCTTCCAGGTGTCAATTCAGTCATCACTGAGCGAACCACTCAAATTCATGGGCAGTTTCTTGAAAAGGCCGTGCAACTGTCTTTGGAAATTATGCTTCTTGTCTTGGAGAAGGATGTAATAGTTTCTGATTACTGGCGGCCTCTATATCAGGTGCTTAATTGTTGAGATTCTGAGTGGTCTTACAGATTTTACAATTACAGATTCTTCAACACAATGCAGTGGGGGGTTTAATGTAATTATTGAAGTACATTATTGATTCTTTTGTTTAATTTCCATTTAAAATGGTCACGGTATGAAACTTGTATTACATTATGTTAAGATACATTTCTTTGTAGCACTAGATGGTAAATCTTGTTTACTGCTATATTTTTTGTATTCTCTGACACATTAAAATCATCAATTACTTATTATTACATTAATTGGGTCAAGTTAACTTGGGTTGCTTAATTGAATCTTTTGATGAATTAAGATGAATTAAGCATATAACATGATAAAAACCGTATGGCTACCTTACATGGACAGTCTACATGCTTAATCTTAGTCATAGAATCTTTGGTGAATTAAGCATTATAACATGATAAAAGCCAGGTTATCAATCTGACAAGTAGCAGTAGGAAAATTTGTTTTTTGAGACATTCCTCTTTGTAATGGGAGACATTTGATTCCATCTGGTAAATTTTGTTCCGTATTGCTGCCTTCTGAAACCAAGATTTTGTTGGTCATGTTCTCTATTTCTATTCTTCAGATGTGTCCATGGTGGCATAGACTTGAGTACGTGACCAGGTTATCCATCTGATTAGAAAACTGCAGATTCGAAATCATGTTTAACTTTGATATCGTGACCAATGCTCTATTCAGGCCAGCTTATGCTTGGTTTTTAGTTATCGTGTTTGTTTTCCAACTTGCCATGGTTTGTCCTGTGTAGCCTTTGGACGTCATACTCTCTCAAGATCATAATCAAGTTGTTGCGCTGCTGGAGTATGTTAGATATGATTTTCTACCTCGAATTCAGCAATGTTCTATTAAGATCATGAGTATTTTAAGGTGCCTCCTTTTCTCATTTATTCTACTATTTGTATTATGGTTCGAATCAAAATATTTGTGCTTATATTTGATGTGTTTCCTTAAGTAAGTAAAGTATGTTTTGGGGGATCCATGAATTGGCCTGTGATTATAGGTGTTTAGATATATTATTGTTTCTTGGCTGTTAAATGCATATGAAGAGGCTGGAACTAAAATTTTGTGATATTGGGTGACAGTTCCCGCATGGTTGGTCTTGTTCAAATATTGTTGAAATCAAATGCTGCAAATTCTTTGGTTGAGGATTATGCAGCCTGTCTAGAGTTACGATCAGAAGAGTGTCAGATAATAGAGAATAGTGCTGATGACACTGGAGTTCTGATAACGCAAGTAAGTTTCCTTTCTTTGATTGTCGCCTCTAATTTAATCTTTCAGCATAAAATTTCACCTACTTTTGTTTTTTGAAAATTGACAGATTTCGTTATATAGATATATATAAAAATTTCACTTACTTGTCTTCTCTTATACACATTTGTGCAGCTTCTAATAGATAATATTAGTCGACCAGCTCCAAATATTACACATTTGCTGCTTAGGTTTGATCTTGACAGTTCAATCGAAAGGACAGTTTTGCAGCCAAAGTTTCACTATAGGTGTTGTTAGTTGCATTCTGCCTATCACTTATTATTTTTATACCTGATGCTTGTATGATAAAGTTGACATGGATTCTTCAAATTGTAGTTGCTTGAAGGTTATTCTTGAAATGTTGGAGAAACTTTTGAAGCCAGATATAAATGCACTGCTTCACGAGTTCTGTTTTCAGGTTGGATGCTACTTCATCTGATGTTGAATTATACATATAATTCTGATATGGAGCATGGGATTTTCTTTACTTCCTGAAATTTTAGATATGTAACTGTTTGTTTTGTGTAGATCCTTTATGACTTGTGCTTGGATCCATTAACAAGTGGCCCAACCATGGAATTATTGAGCAGCAGAAGATATCAATTCTTTGTAAAGGTGCATTTAAGATTCAGTTTTAATCCAACAAATGGTTATGCTTGTATGTAAATAAATTCCTTTTCCGGTGATAGCATCTTGATACAATTGGTGTTGCTCCACTCCCTAAGCGACAAGGCAATCAACCTCTACGCATCAGTTCTCTTCACCAGGTTTCAGACTTCTGTCTGTCTTAATTGATGCACTATTCCTGTGCTTATGCAGTTACTGTTTTATTCAGCTTTTACAGGAGTTCACTAACTGTTTCGCTTTTACATTTGTCAAGATGTTATATTGATGTGTATTAGGTGGTATGGGCACTGCAATCCTGATTCACAAATGATTGCAACAATGGAGTTGATAATTTATGTGTGTAAAAATTTTAGTTAACAAACTAAATAATGTTGGAGATTTGAACACATTTTTGACATCATGATCAAGGCCTGGTATTTTGTAACTTATTACCATGGTGCTATTGGTTCACTTGATGTATTAGTTGCAAACTGGTATTTACGGTTTTGTTTTTTTTCCTCTGTAGTTCATCTACCTAAATGCCTCTGCTGTTGGGGGATAGTTGTTTGAAGCTATTTAGAATTATGAACAGCACAAGTTTGGATTTGCTTCCAATTTGAAATTATTTGCATATACATGATTCCAGTGTGTATTACTACACCACTGATTTGTGCTTTCTTTTGATTTTATGTAATTAATTTACAGAATTTTGCTCTCCAATATGTGGTAATGGTTACAAGTGTACTAAGTTCCACATTGTGTTGTTTCATAACTTTTGCTAGAGAGCGTGGCTGTTGAAGCTTTTAGCTTTAGAGCTGCATTGTGGTCAGGTGGGAAGCTCCAATCACCGAGAAGCATGCAAAAGTATAATTGCTTACCTTTTTGGAAATGAAATAACATTAAATGGCTCTGATCTCTTCACTGGTCAAAATGGCCTTGAGCATGCTGGAACGCGATTGATGAGCAAGAGCAAGGTATTGCCATTCTGCATATGAATCTTTTTATCTGTGTTTTATAGGAGGGCAATAGTTAGAAGTTAAATTGATGAAAAGAACATTTTTTGTTTCAATATAGAAGCTTCACTGAATCATTCTTCCAGGGGAAAGCATGCTATGGTTTTCTCTTTCAAAAAGTTTTACAGTTTTCCCTTCTTTCATTAAGGTGTTGGAGCTTCTTGAAGTCGTGCAATTTAGATCTCCAGATACCAGTGTGAAGCTTCCTCAGACTGCTTCCAGTATAAAATTTGACTTGCTGGTAAGCTTACAGTCTTAAGTGGCACTTGTAATTGTTCATATAATGGTTGTTCATTATACTTTCGTAGACAGAGGAGATACTTGGGGATCCAAAGACTTCGGGAAATGGCGGTATCTATTATTACTCTGAACGTGGTGATCGTCTGATAGATCTCACTACTTTACGAGATAAGCTGTGGCAGGTTGGTTGTTTTGTTTTAGCCCGTGTTGCAGATTGAACAGCTCTCTCATTTTACTTATCCTTAAATTGTAATTTCAGATAGAAGTATCTCAGCACTCAATTTCTTTTTGCCTTTTATCTATTCCTCAGAAATTCAATTCAGTTTACCCCCAGTTAAATAACTTTGGAATTGAAGCTGAGCTCAATGAAGTAAGAGAGGCAATTCAAGGGGTCCTGAGATGGGGTTGGAGGTATAACAAGAACTTAGAAGAACAAGCTGCACAACTTCATATGTTAACTGGCTGGTCACAAATAGTTGAGGTCCATTTCTAAATACCTGAGATTCACATATGTTCTTTTAATCTCTGCTACTGCAGGATGATGTAATATTTGATAATGATTCTGGTTTCCTTTTCTAACCATTTGACCATTTTGATCCACAAACTTATTTTTTCAGGTTTCTGCATCGAAGAGAATATCTTCACTTGAAAATCGATCTGAGATTTTGTATCAGTAAGGCTTTATTTGTTTTCAACCTTTTTCTAACTCTTCAACAATTTGTGATTGATTTTCATCATTGTCAGGGTTCTTGATGCCTCCCTGACTGCTTCTGCTTCTCCAGACTGTTCGTTGAGGATGACATTCATATTGACCCAGGCATCTTTTCTCATCTGAGCTTGATTCCTTTATCTGACAAGGGTGATTGTCCATTCTTCTCTTTACCACGGCTAGTTTGATCATGGTTTGTTTGTAGGTTGCACTTACGTGTATGGCTAAGTTACGCGATGAAAGGTTTCTATGCCCCGGTGGTTTAAACTCAGACAGTGTCACCTGTCTTGATATAATCACAGTCAAACAATTGTCAAATGGTGCTTGTCACTCTGTATTGTTTAAACTTATCATGGCAATTATGAGAAATGAATCCTCTGAAGCTTTGAGAAGACGGTACGTCTCCTCATTGTTTCTTGCCGTGCTTTAACTTCTGTGTCAAAATGAACTTCTTGTCAACAATTGACCATTCTTTATCTTCTGTCCTGGTCTTTTTCCTGGTCAGCCAATATGCTCTGCTACTGAGCTATTTTCAGTATTGCCGACATACCCTTGATCCGGATGTTCCAACAACTGTCTTGCAATTCTTGTTGCTTGATGAGCAGGAGAGTGAGGATCTGGATCTTTTAAAGGTGATTAGACTCCCAAATCATCTTGCAACTAAACCTTCTGACAGAAATGTATTAATCAAATGTTGCTTTTTTTTTTTTCTTTCTTAGATTGACAGAGATCAGGCAGAACTAGCCCGTGCAAATTTCTCAATTCTTAGAAAAGAAGCTCAGTCCCTACTGGATTTGGTTAGTTTCATATATTCAATTTCGATGTGAATAATCATAATTCATAAACTTTAAATATTTAAATGGGTATTCTGGTGAAGAGATCAAAAACTTGTTTTGAGAATGGTTGCCATCTTGAGAGGTAACTGGGGGGCCCAAGCATGTACAATGTTTACAGAGACCAGTTATTTATATGACTTTAAGGCTTCACAGTTTTCAGTCTTAATTGTAATTTGTGATGTAGTTGCTTCATAATTCAGTTTACTATTTCTTTTGCTCCAATTTTCATATGATCTCCTCAGATAATAAAGGATGCAACACAAGGTAGTGAACCTGGGAAGACAATTGCGCTTTATGTTTTAGAGTCTTTGATTAGTATTGACGATGAAAGATATTTTCTAAGTCAACTTCAGAGCAGAGGATTTTTAAGATCTTGCTTTATGGGCATCAGCAGTGTTTCCTACGAGGTGCCAGATTTTATTTTCCCCTTATGTTACTGTTTCATTTGAAAAATAATGCTCTTCTAATCTTCTTTATTTATTTGTTCTTGTATGTTATAATGCATCTTAAGTTTCTCTGATGAAATGAATAGATTTCTTAGATTCAGTACTTCATAGATTTAGTTCTGGCAGTCATGCCTTCTTTTGCATGTACTCTAAGGCAGATTGTTAGAACCTTCTGCAAATACTAACGATAAAGTGGCAATAAGCTTTAGAATTGTTGTAGTTTGAAGTGTGTCATCTAGGGGGAAAGGGAACACATATTGTCATCTAGGGGGAAAGGGAACACATATAATACTCCAGCTAGACACCGACTTCATGCCTATCCAGGATACCTTTTTTTTGGTCTTCATTTATATATGGTATAGTAGATATTCCATTGATATTTGAAATTCAATTGAAAGCAACTCCATGGTAACTTGCAACATGTGTGGCGTTCTTTAATTATTGGGCCACTGTACGTGTGTGTTCTTTTTCTTCTTATTTGATTATAGTGATTGCATAACAGAAGTCCTAAACTTTCAATTTAGGAAGGTGGACTTTCTCTAGATTCATTGCAGCGAGCTTGCACTCTTGAGGCTGAGCTGTCATTACTGTTGAGAATTAGCCTCAAGTATGGAAAATCTGGTGCTCAAGTTTTGTTTTCCATGGGTGCTTTGGAGCATATTGCTTCATGTAAGGCTGTGAATATACAGGTAATGAAAATATCCATCTTCTCATAAACCTTTTGAGTTTGATTCATTTGACATGAACTGAGGCCTAAAGAACTACCTCCAGATAAGATTAAGGCGGTTTGATCCTAAACTTCGCCAAAATGTGGTTGTGGATATTGATAAGCAAAGGATGATCGTAACTCCCATTTTGAGATTGGTGTTTTCTTTGTCATCATTAGTTGATACGTCTGAGATTTTTGAGGTAGGCCTTTTTTTTTCAATACTCCTTGTTTCTATGTCAAGTCTGTTTCAATCTTAACAATACTTGCACTTCTTTCTCTCTATTAATATCTAATATCTGAACCGAATTTGATGGTTCCCTCAAGTTCATTTAGTTTTTTCTTCATGATTCCCTTCTAGATATGCTTTTTGTATAAATTTTCTATGTGCTTCGAAAATCATTCCTTACATGCATTTCATTTTGGGCTATGTTTATGTCGCAAACAAAGATTTCTGTTCTGTGAAACTTATTGAAGATTAGAATGATTTCTGAAACTAATACTTCAGGTGTATTTGTTGCCTACTGGAAGCCAAAATTGATACTAATGATGCTTCAGTAACTTGTTATGAACTTGTAGTTATCTTCTACTTTTCTTTTACATAAGTGGATGGCTACATGTGAGACAAACCAACTACACAATGCATCCGCTGAGCTTTAACTGACTCAGGCTCTTTTTTGGTTGTGTAATCTCAACTTGCTTGAACTTAAGACATCAGAAAACGTACTTTTACAATAATTTGCAAATTTCTATTTTTCCAGTTATTTATTGAATGTTTAGTTGTGTTCTGCTGTAGCTGTCTTCTCGATGTTTCTACTCATTCAATTGAATTGTCAAATCTGTTTAATCATTGCTTCTTCCCATGTCTGTATATTTTGTAGGTGAAGAATAAAGTTGTACGTGAAGTTATAGATTTTGTTAAAGGACATCAAGTGCTCTTTGATCAAATTCTTCGGGAAGATATTTCTGAAGCAGATGAGTTGACAATGGAGCAAATTAATCTTGTTGTTGGAATACTTAGCAAGGTAACAATATGAATATGACAGTGACAATGCTGGAATAATGAGTCACAGTTTCACCAGTTGTCATTGGGCGGATGTTGGACATTGCATCTATTTATGGTTGCTAAAAGAAAGCCTAATGTTATATTATATTAAATTGTTCCTGTCCTTGGGTGTTCTTTCATTCTGTATACGCATAGTTTCTTCCTTTGTACATGAAGTTTATGTACTTCCATGGGCTTGGTGCTAAATTGAAATTGTTCTTTATTATGGTATTGTAGGTATGGCCTTATGAAGAGAATGACGAGTTTGGTTTTGTTCAAGGGCTCTTCAGTATGATGTGTGCTCTTTTTGCTTATGAGTCAGATAATGCTGCTGTTGTCGGACCAGTACAGTCTTCTAAGGTATGCTTATGTTTCATGTGAGGAGATCTCCCATCCCAAGGAATGAGATAATTTCATGATTGTATCCGATAATAATTATTCTTTTATGTAAATGGTCAGGGTAAAAGGAAGTTAGAACTCTACACATCTAGGCTATGCTTCAGTCTGAGTTCCTATCTCTATTTTCTAGTCACAAGGAAATCTCTGAGACTCCAGGTATATATAGACATTTAGGGGGTGGTCCTCCATGTCCCTGTGTAAACCCATGTTTTTTATCCTGAGAAAGAATAAATACTTGTATGATTGACACAACGTGTGACAGGTTTCTGAGAATTCAAACAATTACCATTCTCCTGCTGTCATACAACCCACTTTGAGTTCAATTGCTTCCCTTCTTAGTTCTGTCACAAATTCTCTTGAGAGAGTCACGGAGGAGAAATCCTTACTACTAAACAAGGTGGGATAACCTTAATATAATTATGTGTAGCCTTCTTTCTGCCTTTTTATTCCTGTAATTGATCGAAATTGAATTTTTTTAATTTCTGGTTTTCCAGATTCGAGATATAAATGAGTTGTCCAGGCAAGAAGTGGATGAAATTATAAATATGTATGTTCATAAAGATCATGTTTTATCATATGATGACATACAGAAAAGGTATACCATTTCGGTTTCTCTCTTTACTAACTTTTTGATAATATGGTGTAGTTGTCTTGCAAGTTATTGGCCCTATTGATATCCCATTATCTAGTTGTTGAACGTAATCTATGAGTTTCAATAATTGAACGATTTCCTCTATTTCAACCAGGTAATTGATGGAAAATTTCCATCTAAAGGTAAAACCAAAAATGTTAGTACAATGAATAAAATAATCGAACATATTAGTTTGTAGGGGTTGGTGGCAACATACCTTTCATGATTTCTCCAATAGTGCCCCAGTAACCTTGGTTGCATTTGTTATTTGATTGGTTTAGTTATGTAACCTCAAGAAAATTGCAATGTTTTTGTACTCTTATTTTTGCAGGAGGTACATTGCGATGGTGGAAATGTGCCGTGTGGCTGGCAGTAAAGATCAGCTAATTAGCTTGTTACTGCCACTTGCGGAGCATATATTAAACATAATCCTTGTTCACTATCAGGATGGGTATGCCTTTTTGTCTTTATTTATGCTTTATTTTCTTATTTCCCACACTTGTTAGGTTTGTGCTGTCACTGGGATAAGTGATTTGGGCACGTATGACTTATATACAACTATGTTTATAATGAAGCATGTACAACTATGTTTATAATGAAGCATCGTGTCATATTGGAGTTACGATTTTGTTCAATGTTGATTTGATATGTTATTGCTTTTGAGGATGGATTTTTTCATTTTTATTGGCAGCTCTGCAACATCTGATGCCAGTGTTGCAAGGAAAGCAATTACATATGGTGGAAAGTCGGACTCTGGACAGGCTGTACCTTCATTGTGTGCAAAGCTGGTTCCAACTTTGGAACGGCTTGAGATACTAAATGAGGTATGCAGCTATCCACTTTATTCCTTCATATTCAGTAAGACATCCAAGTACCACGATGAAATCCATCTGGTATATCATGGTTTAAACATAATGAAATAAAGTTGTTAATTGACTTGGGTTTGAAGTTGTGGCACAAAGAGGATTATTAGAAATAACAACTCGGATAAAGGTCGCCATTTACATGTATGAGGATTACCGATTGTGCTGTTACAAAAATCAGTTATACACTTATACTTGTGTATTTATTGAAATGATTTTTGGAATGTTTCTAAGTGCCTTTCCAATTCCCATCTTCCTGAGGTTAAAAATATTGTTTTATCATATTCAGAAACAGTAAGCTGTAAGCATGTTATTCGATTAATTGGAAGTTTCCTGTTAATCCATCGATCAAAGGTCTCGTGTATCCAGTTTCTGGTCTTGATTGTTATATTTTAGTGATATTAATATTGTAATATAATGGCGCTCCCAAGCACGTAAAGCAGATCCTACCATTTAAGTGCGAACATCTGTTGCTTTTTCCTCTAATGATGTTTTTCCTTTTGGTGGCTGTTGCTTATTACAGGATAAAGTAGGCCACAATCTTAAGGTGTTCTGTAGATTAGTTATAGCGCTGAAAGAAATGGCTATCGAGAAGTTGACGACGTCATGAGAATTGTCCATGTACAATAAGGATTCCTCCTGTGAAAAGATTGTCGGCCATAGTTGTTTTGTTCATGTCACTGTACATCACCTAGTTGTATAACCTGTAATATTTCAGTTTTGGCTTAAAATATACTCCTTTCACTGAAATTGTTCAAATTCAGACCTTTGGTCTTTCGTAGAATTTTGACGCGGAAGGAAAATGGAGAACTTTGGAGGGAGTTTTGTATGTAAATATGATGCTTTTGATTCGTAATTACAGGAGAATCTTTATATAAGCCAAATGTCTGTGAAGAGACCAACAAGAAGCACCCAAAGCTCTTATATATTGCACTGAGGCATGTACAAACATAATGTAGACTAATACATATGAAATTGAGATTCAATTTACAGAAGCAGTATCTATTAACCTGCAAGAAAAGCTTATCATCTGAGAGAGACCCATCAAGTACTTTAGTGTGAAATTTTGAGACCCTTGTTTTGGCATCTAAAGGGACCCCAAGGTAGTTTGAAACATGAATGTCACCACTTTAGGAGCTTTTAGGTACACTGGTTTTTGAGGGGCCAGCTCTCTCCACCATGACATCGTAGAGTTGTTTGCCATTCTGTTCATAGCAATCAAGAGCACATATCAGATGAGTTGGAATGAAACAGGTCCAAAACCTTTATCACTAACATCACAATATATGATCACAAAGCCTTACAAAAATCACTGGAAAGAAATGCACTTGTCCTTCAGGTTTTGTTTGTGTCTCTTTAAAATACACCAGAATTGGGAAATTTGGCCACCACAGTTCCCAGTTCACAAATGTTGAATATCTGAGAGAAACAATAGGATAAGAAGCTTTATTTTTATCCATGGAACTTGGGGAAGAGCACACAAGCTACTTACTTCCAGCGGTTCTTTCCTCCAACAAACACATTTTCACCTGATTCCTGAAGCTGGTCTCCAATCTTCACTTCCTGCAACCATCAACAACAAACAAGAATAGAATTTGGTTTACATTGTCTTTTTAACCATCAGAACTAAATTTCATGAGAACATAAGAAGCCTTAGAAACTACATTGGTCGAATGATTCATAACGAAAGTGCTCAGAAGATGTTGGCTAAGGAGTGGAGTGATTCATCTTCATTCCAGAGATTATAGACAATTAATAACAGGCAAAGAAGATCATTAAAAAATAAGAAGGAAACAGGCATTTAGTATAGATATCAAGTGAACTTACCAGAGCCTCATCATCAAAAACAAATCTCACTCTAGTAGTCTGCAAGCAAGAAACAGAGATTACATTAACTAGAAACAAGTCATTAGCTGGTTTATGAGGAAAAACAGAGGACAGACTAGAAGATAACAAACGCACCATTTGCCGCACATGATAATCTATGCAACAAATCTATGCAACAAAACATAAAGTAAATTTCTAAAAAAAGGGTGAATACTGAGGATGAACACCATCTTAGTACTAAGTAAATATATCACTGATTGTATCTGACTAAGTTGTATTGTGAAAGACCTGAGCCCAAGCAATGAAGGTTGTCCTTTGACAGCTGATGAATATCAGCACATCTAACTTTCTAATGCATCCAGATTATGCATTATCAATTACCTGAAACAACAGGAGCAATCCCAGGAGACCAACAGGTGCAGCTGGCAATAGATTATTTGTATAAGTCAAGCCACCAGCTAAACCTGTTTCAACAGAAATTTCTCTCTTAAAGAAATGATATTTAATGGTTTCACCTATGAGGAGGAAGATTATATGCTTCCAGTAGAAAATGAAAAGCTTCATTTCTCATAGATTTGGTGTACATACCAAAGAGACCAAAAATCTTTACAGAATCCTTCAAGAAAGAAGCTCTGCTCTAAGAGCTAAATGAAGTTGTTGAATGTGCATATATTTAAACATGTGAAAAATACTTTGTCCAAGAACCATATACAAAGCAAATGGTTGTTTAATTACATGATTGTTGTTGTCCTCGTTATTCACTATCAAAAAGAAAGAGACCTTATAACAGAATTTATCAGCCTGCAGAATTCCAGTTTCATCCAATTCCATTAAGTTGAGTAATTGAATTGAGCATCATATGCAATTCCATTTGTCATTATATAATCCCAAAACGCTTGCTAAGCACTAACCAAGTAGGACAACTGGTATACGGTAATCTGGGTCGGGAATGACGGTCTCTTTCTTCTGCACTTTCCTTCCAAGCTGAGTCCATGTAACACGACAATAAGGTAAGAATATTAGCAATCTCTGCAGATGAAGTTGGACCATTTCTAAAACTAAAAAAAGTAGTAAACTTTAATTTATGAAGATCTTAGAACATAGAGAATTCTATAAATTCTTTCCATAGCAGTAGTTCTTCCAAAACCCAGATGAGATAACTCGTAAAATTACAAAGTACAGGATCACAAACCACTGAAGCAACCAAAAGGCTATGTCGACGGATGCTGCTAATTCCTGTCATGCGAAAACTTTGATTCCCCACTTCTTTCCCATGCAATGAACTCTTGAAGCTCACTAGCAATCCATTCAATTCCCTTTCTGTTTTAAACAAAAGCATCTAGTAAGTCTTGCAAAAGGAATTTGAACATGAAAAGCTTCCAATGGCATGCCCAGCAAGGGTTTTCAACCTTAGTTCGCAAACTTAATATTCTATATTGTAAAAGCAAACAAAGACGTTATATTTTGAGAGACAAAAACTTGATAAAATTGTAAACTTGAATCCAAAGGAACTTACTTTGAGAGGGGAGAAAGCAAACATTGGTAAACAGTGTGCCAGCCATCATTTTTGCTTTCTGGTTTTCAAGAGAGATTCGCCTGTTTTTACAAAACTTCATGGTGCCAGTTTGTTCCCTAAAATAGTCATTGACCTCAATGCCCTTTATCTTGCAACAAGTATTGCAGCGAGCTATGCTAAGAAGAAGGACATTGAAGTAAAATAAATGGGGTGATTGTCTTCTTTCTCACAAAAGTTGACCAAGTGAGCCTTATCTACTACTGAAGTTCTTGTTATCGCCAACATACGGAAACACCTGAAGAAACACACTTTTAGTGTCTTGTGGTATTACTTACGTTCATCTTATCTCAGCATACTCTTTGTTTGCTTTTTCTAATCTGTTGTTAATTCACAAAGGAACCAAGATTCAGATTTAACTTTAAATGGCAAACTCCATATGTTTCACTCCTGTTTGCTTGTTGAAGTCTCCAGACAAACCAGGTGCGGACATTTCTAATCTATTTGTTTAAGATTGATGACGGGTTGCTTTCTGCTTTACGCTTCCTATGATTTTGGATTGTTTCATAGTTCATGCTACCAAATTTTATTTCTATTTATGGGTCATTCTAGGATCGGTACTTCTTGGGGCCTCGGCCGCTGGACGGGTTCTTCGGGTAAACAGAGCTTTTCAAAGCTCAAAGACTTCTAAATTTCAGTCCTTGGAAGTCAAGGTTGGTGATTGCTATCTTGTATCCTTACTTGCTTAGTTCTTAGTAGAGGGCTAGGGTTTGTTGTGGGAAACGTGGCCTGGTTGCAGTGAGTACTCGCTAATTGACTGACCTCCATTCCCTATCTTACAATGAGTTGTATTCATTTGAAAATATTAACAAATTTGTGGAGGTTTGTATCACATAGATTGAAAACATACTGTCTTCATAAACTTGGGTGAAATTAATGAATGAAAATGCTTGAATATGTATTTTTTTAAAAAAAGTAGAATGCTTGGATATCTATTATAATCCATATGTGATCAATGCATATGTACTAAATGAACATTTACATATAATTTAGGTTGTTGTTTTAGGACGAGTTTTATTTCTTTCCTATTTCTGCTAATACTCGTCAGTGCAGATAATCCATCCTTTTGGACCTAAAGATATGTACTTTTAAGCGAGCTTGTCAAACACATGGCTGAAAGCTTTGTTGAAATCGTAAATGTGGGTGCATGCCTTAACTGAACTTAATATCTTGCCAAATGAATGCCCTTTAAAACAAGTGGAATGAGATGGTTTACTGCTGTGAACACTCTTGTTTTGTGCTTACGAAGATGGATGGACTAAGTATTCAAATAAACTAATATCGTCACGTCCTTTCTCCCTCCAAAAGGAGTCGTTTCCCAATTCTAAATTCACCGAACCAATACCTTGGAGGTAGGGTGTCAGTTATGCTGGAAAGCTCACCCTGATTAGAATTGAAAGTAAAGCGAAGATGGCTATTTATATAAACAAATGCTGACACACATACTTCCTATCAGCTGAGCATAGTAGAGCCTCATTATGTTCTTTCTTCTTTCTGAAGCATTTTTTCTTGAGATTCCCTTTTGGCTTTGGTTGACAGGCTGCAAACAGTAACCAAAGCAGTAAACCAAAAAGCATAGTGTGCTCTAACTGTGATGGAAATGGTAAGAACAAAGTTATTTACTTAAGAGTTCCCAAATATTTTCTATACATTTTTCTGTTATCTCTTGACAGTTGTGCAACAGTTACAAGGGCTTTCATTTACATTCTTTTTGAGTTAGGCTGAATAGCTACATATTTTTACGTTGCTACATGAATCGGTTTTGGAATCTGAATACAATTCTCTTTCTTACAATGATTTTGCTTTCCACATATGTCTTCAAATTTGTACGAGGGAACTTATTTTCTTTTCCTTGGTGATTTTAGCATTGCCAATGAACTGTTTGATGCAATTAAAGCTTTGAAATTTCTCACATAACAAAGAAGAATTTCCTGGTGGCATCATGGTACACAAAATATTTAACTTTATTCTCAGAGCTTTCTTACTGAACCATTTGTTTAGTTGAGGTAATGTATAGGTGCATTCAGATTACTGCAGAACATCGTTTTCAGATGCCTGATCTATAAATTTTGGATACTCCTTAACTGTCACTTAGACAAGCACGCATGTACATACATATATGGTTGAGTTATAAACTTTTGTCCATTCTGAATTTCTAATTCTACGAAGAAAAACTTGCTCTTTTATTTTAAACTACCAGGTGCTGTACAATGTTCTCAATGTAAAGGCACTGGAGTTAACTCTGTGGACCACTTCAATGGACAATTCAAGGCTGGAGGAATATGCTGGCTTTGCAGGTACGGCTACCTTCTGTTCCAGCTATTATACATCTGGCATTGTTTGATAGTCTCATTTCATCTTGAAAATAGCAGAGAACTGGGTCTTCTGATTTATTTTTCATATAAAAAACATTCACAATTGATATAATTTAAACAGTATAATGGTAGGTTCAGAGTCCATTTTTCCCCCTCTTTGTTTCTTTTCTGCTCATTATTCCTTTCCTTTGATATTCTTTTGATACTCATATTTAAAAAGCAAATATGATAAATAACTTATCAGATGATGGCATTTCTTTTACATCGATAAATGATTCAGTATCCAACTCCTGCAACTCTCTATTTCTGTGCAGAGGAAAAAGGGAAATGTTGTGTGGTGATTGTAATGGAGCTGGCTTTCTTGGTGGATTCATGAGCACATTCGATGATTGAAATTATATGGGAATTCATCTTTTGAGTTAGTTATGTTGATCCTCTCATCTGCTTGCTGGATTACTGCCACCTTGTGTCAAAAATGGCAATGCCATGCAACAGATGACAGACTTTGAAATTTTTGTACTTCCAAGTGTGACTTCCACAAGTCCTTTCGCTTAATTGTGGCATCCACAAGGTTTTCAGTAAAACATCGTGGCGATATCATGTTCGTTTCGTCTACATTTTCTGAATAATGCAGAAATGAGCTGCACTCTCTGATATGTGTTCTTTGTGGTGGTAACACCTACTAATGACTCAATTCTCAACCACAAATGAAATCCAACATAGTAATAACAGATAATGCGACTTACATGTCGTAATGCTAAGTTCAGTAATATTTAGGATGAAGTTCCAGAGCATAAGCAGAAACATCCAAAGCATCAAGTTTATAGCCAATCATCAATCCTGTCCACCTGAAACATATCCACGTGCAGAGAAAAATAGGAAACGAACCATATAATCCTAGCAACTTGATAACTAAAGAATAGGTGTTGTGCTGTTTCGATTTCTTCATTAGAGAAACACAAGGAAGCGTAGGTGATAAATCTTTGAGGTGATTGAAAATGAAAACAAGGATACAGAATTTAATTTAGTATACAAAGGATTCGACTTCTAGATAAATAATAATAATCACATTAAAATTTTGATCGGATTATTACTGATACAATGATATATTAAAACTGGAACATTGGTTTAAGGATGTTCCATCTCCACACATTTCGTTTATAATATTACGACGTTACAACTTTAGAGAATTGCACTGCTTAGACTTTGCCAAGGCTCTCAATATTACATCACTCTGATTTTTCGTAGAACTTATCAACTAATATTGAAACTAGAAACTTGTATATATGGATATGATTCTGTCATACAGAAATCAGACTTCTTGTGCTGAGATACGAGAAAGCTCACTCAACGTCATTTAAGCATATTACACCTATGTCAGTATCTGAGACATGGACACAACATCATCCATTATGTGTGAAGGAACAAAAACAGAGTAAAAAGAGATGACCCTGTTTCCCTTAACATAGTACCATTACCTAAGATTTAGCTACTTGTTCCATGATAGGAACTTTCTTCCAAGTATTATCTTCCAACCCACTTAATTTCAGTGGTGGCAACGAGAAAACACTAACAGTTGAGCTCCCGCTCCGAATTTCTTGCAAAACACGCAAAGCTGATATGGTGCTCTTCATATACAAACTCTCCATGTGCTCGATTTCTGCAAGTTCCTTGGGTACTCTGCTCAGGCCATCATTCTGGTTATTAGCAGAAGTTGAGGGATTACACCCTTCATCTCCCTCTGCAGCTTCAACTGAAGATGCTGGTTCTCTCATGGGGAAGAGGCGGTCAAGCATTGTCTCACATTCTTTAACAAGCTTGTATAGCAAATCGGTGGTGAAGAATGGCTGCTGCAAAACCCTTTGTATGAAGGGTAAGCGAATAAGTGCACCAGTTCTTTTGTCGTACTTCTTCAGTATCTTCACCAATCCTGTTAAAAAAACAAAAAGTTGCTATCCAAATCAAGTCAAGTTTTAAATTTAGACACTTCCCACATAAACCTGTCCAATACAGTACCTGTATAGTTGAGGGCACTGTAGTTCTCCAGCAAAACCATCTCCCCGTGGAAGTCTACAATCTCCTTCCGAATCTTAATCATCTCTTCATTAGAATCCTTGGCCTTTGCCACCCCATCCTGCAATTCCTGCAGCAAAGTTACAGACTTTTGAGTTTCCATTCCACATTACCAACGACTTGAACTGAATTTCTGTACAAGACATCATCCTTGAAGGTGTTGGGAGAAATGTTCTCTACGAAGTAATCAAGTTGTGAGAGTGTTTAGAATATACCAAACCAAAGGCACAATACATAGACAATGAGTGCGAGCCGGTTGTATGTTAAATCACCTAACACCTGGCAAAATCCTATTGGCAAAATCAGTAACGGCTTTTAACTACCCGTTACTTTGACACTTGCTCAATCCAGTTACCTACTACCAAACTCCTTACGACGTCGTTGCACTCGGATTGTAACCGTTTTCTTCTATAAAAAATGCCTCCGATTAAACACTTTTTTCCCGGAAACCAAACAACATATCGTAACCGTTTTAACCCCAAAAAGAGAGAGAGAGAGAGAGAGAGAAGAGGTACGTACCTTCAATCTGATGATGTACTCTTCCTCCTTCTCCATGAAAAAGGAGTTGAATTTCTCGAGCTCATCCTCCAACAGCCTAATGAAATTGATCTCCTCTTCGGTCATTTCTTTTTTACTGTCAGCCGCGTCCAATCTGGGGCGCCTTCCAGGGCGCTCCTTGAGAGGGTCCAGGAGCTTCAGTCGCTTCTTTAGCTCCTTATAAGATAAGAACTTGTCGCGCCACTCGGGCAACGTCTCTTCAATCTGGTTGCTAAGGCTTTTCCCGAACTTCATGATCTTTACAAGATAGTCGCAGTATAATTCGTTTGTAAGAGGAAGGGGTGTTTGGTTAGCGAGAAAATGATTAAACAAAAAAAGGTGTTGAGCGAAAAAGGGAGGGAGGGAGAGGGAGGGAGAGAGAAAGGGACCGAAGGGTTGGATTGGTATAAATAATAATTAGAAGCAGAGAGAAGGAATATTCGGGAGGGTAGTATTGGAATATCCGTTTGCGCTGTGGAGAGTGGAGAGTATATCTCTGGTTTTATTCCTTTTGGAGAGAGATGATAGGAGCTAAAGAGACTACTTTTTTATCTTTCTTTTTTATTATTTATTCATTATCAAACTGACACGTGGCAATCTCTAAAATTGTTGATAAAATATATTAAATATTACTGATATTTATTTAAATTTTATTTAAACTAAAAATTTGTTATAGGTTGAATTATATTTAGTTAACTTTAATTAAATTAAATTGTTATTTTGTACTATTTAATTAATTTATGTATAATATTGATATTATTTATATTTTACCTTTATTTTTTAAACAGTAACTTTAATTAAATTAAGATAAGACTGCATATTATTAAACATTCTTAAATTTCGCATATTATACTAAGTGGTGTTGTTATTTTTAACAAATGTTAAGAAGAGTACGAATTAAGAAATTTATCAAAATTACTCACCATAATGTTATATTTTTTACTTGCTTATAAACTATATATTTTTAATCAAATATTCAATAAATAGCGATTAGAACTTTTATTTCCTAAAATATACATTTAAAACAAATTAATAGCTTCAACGTAAAAGAAGTGAAGTTTGCTAATCAATCACGAAAGGTATAATTCCAATGGCATTAGAGAATATCCACAAACTATTCTTTGCATTTGACCATTACAAGCTCCAAAATGGTCCCTCAAAAGTTGATAAATTATTCTTTGGTCCTTTTGTCCCGATTGGCAAAGTCAACCAAAATGGGAATAGAGTAGATGTTTCCAACACTGGCAGATTCTGATCCAAATAGTCGAGGAATATTCTTTTTTTAATATATATTTATTTATAGAACGGAAATGAAACAAAGAAGCTACCGACTAAAACCAACCCCAATCAAGTCCGCCTCAACAAGGGCAGATAATTTTATGGGACAACAATCTCATATTGAACATTCAATATCCTCGCCGAATCCTGATAAAGTAATTAAAATTATATTCTAAGAATCACTAAGAATAAATGTTTTGAAAATTAGACTGGCTATTAAATTAATAAGATGAAAAGTTTAAGGTTTGAAAAGTTTTAAACTGTTATAAAATTAACTAAAGATTGAATAAAATTAAAGAAATTAAAATATAATTAAAAACAAATGTCTTTACTTATCAAACAAATAAAAAAGAAATTGTTAAAGAAAAATTAATTAATTAATTAATAATATTTTATAAATGTTTATTAATTTACAAAAATTGACAATTAATTAATAAATTGATCAATTTTTAACAATAAAGTTACTAACGTAAATCAAATTAAAAATTTAAAAATCGAAACCGATTAAATGTTTTTATCATGGTTATGAATAGTTTTATAGTGTTTCAAACTTTTTTAAAAAAACATAATTTAAGAGATTGTTTGGTTCAATTTTTATTTTTTTTTGTAGTTTTTTATTTTTGTTTTTGTTTTAATTTTTTGTTTTTAATTCCTATTTTTTTATTGTGATTTTTAGTTTTAATTTTTTATTTTTAGTTTCTGTTTTAAACGTGTTTGTTCTAACGCTGTAGTATGACCCCACTTCGAATCTAGGTCGATAAGAAGTAGATTTACCTGACTCATTAACATAACAATAATGTGTTAAGATTCGATTATGTTATATTAAATTAAACACATCTTGATTAATGGTATAATTTGTTTTTTTTGAAATAGAGGAATCAGCAGTTGGTCACTGGGTAAACCTTCGGATTAACAAAATAGCCTGTAAATTACGTCAATCGGGTACTTCACAATAGACAAGTCCTATACGATAGACTCAATTGAAAGAGCGTAGGTAAGGGGAATCAAACACAGAATCTTTTGCCCCATGCCAACACTAAATATCTAATTTGACCCGAGCTCTTGCATATAATTTGAGTTTAATTTAAAACAATATCATTTTAATTCTCATTAAAATAAATTTATTTATAATTTAATTATTCAACTTAAATTAGTCCCTTTTAATTTAAATTTTAATGTAATTAACTTGTGTAAATTTAATTACAAGTTTCGAAACAATGGCTCAAGCCCTGTTCTTGAAGTCAACGTCCCTTGCAAATTCTGGAGCGTGCAGCCCGGAAGACTTCATCTTCCAGGACATCCATAGAAATAGCTAGAACAAAAAGAGAGAAGAAGTCTTCATTTACAGGTGTCATCAACCTCTATAGGCCTGAAAGGCCAATTACCACCCTCTCTAGCCCATTATTGGATGACCCAATTTGGTTCTGAGAAACCCATAAACCGATGTGAAGCAGTGCAAGTCAATGAAACAAATCGGATCCAATCCACAAAATTGTGATAATTTATTGTAGTTTAGTTTGAGGGAGAATCCATAATGACCATCATGTGATCTCACCTGCTTATCCATGGTGTCGAACAGCTATAATCATTCATCTGGATCATCTTTTATCGTCAGCGGGTCCTCAAATTTCTAAATTTTGCTACGACTCCATCCTATCATTGTACGACATTTATCACATGTTTGGTGGTAAACATAATTAAGTTGGACCTTTGTCGCGTAGATCACGGTCCAATTTCCTCAAAATTTGTCCCTTAATTGATTACTTGGCCAGATTCTGAACTACTCCTTGGTACCATTTTTTATGAAAAACTCTAGTTGATACCAGATAATGACAGAATATATATAATTCACTATCACTTTCATGCATTTTCTTGAGTCACCGGTTTCCCTTCAGATGAAAACCGACTGAATTACAATTTCAATGTTGGTACAATAGTTGGGTGATACGTCCAAAATTAGTAGCGAACATTATGATCAGCCAACTACTATGCTGACCTCTAATTTGCAGTAACTCTAATTACAATCGTAATATAATATTATTCCAAGAAGAAGATGGAATTTGGAAACCATGGATTCTCCCTTCTCGAGGTCTTCTGGTAGTCCCCAAGTGCTCCAAAGCTGAACTTCATTCTCATAAGGTGTAGGATATTACTGTAAAATCATCAGATAACTTCCATAAGAACGTATTTATATGCATGCATGCATATATTACTTAAAGCGAATCCTTCTCTTAACAGTCAGAAAATAACAAATTGAAGCGATAATACAAATGCCGACACAAACCGGTTAATAAGAAGCAGTACCAACAAATTATCAAATCGAGAGAAACAAGGAGGAAGGAAATGCCGACAGATAACCATGTGGGGGACAAATATTTCTTTAGATGGCCGAGGTGGTTGGAGCCGAGGATAAAAATCAGATTACAAGGTTGTTTTAAGGAGAGAACTTCTCATATGGTCTTGTCACATCTTAAGTGTAACATGTAACAGTACCTTAGTTATGTATTTCGAATTTAAGAACTTATCAATACATCCTCGATAAGGTGCAACAACGTCTATTGGACTGGTCAGCCAATCTTTTATCTTTTGTAGGGTGTATTACCCTAGCGAAATCCGTCATTACGGCCCTCTCTAATTACACTATGCAGACAGTCCGACTACCCTGCAGCTTTTGCGATGAGCTGGAAAAGCTCATGCGACAATTTTTGTAGGGCTTGTCCATTGGACAACAGCGTATCCACTTAGTGAGCTGGGACGAGGTCTATACACCTAAAGAGTTGGGCGGTCTGGGCATCCAAAAAATTCGAGAAACTAATGATGCCTTTCTGGCGAAGCTAGGTTGGACTCTGATCACCAAGCCTACTTCCTTATAGGTTCAAGTGTTGACGACAAAATACAAATTTGATGCCAACCCCCTTCCCACCTCCTTCGCTGCTAATGGCGGCTCCATGATCGATTCTGGCTTAAGCCTTAGATCCCGAAAGTAGGGCCGCTCCTCACACATACCACATCTCCGGTCCCGGAGTCCGACATCAACCATTGTGTGCAATATTTCACGAACAACACCGGCAATTGGAACTGGGACGCCTTTCAATCCTGTCTGCCTATCTCGATCCGCCGTTCCATTGTAGGAACCTTCCTGCCTAAGCCCTACCTTGGAGCGGATACATTGAGCTGGGGTGTCTCCGACACTGGGCAATTCACTATAGCTTCCACTTATTCCCTGATTATGGATCATACAGGCGCACCCGCTCACGGAATATGGAGTGCCATCTGGAAGTGGAAGGGCCCTC